>JAUDQA010000031.1:0-516779 GCA_030407065.1 Armillaria nabsnona
GAGACTCGCCGCCACGGCCAACGTCTCGACATCGGACTTGTTTGGGAGATGGATCGATGATAGCGCGGTGGGACAGGGTTCCAAGGTAAGCACCTTAGTTTTTCGTTTCATTTTTTTCCGTTGACGGACCTTTTGCAGACGTTAACGTGAACGAACTCAAGATGTATAGACAGTGAGATCGCCAAGGTATGCTTCTACTTTATCTATTCCGCATTGGATGTACTCAGCAGTCAAATTCAGGCAGTCGTCCTCGATTCCCGGAAGCAGCGTCTCGCGCTTACAGCCAGAATAATGGACTGCCGTCACCATTCACCGGATACGCCAACGGAGGGAAGACGGGATAGGGAAGGGAGGAAGACCCGAGGTACGTTAGGCTTGCTTTGGGTGAATCTTGACTGGGTGACTGACTCGTTGGGCTAGGACCCCGGAATGGGAGACGTCGCTTTGATGAATGGCGCGAGGTACGGTGGTGAGAGGCGCAGATTCGCTTCGATGAGGTCATAGGGTGGTGCGTCGACCTCGGAGGGAGGCTGTGAAGGATACACGGCATAGGAGGGGTCGTCGATGTTTGCGGGAGGAGGGACGGCTGCGTCTTTGTAGGCAGAACGGCGGTTTATAAGGACGAAGCACTTTCCGCCTCTCTTGCTGACGATCACCCAAGGTCGAATGCCGACTGCACCCGCCATGTGCCTGACTGCATCAACGTCTTCTCAACTGTACGCCAAGCTGAAGACTCCGAATTTGCGCTGAGACGAGAGTAGGTGAATAAGCACGGACGGTCGTTACAGGATGGGCAAGACAGGATGCGGTAGAGGGAAGACGTGCGAGAGAGCGAGTCTGGCGCGTGCGGAGATGGCAGGCTCTTCCCCTTGATTCTAATTGACGCGCACTCAGACATTCGCAGCCCAACCACTCCCTCAATGCGCACCTGACGGCATGCCCGCCCCTCAAAAGTTCGACACTGCACCCTCGCTTACACGGTCACCGAGCTCGTACGACGATGATCTATTGTACGATGTCGAGCTGCCCATTCGATGCATAGCGCTGAAGCTAAAGGTTGTTTCAGTATGCCCCAAAGCCAAGGAACTAGTCACCAATGTAGCAAGCAGCGGCGGAGACTTGGTCGCGGGGAGGGCATGGACGTCGGTGTGTGCGGGGAGTGGAGGGCGTCCGGATGGATGGAGGGAGGGCAGTGCTATTATTAGACGGGAGGGAGGGAGTGACTCCTAGGGACAGGAGGTGCTATTATTAGACCAGAGGAGGGAGGGAGTCGTGAAATGTAGGGAATGGACGATGTCGAGAGATCGCCGCAAGTGGATTTCGGACGTCGGATGAGGGTTGGCTCGTTGTCGAGGACGGCGATTTTGGCGGTATTAGTAGGGGAAGGCGATATTTGAGACTAGCGGAGAGACGGCAGAATAGGACTGGTTACTCCTCTTCGCCCCTCTCGTCTTCCCAACCGTCTTCGAGGTCACAATAATCCTCTTCTTCTGAGGAGTTGTCGTCACTGTTGTCGTCGTCGTCAGAGCCATGTACTTGCTCCACGTGGACGCGGAAGCCTGCCGCTGTACAGCAGTCCTTGTCGTACGGCACACAGTAATGATGATTCGGTGCGGTGACGCAGTGCTATGATATAAGATATTAACGCGTCAATCATGGTAAGGTAGCCGAAACTTAACTTACACGATGAAGAATCTGGCCATTCAAAAATCGACGGTCCCGGGACGGTCGTTGGAGTTCATGATGTGCTCGGCTCGTTGCCGTCTATCGAAGTACTCGTCGCACAATGATAATATAATAGTTAATTGGTTCGATGATGGTTGTTGTTGGTTGTTCAAAGTGTTGTAATTGTGGGGGTACATGGGAGCGTTGATCCGGTCCGGGGCTATGGCCTGTAGACAGTCTCGAAGGGTAGCGATGCCTTGTCCTGTGGTAGGAGTGGACGACGAGGCGGTGTGATCATGTGTGGGGCGACGGCAATGCGTGGAGAAGGGATTTTCCGTCGTATTCGATAGCTTCCGTCCCTCCTTGACTACGTAGGTGTCACCGTAGGAGGACTATCTTCCGATGAAACAAAGCTTCAAGACCACTGGTTCCTCTGCGGACGAGGAACTCTGTTGACACAGAGATCAGAGAGCGGCGAGGAAATGAAGTATGAGAAACATACCTTGTGTCGATGTGACGCGAGAGGAAGGAAAACAGCACAAACAATAACAGTTGGTACATGAAATCGTAATGGCGGCCATGGCCGACGCAGTAGAAACAGCAATGAGAAGGATGGATCCTGTATATTATATGAGCAGGTAACCTTTCCAACGAATCGAGGCGTGAAGCTTACCTTGCAGGATGTTTCAGCGTTGTCCTGATATCCCAGGGCGCAATAAGTTTTGTTTATAAGACACCACATTCATGTCGTCGATGGCCCGCCACAGCTCCTGTTCTTGGATGAATGCGAGGAAGCTCCTTTGCCGGTCGGTCACCATCTCGTTCTACCGTAAGGATAGAGTCGGCAAGCAGCTCTGCTGCTGTAGAAGATTCTTCGTGGATATTGGGCCTTGTTGGCGTCGGGCTTGATGGAACATAGCGTCGAAGCAGTGTCCTTCCTGATGACACAGAATGGAAATTCTGCTGTTGAGAGTGAGAACAAAATGCTGGGTTAGTGAACACGACACGTACCGTCCTTCACTGTACTATTCTCCTCAACTCAAGCGTCGCATGAACGTGCACCAACCGTGATAATTCCATCGACATCGCCCAGCGCAGTTACTGGTGCCAGTTCAGTGATTTTGGTGAGCCTCGTCTCGCACTGGAATCTAGAAAGGCGTGTATTTTGCTGCAGAGAAGGCGGCGTTATCTCTGTCCTGGCCACCGTCAGAGACCGGTGTCGGTTCACGAAGCAGGAGAATGGTGCCCTAATAGACATCATGGATGGCCGGCGGCAAAGAGCGGAACAGGGTAATGTGACCTTGACCATCGACCATCACGACGTCTGCCGCTTCTGTGTATCGCTCTCGCTGCTTCTCTTCTGTACATGGCCCAATACTAAGGACATTTCCGACTCTGAAGATCAAGACTACTTTCCGTCTCGGCTGGTGATGCTGGTGCGTAGTTGTTTTATGGGGACGAGTCTCTGCTCACTAGACTGTGGCAGTAGCATCCGATTCCTCTGTGAAAATACCACCTACCTACTTCGGATGAAGACCGACGTGCTAGATGTTATGGAACAAATTTCCAACGCCGTGGTCGACGATGCAGCGAAGATTTTCATCTACTTTAATCTGCTCTCCCGATGCCCTGTGCGTAACGTCCGACTCAACACTGTAGCAACAAAGTAAAAGGGAAGGCATCTTTCATATCGTGTACGTTCACTACCCATACTTCCACAATGCTTCACACTTATTGGACGCAATAGGGCACTCTTCGCTCGTGGCATGTCGGCCGTTCCCAAAAAACCAGGCCACTCTTTTCCAGTGTCGTCTTTTCCCTCTTATCAAGGACGCCGCGTGCTCTAAGGGGTGGTGTCCCCTCGCTATCAATCGCTTCCTTGAATTGTCGATGATCCTTCTGGAGTATGCGAGCACACGCAAGCCCCATCCATCACGGAGCCGAGCAAGCCTGCACTCGGAAGACGATTGATATCTCCACCTACACTAGTAAGCACGTCACGGTGTGCCCATAAGCGCATGCCAAACGATATGCAATGCATCAGAGATGCTTCTAAAATTCCCTACATCACTAATTCCCGCGTTTGGGTGGACGGCTCCGGAAGCATGAGCGAGGCAGGGCTATCCACATGGCGGAGTTGGTTCACACCCTGCTTCCCGGCGGGGCAGTGATTAAGCGTGGTCACAAGGTGTGTTTTCCAAAAATATTTCCAGTTCTTCACTGACGATCCCAGGTCATCGTTATCACACACAGCCATTCACTTAATCGCGTCGGTATTCGTTGGCTCCTTCCTTCGCCAAAAGTGTATCATCTTCCTTTCGTATCAATTGCTTCCTCTGCGATGTTTTTCACTTTTCTGCCCTACCTCCGGATGATTCTCATTCAGGAGCACATTCACCTCATCCATGCGCATGCCAGTCTATCTTCTCTCGGCCACGAAGGAATTCTGCATTCCCATCTACTTGGCGTCGAAACGGTGTTCACTGACCACAGCTTCGAAGACGCTGCGAGCATCCTGACGAACAAGCTCTTAGCGGGGACGCTGAGGAATGTCGATGCAGTCATTTGTGTATCTCATACTGGGTGCGTATATCTACATTTTATCTCTCTGTTGTACTAACGATCTGTAGGAGGGAGAACACCGTCCCTCGAGGAGAGCTCTTTGACAAATCAGGCAGAGTCCGGGATAATGTATATGTTATTCCGAATATGCACTGGTACCAGAGCTGGGACACCGAAGTCTAGTGATACTAGTAAGACATAGTTACTAGTGACCCTTGACTCGCTAACATCTTCTCAGTGACTATTGTCGTATTCTCCCGACTTGCATACCGCAAAGGCATCGATCTCGTTGCCACCGCTCCCCGTATCTGCAGCGCCTTCCCGAACATTCGCTTCGTCGTCGGTACGTACCCTACTCTCCTGCTATCCCCGTTATTCATCGTCTACCCAGGCGGCGACAGTCATCGACCTTCTCCAAATGCGCGAAAAACATAACCTTCAAGATCGTATTGAGCTCCTAGGATCCATCCGGCCCAATGCCGTCCGCTCTGTCCTCATGCGAGGTGCCATATTCTTCAACACGTCTCTCACGGAATCCTTTGGGATCGCCATCCTCGAGGCGGCTTTCGCAGGGCTGTATGTAGTGTCTACACGCGAGGGGAGATTCTGCCTGAGGATATGATAAGCTTTGCAGAGCCTGAGGGAGATGGTATGTCCTACTTCCTGCTATCCATTACTCGCGGTTGAACGTTGAACAGGAGGGAGTTGCAGTGAGTAGCAATCTCTCCTAGTGCTCCTTTCTGGTTTCATATCTTGCAGCAACATGGACAGGTGCAGCTTTAGGGAATCTCGTTGATCGCGCGTTTTCTTCGCCTGGACTGCCACGTTCATTGGGCACTTGTTGTTGAGCTCGATGGTGAGCTTGATTTTCCACGAGTTTTCTTTTGTTTTCCTTATTCTTTCCTTTCAGTGTTTGCGACGGCATCATCTCGCTAACGGTGAACCTTGGGGAGAAGGGGAACGTTTAAGTAAGTGTCGCATGTCTGCATTATTTTTTGCTAATGAATTTTTATGTATAGTAGCTCAAAGCCGTGGATTTGACGAGCAGATAGAGCAGGCCGTATGTTTAGAGTAAGAGGTGTCGCCATCGAGAAAACCTGTGGAATGGAGGTGCGTGTAACCGCATGTTGGTCGTGGAGACTGATTCCTTACATATCTAATTCCAGGGGTCAACCTTTGCTGGCAACATCTCATTCGTTCCCATTCCTGCCGCTGCTACGATCCCGTTCAACACTGGTACGTATCATGCCCCTCGTTCGTGCCACTCAGGACTAATGACTAGGTTAGGACTTGAATATGGACGGCAGGAACACGCTAGTAGACCACGAAGGTATGGCCAGTTTTCGATGTACGATTCGCCGAGAAGCTAACTCGACTCATGCAGTAACTGACTATGCGCAAGGAACCCTTGCGGGCACGCGTGGAGGGTCGCCCGTGCATGCGGATGGTGAGAGGAGGGGTAGCGCTGATTGGCAGGGGAGGGATGGTGCGACACTTCTGCTATCAGCCTGGATGGATGGTTTTCGCAACTCGGATGCAGTTTGGCACATCCATGAAGGTGGTTTGCGGATGCTCGGACGGGACGTCGAGCAGTCTTGCAGGCAGGCAGAATAGGCTAGAACAGTAGGGACATTGCATTGAATGTGATACAGACGCGTTCGACGGAGAGCGCAGTGGAGATACATATTTGGCGTTCTCTGGGTATATCAGTGTAGTGGCGAGACGGTACTTGGTTGGCAAGGTACAGCAGTATCCACGGAGTCGACGTCACTCACGGTGCCGTCCCAGTCTCGTGGTCGTTGATGGATTCATTGATTCTGTCACGCTGCCAGCGTGAACCTGTATCACGACCATTTGGAAGGTACGAGTGCGTATCCTGCATGTTTCCTTCCTCTTTGCTGACCTTTATGTGGAACAGTGCTTCGTTCCATCTCCTCAAGACACAAGTACTCAATGCCAGTACGAAGGTATGCATCGCCTCGACATTATCTGATTGCACACTGACGTGGATCTTTAGTCTTATCCGTTTTTGGACCGGCGAGCGACGATAATGAATGGGGTATAGATCTGAAATGGTTGAAATGGTATGTTTGGTGCAGTCCTTTACTCTTCCATTGAGTGACTGGCATTGCGTCCTGTAGGCTTCCGCTGTCCTTCAAGTTGGTATATCTGGCCACCATAGCGCCTAGGAGTGGACACCTGAGACTGAAGATTTGACTCGAAGGTGTAGACTGCAGGGCAATGATGCTACGAATCACGATGAGGTGCGCTCGCTTTTTTACCTACCTGCTTGCTTGAATGCTGACCGACTCATTTTACAGTCGGCCACCTTCCTTATCTGTAGTGATGGAAGCACGGCCGATGTTCAAATAAGACATTCCTCGACTCTGACGACCTCGACGAATTAATGACGATGACGGCCTTGCAGTTCTCTCGGATCCGGCTATGCTATACGCTGGATATCGAGGGACGATGGGGGTAGACTTGTTTGCGCGCATCGGTAAGCAGGCAGTAATTCTGGTGCGAGGCGTGTGCTAACGTGATGGGCAGACGACCGTGCATTCGCAGGAGAGAGGACAGGGATTAGCCAGGCAGGCGCTTCCTAATAATAGAACGAAGCTTGGAGACGCGGGAGTGAGTTACTCGAAGAGCGTCCGGTGTTTCGGACGCGATAGATATTTATTATAAGAGTGATATTAACTTAGAGTGTAAGGTAATGATGGTCCTTGTTCCTCGGAGGAATCTACCGTGTTCACCGGCGTGCAACTCATTGTTCAGTCAATATCGACTACGTCTCGAATGTATCCCGTCATGCCGCACAGACGAATGATAGGGATAAATAGAACAAGGATCTCCATGTGTGCACCATGTCACCTGTCTTCAGCCGCATTGTTTGCATGTGTCTCAGGACTTTGTACCTTGCCTTCCGACACCTCCACGGCGACTCGAGCAGCTCTTCTTCGCACTCTCTGGAACGATATCTTGAAAGCTTTGAAATGGGAAATAGTGAGTACAGTTAATCTACAATTGTTTCGAGTACTTACTTCGACGACGTTAGCGCTCTCAAGAAGTGTGCTTTGGATTCAGATCAAGTCGACTTGGAAACGCTTGCGCCTCGTATTTACTCGGACTCGACAGAGACCGATGAATTCACCTCCGAGCATAGCCTCCGTTTCAGATGGGAATATCAACTTGATCGCGCCTTCGGAGACGACAGAGGAGATGCAACAGCCGACCGGGAGGCAATTTTCAACAGATGGGGAACCTGTGTCACGGTTGGAGGGGACAGCTGATTCATCGGCCACCGTGCGACCAGAAGTACCCTCCGCATCATCGGCAGCGGGTCCTCAGATTGATCCTGCGGATGATGAGTCAAACAGTGATTCTGATACTGATCCCGATGATATCAATGGCCGGAAGTCTTTTTCTCATCGTTATAGAGAGTTGTGGGTACGTCAGTTAGCAACACAGATAGAAAAGAAATTTAAATATATTTCCAGGGCATCACTCTTCCCAAAGTCACCCTTTCCGCGTTCACCGAGACCGGCCAAGTGGAATCATCTATCAAGGTTCCAAAGCAGCGATTGTACACCGGTCGAAGTCCTGTTATATCATCCTCCCTTGCGGACACTCCCTGTGCTACTCTCGGCATTGAGGGGGTCTTGGATCAACTGAATGCCACACTCGGAACATCACACACCCTTGACACCACATCTTTCTCATCATTTCTGAATGAGTGCATTGAGAAGAACAGTGACTTTGGCACAGCTTATGCCTGCCTTCGCCCAGTATGGAACACACATAGTGATAGCAACATGCAAAATGAACTTTGCAGACATGAAGAAAAGGACAAGGAGCAGAGAGAATATGCACTGGTAGGGAACCGGATCATTGACCCAGATTTGCCACCTCGACGTGTTTGGGACCTGTACAGCAATCGTGTGTTGTCTCCATGGTTCATTGATCAATTGTCAATATCATGGCCCAGCAATGGTACAGCAAAGCTACTGCCAATTTCACATGCATGGATGGATGAAAAGGATCGCATGGATGTGTGGACATCTATCAATGGGAGGGAGTGGCCAGTTCCAATCCCAAAGGGTGCCAGTCTTGAACTCATCCGGATTGAGATGCTAAATCTGGGAGTAGAGTACACATGGCTGGATGTGCTCTGTTTGAGGCAGAAAGGGGGGCTGCAGGAGGATCTGCGTGTGGAGGAGTGGAAGCTGGATGTGCCCACAATTGGGTATGTGTATAGCTGGGCCACAATTGTGATCTACCTGAGTGGACTGGGGCAGCCATTGAGTTTGAAGGATGGTGACTTGGACAGTGATCAGTGTTGGTTTCGACGTGCATGGACAGTCCAAGAGGTTGGGAGTTTTCATAGGATCATTGCTGGGGATACACCAGATGGACCCATGCATGCCAGACCAATAGATGTGGATGGGAACTATGAGACAGACTTGCTGACAAGGTTTCACAAGCAGCTAAAGTCAATGCAGGAGAGCAGAGGTCTATTTGGCAGGCTGGCAGACATGCAGAAGCGAGTGTCAACCAATCCAGTTGACAAAGTTGCTGGACTTGCATTCTTTCTGAGGCCCATGACAATACCTGCCTACCATGAGAGTGAGTCTCTTGAGAATGCATGGACAGCACTGGTGGATGCAATGTACTTTGGGATGCGGGTGAATTTCCTCTTTGGGTATCCTGGAGCTGGACTTGGATGCAAGAAATGGAGACCAACATGGATGCAGGTCATGACAGAGCCTCTGCCAGATGATGGTAATTGTTATAATAATTATGTTGAGTATAATAAGGAGACAGGCAAGGACAGGTTTATGAGTTATTGCATTGAAAAGGGGCTTGTGCAGGGATTGGATGTGAGATCAGCAGAAGGGTGTGATCGATATGGGGAGTTGGTTGTCAAAGATGCCAATGAGATTGCACACACATTTAAAATCCATGTCACCCATCAATGTCTGATACCTAAAGATGTGTACACACTGCTTGGGGATTTTTTTGAATGGTCCCCTAGTAATTCAGGCCAGGCCTGGGCTGTAGGGAGACGACTGCCAGGACAGAAATTTGAGAAAGTCTCAGTGTTCAGAATGGATAGCCTGAAAGAAGCAAATAGGTTAAAGGATTTGAATGTATATTTAGAGTCTCACAATGTACTTGTTTGATTTTACTATTGGTCAGAGGTACTACAGTTATACACCGTTCTTCTGTACAGTAAATCTTTATCTTGAATTTGAGGATGTAGTATGAAATTTTTACTTCTACAAACTATACTATCTCAGTCTATGTATATTAAAGTCTGTCAGATTTTATTTTGATGTGAGGACCTTGCATATTGATGAGGCTATGAATTTATTTTTGAGATGGGCCAGAAATCCGGTGAAGAGACTCTGTGCGCACAAGCTAGAAATGCAACAGCGTCAAAGACACTGATCACACCCACACCCAACACTACACACACAAACCCTCAAGTTCATGGGGGATTCTGATGCAATAGAAGCAGAATGAATTAGAACAATGGGACTCTCAGAATATATGATACACATGTATAGCAATAGCATGTGGTACTTATTTAAATTTCTCAAAGTCCAAAGGCTTTTAATAACAAGAGGAGCGACATTCATCGTGGGCCTCAAGGCAAGGTGTAGTACAATACACGCAACATCAAGAGACATACACAAAACCCTCAATAAGTCTAGAGCAGCACACGGAGTGACCTCAAATGACTTGAAACACACTGCACACGACTCAAAGCTATGCACTCTAAGCAGAAACACTTCACAAAACTGTCCACTAAAGCCACAGGATTCAAACCTATGTGCTCGAGCTTCCAAACTGATTGTAGATCCACAGGATTCTAACCTATGCAATCCAGAGACACAGAAACCTTATAAAACACCATTCACAAGCCACAGGGTTTGAACCTATGCCACTTGGGAAATATATACCCTCAAGCGAGCACTAATCAAGCCAAAGGGTTTGAACCTCTGCCACCTGTAGTGCCTCACATCACAAGAAACCCTCAAAGCACAAGAGCACACTCTCAATAACACTAGCTCTTCTTCTCAGGTTAGAGTGCAAGTCACCCAACCAATTAACAGTCACACAAGTGCCGTGTTAGCTTTCTTTGCCTCACGCTGATGAACCTAAAGACTCCTGTGGGCAGAAAACACAAGACCTGTAACGGCTAGTGTAACCAAACACAGAATCTGAAGGCAGGTTCTAGCGAGTCTAGTCTTGCACCTCCGTGCAGTGACTATAGCTTCCTGGTGGTGTAGCAAAGTATTGCTATGCTTTGTTATGATTCTCTGAAGGCTGTTCAGAGGCTCAAGGTATGTACGCGAACTTTCCTGGAAGGGAAGGGATGCGTAAATGTGGGTGTATGCTGAGTGGGGGCAACCTAGATGCGGCGCAAACTATGTGGTATCGAAATCCTAGCTGCGGATTCAGTTGGAGAACTCTATGTGAGTTAAGTGGTGCTGGTGCTCCAGGTGTGAGCGAAGTTTTGTCCAAGATAAAGTACGTGCAAGCAAGATATAGCTCTAAATGATCCTAATATCAAGCAAGTCAGTATCAATCTTGAGTCGAGTTAAAAGGGGAGTGTTAGCGAACTTTCCCTCTATGAGAAAGGTAGCTAAGGCCCCAGGTGTCTAACTCTATAAGAGTTAAGTGGTGTTGTTTCCTAAGTTCAGAAACGGTAGTACTAGGTTGTTAGTGGCTAAAGGCTTCAATCCTAGCTGCGGATTGCTCTTTAAAGCGCACAGGTATGCAAGCGAACTTAAAACGTCGAGGATGCTTCGCAAGGGTAACCAGTAAAGGTTTCCTAGCGAAGTTTTTGGAGCAGAGATAAGCACGTGAAGTTATAGTTAACTTTTATTAGCGAAGGGAAAGTTTGCTAAGTGTTATTTCTCTAATGAACAGTAGAGAAGTAATAACTTCAGGTGTGTGTATCGGATTTAGGAGGTGTGTAAGGTAGTGTACTTGTGGGCAAGTAACTCCCTGGTGGTTCGTCTCCTTTTCTTTTTGTCATACTTTTAGTTAGCTACTTTTATACTACTTTGAGAATTTCTTGTAGGTAAGCTACATTTGTCCTTGCCCTGTTAATTCGCAACCCATGCGAACTATTTACTGTGCAATAGAGTATTCTTGTCCTTTCTTTACTAATGCTGAGTCAAGGTCTGTCAGCATCTGTGCAACTCCAAGAACTACACAACTGTGCATAGCTGTGCATAACTGTGCATGTAGCTTCAGTTACTGTGCAAAACTACTGCAAAGCAAACTTGCTGCGCATTTACTAAGCTATGAGCTGTGCAAAGTAAACAGCCTTGGTAAGGCTTTAACTGCTGCTGACTGTAGCGAATTATAATAGTTCGCTAACTTGTCATTAGAGTTGCGTAACAGGATTCAAGTCTTTTACAGCTATTCCAAGTGATCTGGAAAGTCTGGGATGAGGATTCAGAATGGTTTTGGAATAGTTTGATAGGGTTCATGATCAAAGTGCCTGACAATCATGGCTGTGCTTTGATATGGAGGTTTGGAAGGGGCGGAATATTACTGGATCATTATAGATCCGCGAATTTATGAGCATACAGAGAGCCTGGAGGCTCATCAACGCGCAACTCAATTCACTCAGTATGATATCAATTCTAGGTATATTCTCTTGCTCAAAGTTACAAACTAATCCCAAAGCTAGAGTGCTAAGCTGGAGGCTTGCGCATGACTACAATGGGGGTCTGAAACTTGTACACTACAATTACACTCCACTATTTATCTATTCTATGTTCTACAAATTAGTACAACCATATATAGTATTATTTCAGTTGTGGGGCTTGCTCGTCTGCGTCCCACTGAAGAGACTCTGTGCATGCAGGCTAGAAATGCAACAGCATCGAAGACACTGATCACACCACACCCAACACTACACACACAAACCCTCAAGTTCTTGGGGGGATATTATGCGATAGAAGCAGATTGAAGCAAAACAACTAAACTCTCAGAATATATGATACACATGTATAGCAATAGCACTCATAGGGTATCTAGATCTCTCTAAGTCCAAAGGCTTTTCTAACAAGAGGAGCAACAGATGTCGCTGGGCCTCAAGGCAAAGGTGTACTACAATACACAACTCATTGCCACACACCAACAAAACCCTCAATAAGTCTTGTGTGACACATACAGGTGATCACAATGGACTTAAACGCACCCTAAACACGACTCAAAGCTTGCACTCTAAGCAGAAACCCTTCACAAAACATCCACTCAAGCCACAGGATTTGAACCTATGTGCTCAAGCTTCCAAACTGATCATAGACCCACAGGGTTCGAACCTATGCGACCCAGAGACACAATAACCAAATAAACCCCATCCAACAAGCCAAAGGGTTTGAACCTCTGCCGCTTGCAGAAATGAGGACCCTCAAGCGTGTGCTAATCAGACCACAGGGTTTGAACCTGTGCTGCCTGTAACACCACATGTACAATGAAGGCCTCTGCACGAATACTAACCAGACCAAAGGGTTTGAACCTCTGCCGCCTGTAGCACCGCACATCACAAGAAAACCTCAAAACTCAAGAGCACATCCGCAATGGCACAAATCTCTTATTCTCAGGTTAGAACACAGTCAACCAATCACTCAAACAGTACACAAGTCCTGCGTTAGCTTTCTATGCCTTGCGCACTACTCAAGTCACTCTGATGTTATCAATAAGGGTCTATTCTCTCACTCAAAGCTACAAACTGATCCCAAAGCTAGAGTGCTAAGCTGGAGGCTTGCGCGCATCTATAAAGGGGGTCCAAAACTTGTACACTATTACTATACTATAGTATTTATATACGATGTGCTCTACCAATTAATACAACCTTAAATAGTAACTCTTGGCTTGCAGAACTTCCTTTCCTGGGTGCTGTGCATGTTGCCATAATCACACCATTGCTTGGCACTTACTCAGAGCTCTGGCTCGGGGCCAGATCCTGGTCTCTCAGTTGTGCAACATCAGTTATCTGCGCTATCCATGGGTACTGACATCACCTTGTATCTCCTCGGAGTTGTAGCCTAGCACACAGCTCATCTTTATAGTAATAATATCTTCTAGTGATTTCCATGGTCTTCTAGGACCACCAGCTTCTAGTCTAGGCCTCACACACATCGGCCGAAGTCAGAGACATTGGTCTTACTTCAATTCTACACACTCTGAGGTCTAGAGCGCTAGCTCCTGGCATGGCAGTGCCTTGGGTGTCATAGATCAAGGCTATGTGAAGTATTAATTATCTCCTGAGCTTCTCTGGTTCTATTCTTAGCACATGTTGTCCATGCATTGTCAGCACACTCAGTGTCAAGTGCTGGGACTTTATACTTAGGGTGACCCTTATAGTATCACTCTACAGTTAAGCCATGTGCTCCACCGAACATCACTCAAGGTATTTCATTGCCCACACTTAGGACATTGCGCTCCAAGGTATATCTCATTGCCTTGGTATCCAGGTTTTATAAAATGTATGTATTGATACATTTCGTGAAATTACACATGTGAACGCTTTCCAAGCATGTCACCACACATGTCACAATCATCATGCCATAGCTTGGTGCTGACTCAGGAGTCCAGCCCAGGGCCAGATCCTATTGCCAAGTGTCGCGACATCAGTTAGCAGTGCTATTCCATGTGTATTGGCATTAGCTACTATCTCCTCGGAGTTGCAGCCTAGCGCGTGACTCTCATTTCTCTTCATATTGTTCTTCCAGGGAATTCTATGGTCGGGAAGGCAACTAGTTTCTTGTCTAGATCTCGCATGCTTTGGCCGAAGTCAGTGACATCAGGCTTACTGCAAATTCTGACATCATACAGTCTAGAGCTCTAAGTGTCAGGTCATCCGTGCTGTGCGTGTCATAGATCAATGTTGCGTGAAGTCTTTAATTATCTCACAAGTGTGTCCTGCTCTATTCACAGTGTGCATGTGTCATGCCTTGTCAGAGCACTCAGTGTCAAGTACTGAGACTTTATACCTAGTACAGCCTTTCTAGTACTGTTCTCAGGTTAAGTCATGCGCTCCACCCAGCTTTACTCTGTTAATTCTATTAACAGCATTATAATCCATGCGCTCTGTTGAGTTTCTTAGTTCCTTAGTATCTAGACACTGTAGCATGTATTCCTTTGTAGGAATTGCAAAATTACACACGTGAACGCTTGCAAAGCATGTCACTGGTTACCCGGTCATCTGTACACATAGTTTCCTTTTTGAGACAAGCTTACATGAGTCGCTCCAGCAGCCACGTTCTTGCCTCATACCATTTCTCAACTATTTCCTCGCTGCTCCATGATGTCTGCTAGGTCACCGAACATGTAGGGAATGCCTGCAATGCATCTGTATCATCCTCATGGCATGTATGAGTGTGCTTCCTCAGTTATCTTGTCAATCTTCCTCACTCCCAGAATCTGATGTCTCCCACTGATCCTTGTCATCTGGCAGATCAATTACCTCAGAGTCATTCTCTGCATCAAGACCAGTGCTAGCAGAATGTGTCATGGTGTCATTGGACCGGGCCTTGGGCTTTGGTGCAGATTTTTCTGCTTTTGGTTTAGGAGGCTTGTTCCAGTGTCTTCTTCGTCATTCCACCTTTGCCAGATCATGCTCTGCCTCCCATAAAATCACATCTTTTTCTCATTGCTCCATCTTCTTCTTGTTGCATGCTTTTCTCTGATCGTCCTTCTTCCTCCACAGAGCCATGGCCTTTGAATGACTCTCTCACACATCTTGGCATGCCTTCTTCTCCTCTTCTTCACAAATGGCTGTCTCTTCATGATCAATGACCCTGTCATAAAAGTAATTTGAAGTGAGTAAACAAGGCATTCCATCTCCATTCAGCTGTTGGCTTCTCCCTTTCCCATTTCCCTTCTCTTTCTGTGCCAGCTGACGATGAACCTTCTTACAGTAGAGCTCCTGCAGCACAAATCCTGACTGTAGGTCTACAGTTCTGGATTTCCAGTACTGCTCACGTGCTTGTGACTCACAGAGTGCAATCTGAAAATTCTCCTTGAGCATTGTGGATGGAATCGACCTTGTGAGATCTGTATAATGTGGTATGGTGGGTAATATCTGTGTCACATTGGGATGCGGTAAGACCTCCTCTGAGTGGACTGGACTAGAGCTAACAAGGAACTGTGCATCAGATGATGCCAATCTTTCTATTGCGGCTCTCAGAGGTGTCTCGGGAGTGCTGGTAGGTCATGTGCTGGCAGTATCTGGGGAAGTGTCAGGTTCTTGATCTGAGCTCTCGGAGATAGTGGTTAAGAAGGTCGGTTGTCCATCCTTCTTCAGCGTAAGGTTGTGAATGAGGTTTGAGACAATATAGACAGGTGTGGGTGGTGGTAGTGGCAGTGTATCTCACTTCCACTGTGTTGTATGGCTAGGTGCCATCATTGCCTCAGTAATGACATTCGGATTATAAGGCCATACACCTGTTTTACGAAATGTGATACCTATAATTTCCGGTTGCAGGGCACATAAATGAGCTCAACCATAAATGGCAAGGAAATTCTCCTTCATGATCATTTTGCCTGTCTCCCTCTCATATCAATCTCATTCCTGGGATCAATACAACTTCCAGATGCTGAACACCGTGACATCCACCCCCTGGTAAATGTGAGTTCCATGTGCAGAATAACAGAGAACATGTATTTGGTGAGTCCAGGCATATTCCAAGAAGCCTCGTGTGTAATGGGAATTATGGCCATCAACTAACAGCAGTCTCCAGCGCCTGGCAGCCTTCCCCCATGTTTGCTTGTCAAACTGCTTGATCCATTCAATGCCAATTTCTCCATCAGTCCAACCCTTCTTTGAATAGCCAATACTATGGAGAACATAAGCAGGGTGTGAATAGAACAATGTACAACTTATGAAGCATCTGCAGGATTGTCCTGTTTCCATTTAGTCTGATATGGCTTTTCTTTGAAAATGATAGCTGGTGGGATTGATGATCCATTGGCTCCTATGGTCACTAGAATAGTGATGTTTTCGCAATTACCATCTTGTTGCTGATACTGAGTTTTCTTTCCTGCTGCACCTATCACCATCTCCCTCGCACCACCACTTGGCTGAAAGCCAGTCTCATCAACAGCCCAAATGCAGTCCTGTGCAAGCAGCTATCCATTGTCTCTGGTCTGCAAAGTCTCCCCCAGCAACTTAAACCATGCTTCATTCAAAGTAGAATTGACTGCACCGCTGATGAGCCTAGACTTCCATGGCAACGGCAACACCCAAAACTCTGAGAGAGCTTAGGCAATTAACGTAGCAACACAGCAATCAAGGCAATGTGTTTGCGAGTGGTTCAGTGCACCTCCGTGTGGTCAATTCCTCTATAACACAAGATACACTGCGACTTTTCAGTCAGCGAAGTAGTACTCTTGGTCAAGGAGTACTAATAGATGTTGGCTGTAAGCCGGGAAGGATCTCGATAAACGAGATGGAACGGAATCTGGTATGACACGGATACCAAGAAACCATGATAGAAACCGATAAAACGATCTAGAAATCGTGGGGATGGGCTAAAGAGCACGAAAATAGCTCTAGTAACCGTGGAAATGCTCTTGAAATCGTAGCAACAAGCTAGAAATCGTGGGGAAGGACTAGAAAACGTGTCCTGATGGTGTACTGTGATGCTGAGTCGAAACAATGGCAATTAATGTGCGGAAAATGCCTTGGAAATGGAAGAAAATGTAGCAACTGGGGTGCTGAGTGGGGTGTTGTGGCAATAGATGCACGGCAACTCTGAACAATGATAAAGACGAGGGCGATCCTATGGAGAATGGTGCTGAACTGGGCCTACACGGAGGCAATACTGAACTGGGCAATGAAAACGATGGCGACGTTGATGAGCCTCCAGGCTCTGTATGCTCAGAATTCGCAGATTTTATCTGCTAATTAACGCTACTAGCCCTCCAATGGCCTCTCAGTAAACCAATAATTCCACACATGGCAATACCACTTTCACCCTACGGCAACTACTCTTCGTGCGCTTTGTTAATCCATTCCATCTTGCCATGCATCATAATTGCCATATTCCATCATGGCGCGGCTCCTTTGATCACAAATCATCCTAAAATGGAATTAGCGCATCACTTCTCATAGCCTCATGGAAGTGCCAATCAATCACTTAATGAAATGACATGATTGCCGTGGCTACTCAGCCATCCAAGATATTTCAAGCACATGGCAACTACAGACCATGTTTTACTAAGGCTGTTACCTCACCAAGACCTTGAAATGACATAGACCCAAGCGTGCACCTCAGTATAAAAGCCATACCTCACCAGTCCACAGCTAAACAGCACCGTGCGATCCGTTCATCACTCCATGAAACCATATGGGTTCGCGACTATACACGGCAATGTCAACAAGTTGCTGTTACTTTAGAAGACAAAGTACCATATGTTTCCTATGGATTCTAATAAGCCACAGCCTTACAGCCTGACTAAGTTGCGCATGATTACTCTATTTATAATTTCATACTTGTAGTATAAAAACTAACTAGAAAACGTAGTTACAGCAGTTCATCTCGAGTTGACCAGACTATGTCAATACTCATCCCACTCTAGTCTAGTGACCGTAAACTATGTCTATTCACCGTTCTATGGCAATACACCATTTGCCTCACATATTCTCGATTGCACGTCAACTCTTGAAAGCTCACCAGAGTTATTCACACGGTTTTTAACTGTGAAGAGTCCTTTTTGTTACGCACTCTTTGCTCTTAACATTATTGGTGCATGCTCATATTGTGCCAATATGTGACCGCCGCGCTATACCTCGCCTCTGTTATCTTTTATAGGCCGACATCGTTTCACTTTCACACCATTGGAGTTTTTACAGTTTCACTTTCACCATCATTATCGTCGCCCACTTGGGTAGTCTCCGAGCAGACTTAGGATCAGTTTAGGACCAGTTTCAGCAAGTTTCATATAGTATCAGTCCCTCGAGTGGACTTGAAGGTTAGTTTGACATAGGATAGGATCGTTTCAGCACCAGACCAGTGTTCGACATCGACACAGTACTCTCGCATCATATAGGACCAGTTTCATCGCCAGTTTTTGTAGCCCCACGTTTTCTCTCACCAGTCTACCCCAGCACATCGTTTAACGTTTTCTCTCGCCACCCATTATCTCTACTACGTTTTCCCATCGCCTCGTTCACCCATAGACTATTGCCGACCGTTTAGTCACTCTACCATCGTTCACCCAGCACAGATTAATGTCTAGCGACGTTTTCTAGTCTCGTCACACGTTTTCTCATACGGATTCGTGGTATTCACGTCATACCCGCTTCCGTTCCCTCTCACTTCGAGAGATCCCTACCGGCTTATAGCCATTGCATCTAGTACTTGACTACCAAGCAGTACTACTTTGCAGACTTAAAGTCGCAGTGTATACTTGCATATAGAGGAATTGATTTACTGCACAGAGGTGCCCCGAACCCACTCACACACACGATTGCCTTGATTGCAATGCTACTACGTTAATTACCCAATCTTGTTCCGAGTTGGTGTTGCCATTGCCACGGAAGTCTAGGCTCATCAACGTAAAAGGTGAAAGCGATGAAAGAATCCTATGTGGTGAAGGTGAAGCAATGTTGCGGCATTAAAGACAAAAGCAAGTTATTGACACGAGATTCCGTGTATTGGTGCAATATACAAAGCGAACCAACAACGTTAAGAGTAAAGCAAGCGGTAAGGGATAACTTGGAGTAACCGTAGCTGACTAGAATGCCATAGTCTCGTCAACTGGGTAAGAACTAGCTCTAAAAATGCAGTATCTACCTAGTTTTTATACTACAAGTACAATTTTATAAATAGAATATTCTTCGGAGCCTTAGTAAGGCTGTAAGTCCTTGGCTTTTGTAATAGCCGTAGTAAACATATGGAATCTGTGGTTCTAAAGTAACAGCAAGTCCTCAACATTGCCATGTATGGATGCGAACCGTGTGGTTTTATTGAGCGATGAGCAGATCATGAGGTGCTGTTTAGCTGTGGATTACTGAGCTGCAGTTGCTGTGCTGAGGTGTATGCTTGGGTCAATGATAATTCGAAGTCTTGGCACTGTAACAGCCTTAGTAAACATGGTCTGTAGTTGCCGTGGCTGTAATTATTGTAGCTGGAAGTGTATTCGTGTCAATCAGTCCTTTAATTAAATGATTGATGGGCACATCAACTAGGTGCTTCTGAGTGATGTAGCAACCCTGTTTTGGATGATTGTCAATCAAAGGTGCCTTGCCATGATGGGGTACGGTAATTATGATGCATGGCAAGCTGGGAAGGATAACGGAGTGTTGAAGGAGTATGAAGGGTGCGGTTTTAGGATTGTATCTGTGTTTGGGTGATTTATACTGCGAAAATCCGGGGTATTATCAAGTGTTTGCAGTATTATGGAGTGTGCGGGGATTATAATGGTGTCGTTTCGAAGATATTGGGTGATGAATGGGTAAATCCGTGAATTCTGAGCGTACAGAGCCTGGAGGCTCATCACTGCCCCATTTTGAGTCCAAGTGGTGGGCATGGTAAGTAGAAAGCTTGGTGGCATTGCACTCCATGAAATGATGTGTGTAGTTTACCCCAACACCACCAACAGGGAACTTGTTGCTGAGCCAAGTTTGACATACCTCATCCACAAGTTCCTTCAGCCTCCGATGTGTGACCAGAAATCCCCATTCTCCATACTCCTTGACTATTCTGACAATATTCCTCTCCTCAGCCTGCGTTAGCCAGGCCTTTGTCACATTGAAATTGGCCTTCGAGCAACCACCATTTGCAAGGTTTTGCAAGATGTTGTGGTTCAAGGTGATACTCTTTCCTGTCGCTTTTCGGTGCTCAATCTCAACAACCTTGCAGATTGTCCGCAAGCCCTTCCTCTTCTCATGTACAGGCTTCTGCTGCTCTCATTGATATAGAGCAATGGCACACACCATGAGAAGATCATGTGCCTCACATGCTTCTTGTGTTTTCTGTGCCAAAGATTTTGCCTTTCCTGTCATTTCTGTTGGATGGGATGCAGCAGGGATGTGTGGATGAAGTGGTGAGGAAGGTTATTGACAAGAAATTTTTCTTTTTGTTCGGACCGCCTGTAGATAGGACATGCCATATCTATTTGTAAAAAACAGATAATCTTGTGGTGTTACATGTGTTACTGTGATATTATTAGTGACATATGTCACACACAAACCAGAAAATTAGGAATATACCTTTATGAGCCAACCAGCAATGTAAACACACACCTAACTTATCCTCAGCCTTCTTATGCATAGGGATTTCATATTTGAGCACCTCTGAAGCATGTCCAATGGCCGGATGGCCCCCTATGAGTTCTTTCTAATTTCAGCACCTTTCTAATTAGTATGAAAAGATTTTTTGTTGGAACACACTGGTGCATTGGCAGCAAATCTGTTACATAGAATACAAGTATCATTGTCATGTTCAACATTAAATTTTACTAGAGCAATACCTAAGCACTAATGGATGAGTTCTGTCAATATGTACAAACCAATAGTGGTGTACAGAAGACCGGTGGATCACTGTAGTGATTACAGTCTTGATTTCCTTGTGATTTCCTTGTGTTGACAACCAGGTCTGGAAGTCAGACAGGTGAAAATAGTGTTGTACTACTTACTGTAGAGCAATAGAATTATGTGAGAATGTGGGTATTTAAAGTGATACAACAAATTCAGGACACATCAAAGGTTGCAATAGAGCACACACTCATGAAAATATTATCAACAAAGAAAGTTGGGCTGAAAAATGATCAGTGTAGGTATTGTCAGGTTGTGCCCAACCCACATCTGCCTGCTCAACTACCATTTCTTACAACTCACAGTGCACAATCTTGACTAATATATGCATTCCAGCCATTGAGTCACAATCTCTCTAGCCTCCTATCCTGGTGACATTGCTCTTCATCTCTTTTCTACCTTGGTCCAGGCCACTATCCAGCTGACTGCACTCATGCTCATCTCTTGATATTCTGCTGGCAATGTGTTTGACTCTTTTTCTTTGGTTCAAGTCAAAAATCAAAAAATTAAAAAAATCAATGCAGTCAAAAGGAAATTTGAAAACAATTGAGTCTTGTGGGTAGGGCACGATCAAGATGATGGAATAAAAAACACAATAGGAGTTTCACCTTAAACAATCTATGAAAATAAATCTGTATCCAATTATCTTGAGATAGAACAGCAGCATCTAATATAAACTGACACAGTCCAACTGCCATGTAGATCACAGACTACTTACTGCTGATCTAGAATAGCATGACAAAGCTCATCTCAAAATTCTTTAACACCAAAAGATGAGAGAAAGGACTGTAGCATCATATTGCTATCTGGCATTGAGATAACCAACCACTAGTCTCTTCAACACCAGTGATTTAAAGTTTAGGCAGCAGCATCACAAACTTGTTTAAGGAGGCTAGTACAATCTCAGACACAAGACTCTAAGCTCATTTAGCCTTGATCACATCATACATTATCTGGTTCACCAGCATAACCACACCATGTTTCATCAAAAAAGGGAAATCATTTTTATCCCTGTTTGCCCAAGCAACATCTTCATTGTCAGTATACTACTGTATGTTGATGAGCCTATACTTTGATGGAAATGGCAACACCCAAAACTTGGAGAGAGCTTTAGGCAATTAATATAGTAACATGGCAATTAAGGTGTCATGTGTGTGTGAGTGGTTCAGTGCACCTCCATGCAGTTAAATTCTTTAATAATGCAAGATACACTGCAATCTTTCAGTCAGTGAAGTAGTACTCTTGGTCAATGAGTACTAGTAGATGTTGGCTGTAAGCCAGGAAGGATCTCAATAAACAAGATGGGATAGAATCTGGTATGATGTGAATACTAAGAAACTGTGATAGAAACTGTGAAAACGGTTAAGAAAATATGGGAATGGATTAGAAAATGTTAAAATGACCTAGAAAATGTGGCTCTGGGGTGCTGTGGAAATAGATGCTTGGCAACTCTGGACAATGGCAATGATGAGAGTGATCCTATAGAGAACAATGCTGAAACTTGCCTACATGGAGGCAAAACAATCCTATACTGAACTGGGCAATGAAAACAATGGTGATGTAGAGGATAAAAGCAATAAAATAATCATATGTGGTGAAAGTGAAGTGATGTTGTGGTATTAAAAGACAAAGCAAGTTATTGATGTGAGATTTTGTATATTGGCACAATAGACAGTGTAAACCAACAACCTTAAGAGGAAGCAAGTGGTGAGAGATAACTTGGAGTAACCATAGCTGACTGGTAATGCCATGACTGATCAACAGGGTAAGAACTACTCTAAAAATGCAGTTTCTATCTAGTTTTTATACTACAAGTACAGTTTTATAAATAGAATATTCATTGGAGCCTTAGTAAGGCTGTAAGTTCTTGGCTTTGTAAAAGCTGTAGTAAACATATGAAACCTGTGGTTCTAAAGTAACAGCACATCCTTGATGTTGCCATGTATGGATGAAAACCATGTGGTTTTATTGAGCGATGAGCAGATCATGAGATGCTGTTTAGCTGCAGATTACTGAGCTACAGTTGTCATGCTGAGGTGTAGACTTGTGTCAATGGTAATTTTGAGGCCTTGGCACTGTAACAGCCTTAATAAACATGGTCTGTAGTTGCTGTGTGCTTGAAATATCTTTGTTGACTCCAAGTACATTGAAGACCACAACCTTCCTACCAAACCTATCCCTTCTGTTCTGCTCCCAATCCATCACTCTTTCAGTCTGTTTCCCTTCTGGAAACATCATTTCTATTGA
Organism: Armillaria nabsnona; assembly: GCA_030407065.1. Taxonomy (NCBI): domain Eukaryota; kingdom Fungi; phylum Basidiomycota; class Agaricomycetes; order Agaricales; family Physalacriaceae; genus Armillaria; species Armillaria nabsnona. Next base: position 23,045 of record JAUDQA010000031.1, read on the forward strand.
CTTCTATGTTACTTGCCTAGACTCATCCTGTAACATTGTTCTGGGATACAACTGGCTTTTCTGCTGCAATCTATTGATTGACTGAGTAAAGCACAGTATCACTTTCCATTCACTATTACCAGGTGTTTCTTCCCATGCAAGTGCTTCCATGGTCTCCAATGCAACTGCATCTAACCACATGGACATTCCTCATTCAAATTCCATCCCTATTCCAACTCCAGTTTCCAAACCAACTCCAAGATCCTGATGGACTCCATTGCCATATGGTTTAAACTAGACATTCTCCGTCCAAATCCATGGAATCCACTAGCATGGTAATACTCTTACACTGCTTTCCTCGATGAACTCTGAGTCAATTTTGGTTCTTTTGATGTTATCAGAAATGCTGAGGATGCTTTTAAACATCTCTGGATGCATGATAGACACTGAATCATGAAGTATATAGTTCAATTCAATCAATATACCTCCCAAGTTGGCTATGGCGACAATTCCCTCCACCATACCTTCTCTCATGGACTTTGCACCTGCATCAAGGATGATATGGCTCACCACAGGAAGCCTAACAATCTCCACAACATGTGTTTCCTAACCCAAGAGCTTGATACTCACTATTGAACTTGGAGGACTGAGATATCCCACAAAAGCCAGGAAAACAAATCCTCCAGTTCATATTCCAGCAGCCCTAAATCCAAGGGTTCCAATTCCAATTCCAATTCTTGGCCTCTGGTTTGGTTCCAAAGTCTTCAGATTTCAATTCCTTGGGATCCACTTCCAATCTGAAGCCCTATACTGATAAGCTAGGCAAAGACAGCTGTCTTACTCAGGAAGAAAAAGGCTGCTACTGAAAGAACAATTTCTGCATATTCTGTGAAAGCAATCACAACACTGACACTGGATGATGGCTTTGATATGTGAGGCTGAAATATTGAAATTGAAAAATATTTATTTTTAGCTAGTTTTTAGCTTAAAATATCAAAGAAATATGCACAATATTTTTTTTATATTTATGAAAATCACCTCAAAACTGAATAAAATCATAAATATAGAAAAGATACTATGTATATTTCTTTAATATTTTGATTTAAAAACTAGCTAAAAATAAATATCTTTTAATTTCAATATTTCAGCCTCATATATCAAAGCCATCATGCAGTGTGAGGACTGCAACAAATGCAAGGCCACACTGCAGAAGTTGAAGACCCTGCTCCTGCCTCTGAGGATTCAGCTCTGTTAGAGCTGGAAAACTAGAGGGCAGCCCTGTATCCTCCATGCAAGATCAGGGTTGCATTGACTGTAATCACACATTGGAGGTTGTCACCCTCAACACTGCTGCTCTTTCCAATCATTCACTTACTGAATCACTCTCTTTTAAAGTCAGCTCTGGTACAGAGTCCAATGATTCTCCAATCATTACTATTCTTTGCTTTCTTGCTTTGGTTGACTCTGGTTCTAGCCATTGTTTGGTGTGTCCACAATTGAAGGTGTGTATGATGATGTCACAGTTGTGATCTACCTGAGTGGACTGGAGTGGCCATTGAGTTTGAAGGATGGTGACTTGGACAGTGATCAGTATTGGTTTCAACAGGCATGGACAGTCCAAGAGGGTGGATGGTATAGGATTATTGCTGAGGATACACCAGATGGACTCATGCATGCCAGGACAATAGATGAGAATGGAAACTATGAGACAAACTTGCTGACAAAGTTTCACAAGCAGCTAAAGTCAGTGTAGGAGAGTAAAGATCTATTTGGCTTGCTGACAGAAATGCAGAAGCGAGTGTCAACTAATCTAGTAGATAGAGTGGTTGGACTCACATTCCCTCTGCTGCCCAAGACAATACCTGCATATCATGAGAGTGAGTCTCTTGAGAACAGCTGTCAGCTATTAGACAAATTGGCCTTAATGATATGATAATGGTGATGGCTGTCATTACCATATATGCACTGATAGTTACCTATAAGAGCAGATATCAGGGTCAAATGCTGCAGAAATAGTACCTGTATAGAACTCATATAATCCAAAAATGATGAAACTCTCTGACAGCATGCATACAGTATCCATATAACTGTACCATATGGTGATGGTGTGAAGCCCTAGTTGAATCTACTATTTCCAGCAAGTGATAGTGCTCAAGAGTACTCTCTTGTGAATGGGTTTTAGGAATATAAAGGGTTATTAATTTCCAGAACTGAATATTTTCATGAGCAACCTATAAGTATGGCTCCTTGGATTACACAGTATACACAAATGAAACTCATTTCCTGTCTCACAGGATCTTTAAAAAAATAGCCATCTTGAGTACTTGCCCAAGATGGTTATTCATACTACTACACTGAATGGAGAATCTAATATTTTGGCTTAAAATATTGAATTCTATAACTATTTATTTTTTCCAATATCTAAGCTGAAATATTGAAAGATTATTTTGAATATTATTTTAATATTCTTTTTATTGAAAAAATATTGGAAATTTCCCAAATATCACAACTATATTGAAAATATTATCTCAATATTTTAGTCCAATATATGGCAAAAATAAATAGTTATACAATTTAATATTTCAAGCTAAAATATTGGATTCTCCATGCAGTGCTAGGATCTCACCATTGTTACTGTCCATAAACAAAATAGTCAAGAATGTTGATGGCTTTGGACAATATAATTACAGTTATGATAGTCATATATATGAGTTAGAATTGCGAGGCTGTTCTGAAACAAAGTAAGTGGCAATAATAGTTTACATCTGTGGCAAACACAACATGGGGACTAACTACAAAATATCCTAGCTCATATACTACAAAATTCCTGCAGAAATAAGCCAATATGTAAGTAGATCCATACAAGAACCAAACAGCAACTAACTGTCAGCCATGAGAAGCTTGAATACCTCACAATATGACTGTATTTGTAGCTACTGGGTAGGTAACTATAATTAACTTAATTCTAGTGCTAATTACCTTCAAAATCACTTTACTACACATTTCAATATCTTCAAGGTGCATTCTTACATGAAATTGGCCTTTTTTGCCCAGTTTAAAAGACTTAAAGGGCTATTGAGTGACATCATAAGATAGGGTTCATGCACATTCTGCAAGATCACATGGGTCTGTGACAGGCCATGACCTATCAAATGAATTGTCACTCTTTTGGCTCAAATCACTATCTCTGTCTCCAGGAGGCACAAAATTGAAGATCGGCCATGCCTATTTTGTGCAGAAGTGCACTTAAAAGAATATGGTTATAGTTGATTCTTGATTTTGGCCCAATGGGAGACAAAGATAGAGTGTCACACTTACTCACATGATCTGGCAGAATGTGCATGAACTCTATCTTAGTGCTCTGCATATGTTATTTTGAGTTGTGAAGACACTTAATATGTCAGGGATATGCAGAACATGATGGTGAGTTATTTTATTTTGTCTTCAAGAGCATTTACAGACCTCATAAACATGTTCTCCTCCTTTGTAGCACTGCCACAGATATATAGCCATTGACAATTATATTGTATAGTGTGGCTGGAGATGTTCATGGCTTTGGTATGTATAGCATACATGGAAGTCATATTTCCATACAACATGGTTACAGTGTGCAACCCTATACTCTGCCCACTATAAAGTTTAAGCAAAAAAAAACCTCTGTCTCACTCAGAAACTGCAATACCCACTTTGAAAACAAACCTCAAATTGAACTTGGAAGACTCAAGTTCACAGGAGAAAAATACACTCACAATACCCTTGACTTCCAGCATTTTTGCTATGCAAACACTCAACAAACACTTCATTAACTTGTAAATTCATGAAAATTGAAGTTCAACTTACCTTTTGTTGCAGAGCTTTCTAAACTTTGTGGTCTGGAACAGAATATTAGAAATTCAAAGTCTTACTGGTTTACTATGCCTGCTTACCTCTGCAAGTCTAAATTTTTGACATATACTGAAAGAGGCAAAATCAGCAAAAATCCATCAAGTTGAAGAACAAAAGTATCACACATGATGGCTGGAGTAATATCACTCCATAAAATTCAGGCTCTGAGCAACTTGTGAATAGCACACTTTAAATAAGCATAAACCAGTCAGCCACAAGATACACACATGGGAAACTACTTACCACTCAGCATAACTCTGGCTCCACAAGGTTTTGACCTCAGAATTTTTGTGCCAAAATCTATCAAATTCTAAGCCATTTGAACATCCTAAAATGCATGAAATAGATGACTTACCATGTCAGGATTTCTGTCTTGAAACCCCAGGAGTTCTGCAGAATAAAAGATGAGTGAAATCAACAAGTCCTAAACAATAACTTGTCTAGTTCATGGGACATCAATACATATAGTCAAAGATGTGTTAGAATCATGGGGCCAATCTCAAATAAAGTGAGTCAAGAGGGTGGTGGAAATAAAATCCTGGACAGAAGAGGAGGGGGGGAGGGGGGGGAGGGGTCCTGACCTTAAACATGATACCAAATTACCTTATATAGGGATGTGAGAGGGCCTAGTGAGGTATAAATAATGCTTCTATCTCAATAAGATCTCTTTGTGCATTTGTTAAGGCATCCAACATACTTTATATATCTTTTTTGTGCTATAGTGAGTTACCACAACCCAGCTGGCCACTATATGGTGCTGATATAGCATTACTAAGCTATCCACATATGGTTATATTACTACTGTATATGGCAGGAGAGGGAGGGAGGGGGAGTCCACCTGACCTTAAATGCAAAAATGTATGTCATGTGTGCAATTTTATTTCTGCCACCCCCTTGAAGTGAGTGGTGAAAATGGGTTACATTTTTGGCAAACATGGTATGGGGACTAACTATGAGATATCTAGCTTTACATACTATGAAATCCCTATGGAAATAAGCAAACACATAAGTAAATCCATATGAGAACCAAACGGCAACTAACTGTCTGCCATGAGAAACTCGCATATCTCACAAGACTAACTCACCATCCTCAGGCAATAGCATCCAAACAGAACGGCATTAAATGGATGACTTACCTTGTGACCTTTGATTGCTTTGGCTCCACAAGGTTTTTGATCTTTCGCAACTCAAGCTTCTGCTGAAGTAAAGAGTGAGTGAAATTCAAAAGAGTCCTAAATGATGACTTACCTTGTTTGTGGGACATCGATACATAGTGTCAAACCCTAATTCAATGTCACTTGTATTACCAATGACTACAGCATCTGAAGGGAACAAACCCTATTTGATCTTGCTCACTGGACATAATTACATCACTTCAAGGTAAAGCTGAAATGAAGTGAGGACATGGAACTGCCAACTCAGGCTCGACTCCCTGTTGCTCACTGGATGCCGATTTGTCATGTCGGCACAAATTTCGATGCTCAGCAGTGTTAGCATAGCTGCCTCCCTGTGCATAAGCACGGAGGATGAATATCTGTGACCTGGCATAAAGCTGGAAAGAAAGTCAGTACTTAGAATGATGTAGTAAATGTATAATGTTATACCCTTGCTCACAGGACGCAGATATGTCATCTCATGGCAATAATACTGTCCTTACACCCTTCATTGGTTGATATGAAGCACCATCTTGCATCAAGTGTCAGCATGTCTGGCCCCAGATGCCGCCAAGCTCAGTAATTTTACTTAAATCCCTGTGTTACATGTAGTAAACAATGGAATGTTTGATTGACTTACAGGACAGTTGTAATTGTTAATGTATCATCTTGACGAGCTCCAGGATAATTCACAATGGGAACACCTAGGATATGATCAGTTAAGGTAGTGGAATGTACCTATATATGTATGGACCAAGTGCGTCCCCATGACCCATCCTCTCAACGTGGAGAACCTTGCCATATATATCCTTCATCGTAAAGTCCTGCACTTGAGAGAGGAACACATCTGTGGGGGAAATCAAAGTCTGTGAGGAGTTAGTTGAGAACATCATTAAAGCAAAGTGATACCTGTACTTACCTTGGCTGCAATGTAGTCTCACAGACCCATATAAGATATACCAAACCAGAATACGTCTACCTTGAAGACCTTGAGATATTGAGGTGTTCCAATGCCCAGGAGATGTGTGTCTAGAAGCAAAGTCACATCAGCCACAATAAACAAGGGAAAATATACCTACCATGGTCAATAACAAGTTCAAATTGATCATCTAGAGGGCGACAGTGAGCAACAGGATGAAGAGAAAGCAAAACAAACATACAACAATGGTTGTAGGAAGGAAGGCTTGAAGTGTGAACACTGCCGGTCATGGCAACATCCTGATATAGGTATCACCGTCGTTGTTGTGTCCGAATACGCATGCATGTTGTCTCGAGATGAACGGAAAGTCGGTGGTCATTTTCAAGAAAGAAGGACCAAGTAATGAATTCAATGAACATATCCACACCTTTCTGAAGCATGTCATTGTTGTTACAGGGTGTCACCAAAGATTCTAGGTGTGATACAAATCAATACCATATATTAGCACGTGAAAACATGAAACTGAATTAACCCACTTCAGTTAGCCGAGTGTGCACAACGTCAGCCTACCAATGTCACTCTATCACCCCTAGCCACAGGTGTGCTGAATATGAGAACTTGCATATACTTTCTCATGGTCTTCAGAGTAACGCACGAATGAGAATTCAGCATAGAGTTGAAGAGAGTGTGAAATGAGATGAGAGTGTAAGTTAAAGAGGAAGGTACCCGGGGCACCGGACTGTCCCACTTGAATTTGGCATTGACACGATTTTGCCTTCCATGCCCATCTTGTCCTCACATCCATTCTTGTTTCTTACTGTTTCTCTTCCATTCTTCAAGTTCCACATTGCAAACCTGTTCAATTTGTTTCACATACATATTTTTATTTTTATTTTACTCATCCCTCGCTAACTCCAGCTGTCTGAATCCCAACTGGAATGTCCAAGCCATATCCTTGCTTCAGGCTTCAATTTCTGTTATCTTCCGTTCCTCACATACTCATGTTCGTTTATTTGACAGAAAGTTATGTTGGTTTGGTTTTACAATGTGCTGCAGCCACAATACTCCCCGTTTGATGTCCTATGCCTTGAAGACCTTGTCACTGAGAGTGCTATAATGTGTCTCTCTGGACCCTGATTTACCTGCCATTCATTATGAGGACAACGGCTCAGGCTAGAGTGTTCTCGCCCTGAATTATCACTTGATACTGCCATGTCTTCAAATTTTCTTCAAGGTAACAAGCATATCATCCTCACAACAACTCTGAAGGATAGTCTAGGTATATACAGACTATATTTTGAGGAGAATGATGGTTGTACACTCCCTTTATGCTTGCCATAACTCATTAGCCTCTGCAGGAACCCTCAGCAAAGTGACATATTCCTCCCGACACCACAGAATTCATAGTATCATTTTCTACATCTTGAAATGTGGAAGATATGAGGTAACGGCATTCATGTCAGTTTAACATGTACTGAATATCTTCTTACAGGAATTCAGACTTACCTCGGACTTTGGGATGTGAGAAAAGCTCGGAGTTGAATATTTATCAATGTCATCGCTAACTCCTTAAGCTCGGAGGATCCGATTATGATGCCTCAACCCCATAGTCTACAAATGCGTAGTCAAGGCCTTTCCGTCAATTTACTAGTTTTTTTGAGGAGCTGAGCATCTGGCTATGATATGGAAGTCCCCGTTGGTTTGTATTTCATTTGATTTAATAGGTGACTAATTCCAGGACGTACAGTGCTGTGAGCACTAGAACTTGCTCTCAAAGTCTTGTTTTCCATTTCTGGGTTGATGTTGATGACCCTGCACATTGTTCTGTGAGTGCCATTGTGTGCTTTCATTGCAAAAACGTACATTTGATATTATTTTAGTGATTATACATTGGGAGCCATATCTATGCATGTTCCAAGGTGGACTGCAGGTGGTACATTTGTCTTAGAGACCAATATCAGAGAGATGGCTCCTGCACAGGACATTCAAAAGGTCCAATTCTTGCTCCGTGTCATTCAATTTTCATGTTGACTTCCGATTCCCGAACTTTGACAGATCTGAAAGTTGTGGAGATGAAGAAAACACTTCAAAAGCACTATGTGTCTTTGAATATTCAAGTTGCAACACCAATGCCGGAAACTGAATGAGAAGACTGGTCACATATTTTTCAATGATGGGGTCGATATCGCGGAGACAAGAATGGGTGTTTTGAATTTTGGTACGACTGGGGACTTGTATCACTGCATTTGCTCTATTCTGATTTCTTTCATTCTCTTCAGTAGTGATTATTATTGCTTTGACATTCGGTCTCCATGGAGAATCCTTCTCACCCCTTCCTTTCTGTCCTTGCCTCGCTCTCTACCTCTACATCTTATCCCTACGAGCAAGGCTTATGATGTTGTGCCAAAATCCCGTGCTCGTGTGATGTGTTTGTTGACTTTGTGATGGGTGGTCACACTGTTTTGACCTCCATCATCAATTTTCATGTGCATGGTAGGGCTTGTTCTTACACTCTTGCTCTCCCTTTTATTGACTTTTTCTTCAATAGATTTGTATAACCATTGCTCTCAAGGGTAAAACAGCCCAGTCCTGGCTTGTAGGCTCGTTTCCTTCACTGGTAAGCCATTTTCTTTCATTTCTGATGATTTGTTATCTAAGGGGACAGTTATGCAGGCATTGACTTGATGACTAGAATACACCTAGGAGCCGAGAATATGGAGATTTGAAAGGTACATTCATTTTATCTTGTATGAGAGTTTGGCGTGCTGATAACCATTGTAGGCTTGGCACTCAGCTAGCTCGCCCTTAAGCGCATAGCACAACAGGCGGAGGCTCACCACCACGGCCAACGTCTCGATATCGGACTTGTTTAGGAATGATATCATAGTGCTGTGGGACAGGGTTCCAAGGTAAGCACCTTAGTTTTTCATTTTCACTTTTTTCATTAACAGACCTTTTGCAGACGTTAACATGAATGAACTCAAGATGTATTGGCAGTGAGATCACCAAAGTATGCTTCTATTTTATCTATTCTGCATTGGATGTACTCAGCAGTCAAATTCAGGCAGTCATCCTGAAACAATGTCTCGTGCTTACAGCCAACTGCCATCACTATTCACTGGATATGCCAATGGAGGGAAGATGGGATAGAGAAGGGAGGAAGACCCGAGGTATGTTAGGCTTGCTTTGGGTGAATCTTGACTGGGTGACTGACTCGTTGCGCTAGGACCCTGGAATGGGAGACATTGCTTTGATGAATGGCATGAGGTACGGTGGTGAGAGGCGCAGATTCATTTTGATGAGGTCATAGGGTGGTGTGTCGACCTCGGAGGGAGGCTGTGAAGGATACACGGCATAGGAGGGGTCGTTGATGTTTGTGGGAGGAGGGACGGCTGTGTCTTTGTAGGCAAAATGGCAGTTTATAAGGACGAAGCACTTTCCACCACTCTTGCTGATGATCACCCAAGTCGAATACCAACTGCGCCTGCCATGTACCTGACTGTATCAACATCTTCTCAACTGTACGCCAAGCTGAAGACTCCGAATTTGTGCTGAGATGAGAGTAGGCAAGTAAGCATGGATAGTCGTTACAGGATGGGCAAGACAGGATGCGGTAGAGGGAAGACATGCAAGAAAGAGAATCTGGCATGCACAGAGATGGCAGGCTCTTCCCCTTGATTCTACTTGACATGCACTCAGACATTCGCAGCCCAACCACCCCCTCAATGCACACCTGACAGCATGCCTGCCCCTCAAAAATTTGACACTCCACCCTCGCTTACATGGTCACCGAGCTTGTATGATGATGATCTGTTGTACGATGTTGAGCTTGAGGTAAGCTGCCCGTTCGATGCATAGCACTGAAGCTAAAGGTTGTTTCAGTATGCCCCAAAGCCAAGGAACTAGGCACCAACGTAGCAAGCAGCAGCAGAGACTCGGTCATGGGGAGGGCATGGACGTCGGTTTGTGCAGGGAGTGGAGGGCATCTGGATGGATGGAGGGAGGGCAGTGCTATTATTAGACAGGAGGGAGGGAGTGACTCATAGGGATGGGAGGTGCTATTATTAGACCAGAGGAGGGAGGGAGTCGTGAAATGTAGGGAATGGATGATGTCGAGAGATCACCGGAAGTGGATTCGGATGTCAGATGAGGGTTGGCTTGTTGTCGAGGATGGTGATTTTGGTGGTGTTAGTAAGGGAAGGTGATATTTGAGACTAGCAGAGAGATGGCAGAATCGCCCCTCTCATCTTCCCAGCCGTCTTTGTTGTCACTGTCGGTACGGCAGTGCTTGTTGCATGCAGACAATAATGATGATTTGGTGTCTCAACTTTTAATAAATCTGGGGTGTTTGGTTTTTGCGTTCATCTGTGATGAATACACAGGCAGAAATGTGTTTGGTATCAGCTGGAACCATCAGCACAATGTTTGGATGACACTCGAAGTCTCCGAGGTACATCATTCTCCCTGTGGGGTACAGGAATCAAAAAATAAACTTTTACGAATGTCCAGAACAAGGGAATGAGCAAGAGAACTTGCCTGTTGTTTGCTGTACTTTGGAACCCTGGGAAGCAGGAAGCAAATGGCAAGGGAATGTCAAATAAAAATGACTAAAGCAAGTCATTCGGACCATGAGATTGAATGGGTAAGTCTTCCATATCTTGGATGGATTCTATTTTCACACTTGCTTCGTTGTTTGACATTCCATCTCTGCAGGAAATGAAAATCTAACATAGAAAAACTGGGGATGGACAGACTTGAAGTCCTATGTCCCACTGTTCCTTCTCTCTAGTCTGCTTCCCTGGTACTTTCTCTTCTACCTGCCTTTTCTCTCTCTCTCTCCAAGCCTCAAGCAGTGGCTAGCACCAGCTAGCATGCCCACAGACTGATGTTATGGAAATATACCGTGCTTATTGACTGGCTTGTTTATATTGTGGGGGTCATCACCTTGAAGGTAAGGCATGTGCTGTATCTTTTTGCTTCCCATTCAATTATCATTGTTTAGACTTGCAAACATGTGGATGCATCAGGATCTTGTGACCGGAACTCTGGGCCGGTGCCCATTTGGGGAATCTCCTTGATGGTGTTTTCTTCACCTTAATTGCCACATCGATTGTCTTTGAGCCTCGATGGTGAGCTCGATTTTCATATTAATTTTTTTGTTGTCTTCCTTATTCTTTCCCTGCAGTGTTTGCCATGGTGTCATCCATCTTGCTAACAGTGGACCTGGGTGAGAAGGGAAACATTCATGTAAGTGTTACTTGTTTGCATTATTGTTTGCTAATGAATTTTTATATGCAGTAGCCCAAAGCCATGAATTTGAGGGGGCAGGTAGAGTGGGGCAGAGGTATAGAGTAAGGAGTGTCGCCATCGAGCAAGCCTGTGTAATGGAGGTGCATGGAATGGCATGTTGGTCATTGACGTTGATTCCTTACCTATCTAATTCCAGGGGTCACCAGTCACCGGCCAACATTTACTAGCAATATCTCGTTCGCTCCCATCCCTGCCACTCACTTCTACCATCCCTTTCAACATCAGTACATATTCTAGCTCTTGTTCATTGTGCCATGAAGGAGACTGGTGCCTTGGTTAGGACTTGCATACGGACGGCGTTGACAGTGGGAACATGCTAGTGGGTACGGGAGGGCACTGATGAAGGAAGGTATAGCTAGTTTTCGATGTATGAGTCGCCGAGAAGCTAATTCGATTCATATAGTAGTGCCGACTACCCGGAATGTTTGCAGGCATGCATGGAGGGCTGTTCATGCATGCGGATAGTCTTGCCATTGAGAGGAGGGGCCGCATGGATTGGCAGGAGAGGGATGGTCCGACGCTTCTATTATTAGCCTGGATGGGTGGTTTTTGCGACTCGGGTGCATTCTAGGACATCCATGGAGGAGGCTTGCAGATGTCCAATGGGACATTGAGCAGTCTTGCAGCCAGGCAGTTTTGCTTTGACATTTGGTCTCCACGGAGAATTTGGAGTATAATTCTAAAGAGAGAGGTGGAATGGGTTCTAAATCCCATCTCCCATCCCCTTCTTTCTGTCCTCCCCTCGCTCTCTACCTCTATGTCTTATCCTGATGAGCAAGGCTTATGATGTTGTGCCGATATCCCGTGCTCGTGTGGTGCTTTTGTTGACTTTGTGATGAGTTGTCACGCTGCCAACATGAGCTTTGACCTCCATCATCAACTTTGATGTGCATGGTAGGGCTTGTTCTTACACTCTTGCTCTCCCTTTCATTGACTTATTCTTCAATAGAGTTGTATAACTGTTACCCTCAAGACTTGCAGTGGTAAAATGGCCCAGTCCTGGCTCGTTGTCTTCACTCGTAGGCCATTTTCTTTTATTTCTGATATAAGGGGACATTTATGCTGGCGTTGATGAGATGACTGGAATATACCTGGGAGTCGAGGTTGACTAGACTATGAAGATTTGAAAGGTATGTTTATTTATCTTATATAAGAGTTGGGCATGCTGATAACCATTATAGACTCAGCACTTGGCTAGCTCGCCCTCAAGTGCATAGCATAACAGGCAGAGACTCGCTGCCATGGCCATCGTCTCAACATCGGACTTGTTTAGGGACGATAGTGTGGTGGGACAGGGTTCTAAGGTAAGCACCTTAATTTTTCATTTTGATTCTTTCCGTTAATGGACCTTTTGCAGACCTTAACGTGAACGAACTCAAGATGTATAGGCAGTGAGATCGCTAAGGTATGCTTCTATTTTATCTATCTTGCATTGGATGTACTCAACAGTCAAATTCAGGCAGTCGTCGTTGATTCCTGGGAGCAACGTCTCGTGCTTACAGCGAAAAACAATGGACTGCCATCACTATTCACCAGATACGCCAATGGAGGGAAGGGAGGACAAGCCGATGTACGTTACACTTGCTTTGGGTGAATCTTGACTGGGTGACTAACTCGTTGGGCTAGGACCCTGGAATGGAGACGTCGCTTTGATGAACAGCGTGGGGTATGGCGTTAAGATGATAGTAACACATTCACTTCGATGAGATCATAAGGTGTCAGAGGGAGGCTGTGAAGGAAACACGGTGTAGGAAGGGTCATCAATGTCCGCAGGAGGAGCATGAACTCCGAGAGAGTACGTCTTCAGTGTTCGACAGATTTATCAGTCTAATGACAAGAAGATGCTTGGTAGATAAGCAAAGTACGGCAGCATCTGCAGAGTCGACATTGCTCACGGTGCTCGGTCTGGATGGAATGCGAACATCTTTTCTCTTTTTGCCAGTCCTCTTCAATGATGTGAACTGCGCCTTTCATCCAAATACATCAGACCTTGATTTTCCGTTCTAGATTTGAACTTGTTGGTCACCAACCATATTCTTGCAACGGCCCTGCACGCAAACAGTTCCACAACATTTCTCGAGTTTTCCTTTTATCCCGTTGACACGCTTTGCAAGCGTTCATGCGTGTAATTTTGCAATTCCTACTAAGGAATACATACTACAGTGTCTAGATACTAAGGAACCAAGAAACACCACAGAGCGCATGAATGATAATGCCGGTAATAGAATCAACAGAGTAAAGCTGGGTGGAGCGCATGACTTAACCTGAGAACAGTACTGGAAAGGCTGTACTAGGTAGAAAGTCTCAGTACTTGACACTGAGTGCTCTGACAAGGCATGACACACGTGCGCTGTGAATATAGCAGAACACGCTGGTGAGATTAATTAACAACTTTGCGCAACATTGATCTATGATGCGCATGGCACGGATGCCCCGGCGTTTAGAGCTCTAGACCGTATGATGTCAGAATTTAGGAGTAAGACCCGAAGTCACTGACTTCAGCCGAAGCGTGCAAGGCCCAGACAAGGAACTAGTTGCCTTCCTGACCAGAGAATTACCTGAAAGAACATTATGAAGAGAAAGGAGAGTCGCATGCTAGGCTACAACTCCAAGGAGGTAGTAGCCAACGCCAACACACGTGGTATAACACTGCTAACCGATGTTGTGACGTTCAGCAATAGGATCTGGCCCTGGGCTGGACTCCTGAGTCAGCGCCAAGCTATGGTGTGATAATTGCGACATGCGCGGGACCCAGACGAGCGAGCCCCGCAGCCGAAATAATACTATATATGGGTGTACTAATTTGTAGAACGTAGAATAGATAAATAGCGCAGTGTAACAGTAGTGTACAAGTTTCGGACCCCCGTTGTAGTCACGCACAAGCCTCCAGCTTGATGCCATAGCTTCTGGACTAGTTTGTAACTTCGAGCAAGAGAATAAACCTAGAATTGATATCATACCGAGTGAATTGAGTTGCGCACGAGGCATAGAAAGCTAACGCAGCGCTTGTGTGACTGTTGATTGGTTGGGTGACTTGCGCTCTAACCTGAAAAGAAGAGTATAGTGTTATTGAGGATGCGCTCTTGTGCTTTGAGGGTTTATTGTGATGCAAGGCACTACAGGTGGCAGAGGTTCAAACCCTTTGGCTTGTCAGATGGTGTTATAAGGTTTTTGTGTCTCTGGATCGCATAGGTTAGAACCCTGTGGATCTACGATCAGTTTGGAAGCTCGAGCGCATAGGTTTGAATCCTGTGGCTTTGGTGGACGGTGTTGTGAAGTGTTTCTGCTTAGAGTGCAAAGCTTTGAGTCGTGTGTAGTGTGTGTTGAGTCGTTTCAGGTCACCCCGCGTGTCACTTGAGACTTATTGAGGGTTTGTGTACGTCTCTCGATGTTGCGTGTATTGTATTGCACCTTGCCTTGAGGCCCAGCAATGAACGTCGCTCCTCTTGTTATTAAAAGCCTTTGGACTTAGAGAGATCTAGATAATAGACACGCGCTATTGCTATACGTTTGTATCCTATATTCTGAGAGTTGCCTTGCCTTGTTTCTATCTGCTTCTATCGCATCAGAATCCCCCATGAACTTGAGGGTTTGTGTGTGTAGTGTTGGGTGTGGGTGTGATCAGTGTCTTTGACGCTGTTGCATTTCTAGCTTGTGCGCACAGAGTCTCTTCACTTTTAGAAGACTCGAATGTCATGGTCAACTCTGTCATGTGTCACGCTGAAGTTCAACATCTTTCTTTCCTTCCACCATCCTCACATCCAATTCTGCTGTCGCTGCCACTCCTTAACAGTATCCCTATGCCTGGACTCAATACAAAAGTACAGAATTTCAAAGGGTGGCACTACAATGTTTTTTCTGGAGTCGTTCCGAGATGGTGGGTGCATGGATGAGACCTTGGAATGGTAATTCGTCCCTTGTACCCTTCACTTATTTCCTGACTTATTTATTTTTTAGACATTCTCTATCCCTATTGTTACTTTTGAGTCCACGGATTCTATTCTGTCATTGCACATTCACTTTCCTTCAGCCACATTGATGACTCCTTCCATCTCTATCACTGCCCAGGACTTTGCACAATACTTCTTATCTCATAATGACTCGCTCATCAGCCAAGACTCTTCCTTCGATGACCTCTCATCCTCTTTGACCGCTTTTTCTCTGCCCATGGGCATTGGCCTAGGAATCCTGGGCTTGACCAGAAAAGAAGGCGGGGATCCCTTTGACGGCCTTGGTCTTGTCCATATCAATCGCCCCTCTCAAGATCCATCATCTTGCACGAAGCTGCACTGATGTTCCTGCAACCCTCGATACCTGTCGAGAGCGTGATCCTTGGACATTCAGAACCGCAGAGAACGAAACCTGTAGACATGCCTTTGCCTCAGAATCGTCCACACAGGAGCTTGACATGTAATGTGTCTGCTTCTACCATTTCTAGTTCACTGAAGCGAGCCAGTAAAACTGGTGCTTCATCAAAGGTAGACTGAGGTCGAAGTTGGCATTAATAGGATTGGGTGGACTAAACTGTAATATCAGGTTATCAATACCATTCTTCACTCTCAACAGCTTCTGAGTGAAGAATTGAAAATTGATATGTCTTCTCAAGATATTGGACTAGCTACATAGCCGATAATTGACGTCTTTTGACCATGATTCTTCATTTTAGCACCAACAAACTTGATCAATCTCGGATTTATAGCTATATTTATTGTCGTATCGCCAACTCTATTGATCATGGAAAGGACTGGTTAGCTCATCTTTCAGTTGCTCATGTACACACCCTCCTGGTCACCTACCGACATTGTAATATGTTTCTGAGTCAAGAGGAGCATCCTTCAGCTGATGGTGGAGACAAGAATCTGGAAATTTTCATCCTTCAAAGTGCCTGGGAACATCTGGTTTATTATACTGGTGATGAGCCTCCAGGCTCTGTATGGTCATAAATTCATGGATCTATAATGATCCAGTAATATTCTGCCCCTTCCAAACCTCCATATCAAAACACAGCCATGATTGTCAGGCACTTTGATCATGAACCCTATCAAACTATTCCAAAACCATTCCGAATCCTCATCCCGGACTTCCCAGATCACTTGGAATAGCTGTAAAAGACTTGAATCCTGTTATGCAACTCTAATGACAAGTTAGCGAACTATTATAATTCGCTACAGTCAGCAGCAGTTAAAGCCTTACCAAGGCTGTTTACTTTGCACAGTTCATAGCTTAGTAAATGCGCAGCAAGTTTGCTTTGCAGTAGCTTTGCACAGTAACTGAAGCTACATGCACAGTTATGCACAGCTATGCACAGTTGTGTAGTTCTTGGAGTTGCACAGTTGCTGACAGATCTTGACTCAGCATTAGTAAAGAAAGGACAAGAATACTCTATTGCACAGTAAATAGTTCGCATGGGTTGCGAATTAACAGGGCAAGGACAAATGTAGCTTACCTACAAGAAATTCTCAAAGTAGTATAAAAGTAGCTAAGTAAAAGAAAGAAGAGAGAAGGAGACGAACCACCAGGGAGTTACTTGCCCACAAGTACACTACCTTACACACCTCCTAGATCCGATACACACACCCGAAGTTATTACTTCTCTACTGTTCATTAGAGAAATAACACTTAGCAAACTTTCCCTTTGCTAATAAAAGTTAACTATAACTTTGCGTGCTTACCTCTGCTCCAAAAACTTCGCTAGGAAACCTTTACTGGTTACCCTTGCGAAGCATCCTCGACGTTTTAAGTTCGCTTGCATACCTGTGTGTTTTAAACAGCAATCCGCAGCAAGGATTGAAGCTTTTAGCCACTAACAACCTAGTACTACCGTTTCTGAACTTAGGAAACAACACCACTTAACTCTTATAGAGTTAGACACCTGGGGCCTTAGCTACCTTTCTCATAGAGGGAAAGTTCGCTAACACTCCCCTTTTAACTCGACTCAAGATTGATACTGACTTGCTTGATATTAGGATCATTTAGAGCTATATCTTGCTTGCACGTACTTTATCTTGGACAAAACTTCGCTCACACCTGGAGCACCAGCACCACTTAACTCACATAGAGTTCTCCAACTGAATCCGCAGCTAGGATTTCGATACCACATAGTTTGCGCCGCATCTAGGTCGCCCCCGCTCAGCATACACCCACGTTTACGCATCCCTTCCCTTCCAGGAAACTTCACATACATACCTTGAGTCTCTGAACAGCCTTCAGAGAATCATAACAAAGCGTAGCAATACTTCGCTACACCACCAGGAAGCTATAGTCACTGCACGGAGGTGCAAGACTAGACTCGCTAGAACCTGCCTTCAGATTCTGTGTTTGACTACACTAGCCATTACAGGTCTTGTGTTTTCTGCCCGCAGGAGTCTCTAGGTTCATCACCGGACTCACTTCTGATGGTCATCCAAAAGCTGCTTCTGTGGATGTGGATATTGAAGCCTTGCGTATCTTGGAGGTAAGGATGTTTTCCAGTATTGTTTCCTTGCCATTAACTCATTTTCATGAATAGAGCATATTTTCCATACCTTGCAGCAAGATAAAGCGACAGGTTGGACAGTAACACTGTATCTTTCAGACATGGCTGGGCAGCTCCAACCTGGGTTTGGTGAGCTCCCTTGTTAGATCATTTTCATTGCACTGCTGATTCTAGATACATTGGACAGGTCCAGAGCTCGACGAAGCATCCATGGCGACTCTGATCAGGGTTCATTGATGCATCTTCAACCATAGTGAAGGGTGTAATTGTAAGTCGGATGCATTTTCACCTGTGATTATCGACTAATTAGAATTTGCTAGGAAGGCTGGTTGCCATCCAGCAAACTTGTGGAAGAAGGAAATAAAGAACAGTGGTTTTGGAGGTGCGTGCAATGTTGCACCGGTGGTTGATTCCTTACATATCTAACTATAGGGTTCGACGTTCGAACATTCAATGTTTGCTGGCGATATCCCCTTCATTCCTATCCCCGCCTCTGATACCATCCTGTTCAACATCAGTATGTATCCTGGCCCTTGTTCGTGCCATTGAGGACTAATGCCTAGGTTAGGACTTGATTATGGACAGCGTCGATGGTGAGAACACGCTAGTGGATGCGGGATAGCACTGATGAAGGAAGGTATGGCCAATTTTCAATGTAAGAGTGGCCAAGAAGCTAACCTGATTCATGCAGTAACTGCGGACTATGTGCAAGGAATGCATCCGGGTACATGTGGAGGATCACCCGTGCATGCAGATGGTGAGAGGAGGGGTAGTGCACATTGGCAGGGGAGGGATGGTCCAACACTTCTATCATTAGCCTGATTGGGTGGTTTTCGCGACTCAGATATGGGTTGGCACATCCATGAAGGTGGTTTGCAGATACTCAGATGGGACGTCGAGCAATCTTGCAGCCAGGCAGAATAGGCTAGAACAGTAGGGATGTACCTATGCAGAAGCATAGACATTGCACTGAATGTGATACATGCATGCAGTGACTTGCGATGTGGCGTGTTCGACAGAGAGTGTCTTTGGCATTCTATAGGTATATCAGTGTAATGACGAGAAGATACTTGGTAGGCAAAGTACAGCAGCATCCGTGGAGTTGACATCACTCACGACACCATCCCAGTCTTGTGGTCATTGATGACCTCGTTGATTCTGTGACGCTTGTCACGCTGCCTGCGTGAACCTGTACCATGACCATTTGGAAGGTATGAATGCGTATGCTGCATGTTTCCTTCCTCTTTACTGACTTTTATGTGGAGCAGTGTTTCGTTTCATCTCTTCAAGACTCAATACTAGTACCAAGGTAGGCAACGCCTCGAGATTATCTCTTTGCACACTGACATTGATCTTTAGTCTTCTCCATTTCTGGACCGGCAAGTGACAATAATGAATGGGGTCTAGAGCTGAAATGGTTGAAATGGTATGTTTGGTGCAGTCCTTTCCTCTTCCATTGAGTAACTGGCATTGCATCCTGTAGGCTTCCACTGTCCTTCAAGTTAGTATATCTGGCCACCATAACACCTAGGAGTGGAGACTCAAGATTTGGCTTGAAGGTGTAGACTGTGGGGCAACGATGTTAGGATGAGGTGCGCTTGCTTTGTTATCTACCTGCTTGCTTGAATGCTGACCGACTCATTTTGCAGTCATCCACCTTCCTTTGGTCTGTAGCGATGCAAGCAAGACCGATGTTCAAGTAAGGCATCCTCAACTCTGATGATCTCGATGAGTTAACAACCTGATGGCCTTATAGTCCTCTGGAATCAAGCTATGCTATGCGCTGGATGTTGATGGACGATGGGGGTAGACTTGTTCGAGCGCATAGGTAAGTAGGCAGTAATTCTAGTACAAGGCGTGTGCCAACATGATGGGCAGATGACCATGGATTCACAGGAGAGAAGATGGTGAATAGCCAGGCAGGTGCTTCCTAATAATGGAATGTAGCTTGGAGACGCAGGAGTTACTGATGTATCTCGAAGAGCATCCGGTATTTCAGACACAATAGATATTTACTATAAGAGTGATATTCATTCAGAGTGTAAGGTAATGATGGTGCTCCATGGTCCTCTTTCCTCGGAGGTCTTCAATGGGTTCACTAGCGTGCAACTCAATGTTCAGTCAATATCGACTACATCTTGAATGCATGTCGTAACGGAAGAATGGCAGGATAAATTAAACAAGATCTCCATGTGTGCACCTGCACCGCATTGTTTACATGTGTCACAGGAACGTGTACTTTGCCTCTCAACTACCATCATCTGCACATGCAGATGAGAAGTTCTACAAGAGCAGTGCCTTCCAAACAGAAGAGTCTCGCTGAACCTGAATCCGATGAGTGGCATTCAGAAGAGGAGGACAGCGAGTTTGATGGTCACAGCAAAGGTGTGCGATGGTCACCTCTTTCTACTTTCTAAGTATGTTCTAAAGGTCAATAACAGCTACGAATCCTAGCCCGGTGAAGCGAAGACAAACAAATACGGTAGCAACATCAAAGTCAGCTAAGCCTACAGAGATGAAACAGAAGAATCAGTGAGATCTGAGCCTCTTACCCAGGACTCCACAGAGACCAATGGATTCACCTCCGAGCATAGCCTCCATTCCAGACGGGGATACCAACTTGATCGCACCTTCAGAGACAGTAGAGGAGATGCAACATGCAACCGGGAGTGATTTTTCAGAAGATGGGGAACTTGTGTTGGAGGTGACAGCTGATTCATTGGCCACCATGCGACCAGAAGAACCCTCAGCCTCCTCGGCAGGTCCTCAGATTGATCTTGTGGATGAAGAATCAGACAGTCATTCTGATAATGCTCCCAATTCCGATGACCCAGAGTATTTTGCTTATAATTATAGAAAGTCTTGTGTATGTCAGTCAGCAACACAGACAGAAAAGAAATTTAAATGTATTTCCAGAGCATCACTCTTCCCAAAGTCACCCTTTCTGCATTCACTGAGACTGGCCAAGCAGAATCATCTATTGACGTTCCAAAGCAGCAGTCATACACTGGTCGAAGTCCTGTTATATCATCCTCCCTCGCAGACACTCCATGTGCTACTCTTGGCATTGAAGGGGTCTTAGGTCAACTGAATGCCACACTTGGAACATCATACACCCTTGACACTCCATCTCTCTTGTCACTTCTGAATGAGTGCATTGAGAAGAACAATGATTTTGGCACAGCTTATGCCCTCCTTCGCCCAGTATGGAACACACATGGCAAGAGCAACATCCAAAATAGACTTAACAGACATGAAGAAAAGGACAAGGAGGAGCAACAAAAAGCACTGGTAGGGAACCGGATCATTAACCCAGAGTTGCTACCTCGACATGTTTGGGACCTGGTCAGCAATTGTGTGGTTCCCTCATGGGCCACTGGCTTCTATGAACCTAAATCAGTCCCAGTGATCGATCTTAGGAATAAGTCACTGCGGCCAATTTCACATGCATGGGTGGATGAAAAGGATCGTATGGATGTGTGGACATCTATTAATGGGAAAGCATGGCTGGTGCCAATCCCAAAGGGTGCCAGTCTTGAACTCATCTGGATTGAGATGCTAAATCTGGGACTAGAATACACATGGCTAGATGTGCTCTGTTTGAGGCAGAAAGGGGGGCTGCGGGAGAATCTGCATGTGGAGGAGTGGAAGCTGGATGTGCCCACAATTGGATATGTGTATGACAACATAGTTGTAGTGTACTTGAGTGGACTGGGAAAATCATTGAGTTTGAAGGATGGCAACTTAAACAGTGATCGGTGTTGGTTTTGACATGCATGGACAGTCCAGGAGGTTGAGAGGTATAGGATCATTGCTGGGGATACACCAGATGGACCCATGCATGCCAGAACAATAGATGAGGATGGGAACTATGAGACAGCCTTGCTGACAAGGTTTCACAAGCAGCTAAAGTCAGTGCAGGAGAGCAGAGGTCTATTTGGCAGGCTGGCAGAAATGAAGAAGCAAGTGGCAACTAATCCAGTGGACAGAGTGGCTGGACTTGCATTCCCTCTCTGGCCTGATACAATACCTGCCTACCATGAGAGCCGGTCTCTTGAAGATGCATGGACAGCACTGGTGGATGCAATGAACTCTAGGATGTGGGTGGATTTCCTCTTTGGGTATCCTGGAGCTGGACTTGGATGCAAGAAATGGAGACCAACATGGATGCAGGTCATGACAGGGCCTCTGTCGTATGATCATACTTATTATAATAATAATGTTGAGTATGATAAGGAGACAGGTGAGGACTGGTTTGAGGGTTATTGCATTGAAAAGGGGCTTATGCAGGGATTGGATGTGGGATTAGCAGAACGGTGTGATCAATGTGGGGAGTTGGTTGTTGAAGATGCTAATAGGATTGCACACACATTCAAAATCCATGTCACCCACCAATGTCTGATACCTGAAGATGTGTACACACTGCTTGGGAATTTTTCAAAATGGTTTCCTAGTACTTCAGGCCAGGCCTGGGCTGTAGGGAGACGACTGTCAGGACAGAAATTTGAGAAAGTGTCAGTGTTCAGGATGGATAGCCTGGAAGAAGTAAATAGGTTAAAGGATTTGGATGTATGTTTATGGTCTTGCAATGTACTTGTTTGACTTTACTACTGGTTAGGGATATTGGGTACAAGAGTTTTTGGTTATTTTTGTGTTCTTCCTCAATTTCAGTGCTTCATAAGAGATCAGAAATGTATGTAGGTAGTTATGAAGACTTTAATGTACTACTTATTCCTGGTTGTCTTGTCTCAAAGTTGTTTTGTGCATGTCGACACTTTGCTTTCCAAATTTTGACTCAATATTCATGAGTCATGACTCTGAGCATTTTATGATCTCAATGGTGAGTGCTTTCAAGTGCTACAACTAGGTTTGTGCTTAGAGACAAAGATATTTTTTTTAGATGATGCATTCTCATTACAATATAGAACAGGTTTATGTCCCCAGAAACATATATAACACTGAGAATACACAATGCTGATGAAACTAGTACTTCTATTTCTATTCCACTCTTCTCTGTATCCTTCTTTCTCACTTTCCACCTCTTCTAATGTTCCCATTTCCATTGAGCTCATTGTGGCAGTCATCATGCATAACCATTGTCGAGTTTCCCTCTTCACATTGATAGACATGCTGTGGTCTTGTTGATGAGCCTCCAGGATCTGTGCACTCTGAAATTGCAGAAACAACCTACAATTTATTGCATATCTCTCTTGCATGGACTTTCAGTAAACCTAATGTTGCAAGTCTGGCACAGGTCAAATTATATTACATTTTCCACTCCACACAAACTTTCACTTTGATATCTATAAGTCATTGCACTTTGAGGCACATTGATGGTCAACCCTTCCACAGTAAATTAAACACACATCATTATTCTAGGCCTTTGCACATGGACAGAGCCATATGGTCACATGGTTTAACTATGTGTATGCTATGCATAGCTACAGATTCTCAAAATACCATATGGCTATGCTTCTATGGCTTAGAAATATAGCCAAGATTAGTGAGCCATTAACTACAGATGAGTAAGTAGTAAGTAAATTAGTAACTTTCCGTAGCCATGCTAGACTCGGACTATGCAAACTTTTAATAAGTATGCACAGTAAGTTAGCACATAGTATAGTCACTGCTGGGACTGATACATTTTCCAATCAGAAAAACGAGACCTCAAAATATTGCGACATTTCATTTGATCTTCTAATGGTAAAAATGAGTTCAGCAAAACAGGTTGAAAGGCGGGATTATCTACGTACTCTTTCAAGCTAAGGAAAAGAACTCCAAAAATGGAATGGAAAAGGTGTTTCCTATGGTCAGAACAAAGGAAACCACTTTTCATTGGTAGAAAAGCAGTTATTTTTGGTAGGTGAAAGTAGCCTTAAATAGGACAAGTTTTTCATTATGTTTTCCATGTCCTGTTTTGGCAGCATACAAAGGTAATGAAAAATCACCACATTTTTAGAATTCCTTTTTCTGTCCTGAAAAGGAACTAGCCCCAGCAGTGAGTGAACTACAGTTACAAATAGTTTGCTACACTCACAAATTGTGTACTGCAGTTATCAAGCCAAGGAAAAAATTTCACTTAGCGAGCACAATTCTATAGTATAAAAGATGATGGACTGTAGATAGAAAACTACAATTCCCTAGAGGGTACATACACCACACATATCACTCAATAAACACGAATTAAAGTCATTATCTCTACATACTTAAGAGATACAACACTTAGCAAGCCTTCAAACTCATTACCTACTAAAGTGTTCAATAACTTGATTTATGTCCTCTTGTCCAAAACACAAGCAAGGATATCCTAATAAGACCATCTTGTTTGCTATTCTCATCTCATAAATTTGCATATCTGAAGACTTCAAAGAGGTAATCCATAGCTAGGATTCTGAACCTTTAGTCTCTAACAGCAACAGCATACTGTTCCTATAAGGAACAATACTAATTCAAGTTTCTCTAGTGAAACCAGCTCCATCTCTGCCTTTCTCTAAGAAAGTATGTGAGTGCAATATATTAATAATATAGCCAGATCATCCAGGTGAGCCAGGTATACCCTGGGTCTCACATCATGAGATGAGAAGTACTGTTCAAAATCCTGGACAGTGATAGAAATTGAAGGAGTTGTTAATGTAGCTGAAGGAAAGTGGACTTAAGACGACAGAGTAGAAAGAATAGACTCAAAAGTCACAATGAGCCTAGATAAGCTCTTAAAGAAAATACTAAGTCAGGGAAGAGTGAAGGGTACCATCCCCAAGGCCTCTGCCACTCTTGTCTTGTCCTCCAAGCAGCCCTGGTCTTGCTTGCAGGACATCAATACATTATATCAGTGCAAAATTTGAGTTCTTCAGGTCTTCAGTTAAGGGAAAATGTCACATAATGTCAATTGAGCTAAGAAACAAGTAAGTGCGCATGAATTTAGACTGATGGAAGGACAAACTATCTACAGAGGCATCTCTTACCATTTCCATTTGCCACCATCCTATCCTTCACTCCCTCATCTTTGCACTGTCCTGACCTTGCTTGGCAGATGACAATACATTGTGTCAGTGCAAAATCCAACTATACCACTTTGCTTGAGTCTTAAAAAAAGACTTCTTGAGACCCTCATTTGAAGGAGAATGTTATGGGATTGGTTGAGCTGAGAAGTGCTTGAGTGCATGTGAACACAGAAGAAACGGAAAGGACATACCATCCAGACATCTCCTTCAATCTACCTGACATCATCATCCCCCCCATCTTTGTCTCATCTTCAAGCTGTTCAGGCCATGCTCACTGGACAACTATACATTGTCTTTGGGCAAAATCTGCTTCAAATCTGTGAGAAGCTGTTGCTGTCATGCATGAGTATTAAACATCATTGACCTTATGTCTAAGTTTGACAAGCAAGGGTGTTGGTTTCAGAGATCAAGATCTGCAGAGAGAGTGAGTATCCCTGAACACCTGAGAGGAAGGAGCTTGAGAGCATGGTCTGAATTGACCACTGAGTAACACAGCCAAAGTAAAGAATAGATGAACTCACCATAAATTTGCAAGAACTCCCATATTCATGCAAGCACCTATGGACTCAGACATAACTGAGCCTGAAGATCCCTTGTCACCATGCTACATTCATTGATCAGATATGTGTATCTGAAGAGAACTTATTGTGAAAAGAAAATATGTCAGCAATGATTAACAAGGTTGAGGGTACATATCAGTCTCAACAAAAGATTGTTTTGAGTTCCTGAAGGGAAACAATGGGCAAGAAAGTAAGTAGGCAGCAAAACAAACATACTGTGGTGGTGGTAGGAAGAGAAAAAGTGTGCTCATTGCCAATCAACAAGCCCATCCCATTATGGACATCAACACCCATATCAATCTCAAATGCCCATTGCATTGTCTGGCCCAATGTTGATGAGCCTTCAGACTCTGTATGCTCAGAATCCATGGATTTACCCATTCATCACCCAATATCTTCAAAACAACACCATTATAATCCCCACACACTCCATAATACTGCCAACACTTGATAATACTATGGATTTTCACAGTATAGGCCACCCACACACAGATACAATCCTAAAACTGTGCCCTTCATACTCCTTCAACACTCTGTTATCCTTCCCAGCTTGCCGCACATCATAATTACCGTACCCCACCACAGCAAGGCACCATTGATCACCAATCATTCCAATATGGAGTTGCCACATCACTCAGAAGCACCTATTGATGTGCCTATCAATCATTAATGAAATGATGTGATTGACACAAATACCCTTCCAGCTACAGTAATTACAGCCACAGCAACTACAGACTGCATTTACTAAGGCTGTTACAGTGCCAAGACCTCGAATTACCATTGCCACTAGTGTATACCTCAGTACAGCAACTGCAGCTCAGAAATCCACAGCTAAACAGCATCTCATGATCTGCTCATCACTCAATAAAACCACATGGTTATCATCTATACATGGCAACGTCAAAGACTTGCTGTTATTTTAGAACCACAGATTCCATATGTTTGCTATGGCTATTACAAAGCCAAGGACTTACAGCCTTACTAAGGCTCCGATGAATATTTTATTTATAAAAACCGGACTTGTAGTATAAAAACTAGGTAGAAACCGCATTTTTAGAGCTAGTTCTTACTCAGTTGACCAGACTACAGCATTTCCAGTCAGCTACGGTTACTCCAAGTTATCCCTCACTGCTTGCTTTACTTTTAACATTGTTGGTTCACTTTGTATATTGCACCAATACATGGAATCTCGTGTCAATAACTTGCTTTGTCTTTTAATGCTGCAACATTGCTTCACCTTCACCACATAGGATTGTTTTATTGCTTTCACCTTCTACGTCACTATCGTTTTCATTGTCCAGTTCAGTATTCCCTCTGTGTAGGCCCAGTTCAGTACCATTCTCCATAGGATTGCCCTCATCTTTATCATTGTTCAGAGTTGCCATGCATATATTGCCACAACACCCTACTCAGCACCACAGTTGCTACATTTTCTTCCATTTCCAAGGCAGTTTCTGCACGTTAATTGCCATTGTTTCGACTCAGCATCACAGTACACCATCAGGACACATTTTCTAGTCCTTCCCCATGATTTCTAGCTCATTGCTATGATTTCTAGGCCATTGCTATGATTTCTAGAGCATTGCCATGGTTACTAGAGCTATTTTCATGCTCTTTAGCCCATCCCCATGTTTTCTAGACTATTTTATCAGTTTCTATCACAGTTTCTTGGTATTCAAGTCATACCAGATTCCATCCCATCTCGTTTATTGAGATCCTTCCCAGCTTACAGCCAACATCTACTAGTACTCATTGACCAAGAGTACTACTTCACTGACTGAAAAGTCGCAGTGTATCTTGTGTTATAGAGGAATTGACTACACGGAGGTGCACCAAACCACTCGCACACACTTTGCCTTGATTGCTGTGTTGCTACGTTAATTGCCTAAGCTCTCTCAGAGTTTTGGGTGTTGCCATTGCCATGGAAGTCTAGGCTCATCAACGTCAAGGATAAGATGAAAACAGGGGGTATCACTGTAGCTGGTAATAATGAGGAGAACATGGTATTGAGAGGGAAGGGATGAGTGATTAAGGTCACAGAAGTATGTGAATAAGAGGAAACTTTGACTCAATGTGGACAGTCAACAGAAACCCCAGCAGGATCATGGGACACAGGACATGAACATGTCCTTTGGTGGATGACAACCAGAACTAGTGTGAATGTCCACTTGTCAAAATATCTTTCAACACCACTCATTTCAGGCATCCACAGGCATCCACTCTTGCTGAATGAAAACACAAGTCAATGAGCCTCTCCATACAAGTGTTTATGAGTTGTACTTACAAGTGTTTCAGGCAAATATTGCCATCATCTGTGGGTATCTCTTTCTTTACTCTGACCCTAACCTGCAACTGACGAGCAGATGATCTCCAGATTCAAACCTTTTCTTTGCCCAGAGACTACTACAACACATCCATTGTAAGCCCATTATTTCCTACCTTATAGATTTCCACTGACTTCTAGAGCCCAAAGAGTTCACAAAGTAAGTCAAGGATTCCATGAATACAGCACACTCACCCTGGCCAGGGTCTGAATGACACCCAGGATATCTGCAGTCATTGGTTGTGTAAGTATTTTGGCAATGCCTAGCACAATGATGGTGATTTGATATCCGGCAGGAGATGTGAGATTATAAGTGCTGCCAATAATTTGATTCCAGTGAATATCTGACAGAGATTCCCAGATTTACAATGAAATTCAGTTTAGCACCTGTATGGTGGCACCAAGGAAGGTATTCATGTTGGTATCAGTCCTGTGAGATCATTGTTGCAGTTTGATATGGAGTGTCAATCACAACGTGAACTCAGATCACCTGTAATGAAGGGGAGGGTATGTTATCCCTTTTGATCTCAGCTGGCATGTCACTTACTCCTGCCACTTCATTAGAATCCTTCCCACTCATTTCCATTGTTGTGGGAAATGTGACGTTTTGGCAACAAGTCTACTGTAAATGAATAGTAAGCTAGTTTCTATTCTGTGAAATGACAACTCGATTACCTTTCAGAGTATTATTCAGAAAAGTGAATGCGCCACCAGCGCAAGTAGTGAGTATCCTTTTTTGATTATCATGTTCAGCCGCAATTAACAAGTACCCTAGATATCATGAAGAGAATTGCCAGGAACAGGGACCAACCACCATCCCCCAGTGGTAGTCCACTCTAAAATTGGTGTTAGGTTATATTCTCCAAGACAGAAATGTATTACCATCCATATGGCAGCTGTTTTGCATAGCATAGCTGATGAGTATTTGTTCCAGCTAGCAACAGCCACTGAGCTGATCTCGTAGCATAGATATTATGAACATGAACTGCAGCAAATAAGAATCTGATACCCTGTCACTATCGAAAGGTCCACAGGCTCTAAGAGCATTGATCTGTAGGTAGACTTGATAGAATTCCAACAAATTTGACAGTATACCTTGCAGCTACCTCGCAGAATTCAAAGTCAATGTTCAAATTTTGAATCTGGTGATGCGGAAATTGAGATTAGGAGAGTAATGTTGTGCCATTTAGGTCAAAGGTATGTTGACACCTTGAATACTGGTGTTCTATGATTTAATTGAGAGCTAACCAGGACTCTAGGCAAGGATTTGAGGCAGCAGCAGCATAAAATTTGACTAGTTTGAATATATTTTCACTTGAACACAGACATGTATCAATTTTGGCAGAGTTTAATTGAACAAAAATTTGTACACTGTAGTATAGTCAATAGAACCAATTTTCTGCGATAGTCAAATGAAAAGGATTAGACTCATTTGCACGTATCTGTGAATAGATCTGCACTCACCTTCAGATCTCTACTGAGTTTCATACCGAAATTATGATTAACTGGGTACTGTCTTGCCAAAATCAGCATAGTTCCATTGAACCCTAAGTGTCATTGTATGTTGAATAGTATACTACCCTGCAAATAGCACAAGAGAACTCACTAGCAGCAACATGAAAGAACCTCCTTCTTGAACTTGATGACAAATTCAAATCCCCTCCACAACAACGATTCCTGACAGGCAAAAGAAGAGCTAAGTCAGACAAATGGACATTTGAAAGAAAGGTGTTCAGTGCAATAGAGATGACCCAACTGGAGGAACCAGTTGCTGGCACCAGAAAATCAAAGCAGCAACATTAAATATGGGGATGGTTAGAAGGATTAGCTGAAATATGAATTGATGGGGTTTACTCATCTGAATATGCATGACGTCGGCCTATAATTGACAGGTATTGCCCTCAAAGACCAGTGTTCTGAATTTATAAACTTTGGGGTATGTTCTTGATATCTTCTGGGCAAATGGAAAATCCTCCAATAGCTTGAAGTCAAGGAATGAATGAGTAGAGATGGGAGTAGAAAATAAAGAGGAAGGCACATGTCCAGCCTGGTCCGATACAGCAACAACGTGACTTTGCCTTTCACAGTCATCTCCTCAAGTCCTATCCTCACTTCTTTAGGCTGCTCTATCTCATTTCTTTCATGATTTAAAAGCATCAAAGGTTTGGTACGTATCTCTCTCCATTTGCATTGATCAAGGTTCACTAAATCCCCCCAAAGGTCTCCATCTTTTGATCTCACCTCACTAGTGTCCAAATCTTCGAAATTGCATCAGTACCAGGTGCAATCCTTCAATTAAACACTTGTATACATCTTCTTTGATGGAGGGTTATGAGGATTTGATTTTGTGCCCTGCTACTGCCAGACAAATGCCTACTTGACCCCCAGTGCTGCAAATGCTTTTCAAGTGTTCTGACACTACACTGGGGACCCTGATTGACACACTATCCATTTGGGAGACCACACCTTGTGTTTTGACATGCATGGCCCTTGACTTCAATTTGGTTCAAACTGTGAGTCAATTTTGTTGCTTTGCACACATCCCCTTGACTTGAAACATTGATGATATCTATTTCAGAGATAATGGTAATATGTTTCAGATGGTATTCTCTCATTTATGCCTACCTTTCATCCTGCTACAACTAATGCTAACTTGGCAATGACCCTTGGCAAGTAACTGGCAGGAGACCAGTTGGTGATGGTGCCACAGAAATAGCCCCATTGTCTGCACCTGTCATCTACGTTCCGCTCTTCAGAGACTTGGGAATTTTGAGGAAAGTGAACTGACATAAGTTGAATATCTTTCCCATACTGTTACCCCTGAGTTCTGACATATCTCATACCCAAGGATGTATTTCATGTGCGGAATCAAATTTCGACCAACCCTCCCATAATCTTCTGGATTTCTGACAGCCTGAGTGTCTTTGCTTCGATGTTGTGGTGGCGAAGTATTATGAAGCATCTTGTGACTTATCCTTCATTTGGAACAGTTGAAGCATGCCAAAGACATGGCAAACTTACTTATCATACGTGTTTGAAACTATTCCACCCAACTTCCTGCTGATCCCAGTCCATTGCAAAGCTTTCGTCTATTGCAGCTCTCCTTTTGTGGAATGGTATTGATGATGAGCATTTTATGACTTCAAGCAGTGAGTGCTGTTTCTTTTCACTGCTCATTGGTCACACTGAAATCATTGTGATATTCTCTCTTAGTTCGAATCTGTTTGAATTATTGACTAAACGGAGGCATTGTTTCTCTGCAAATTGCAAACTCAAGTGTATTGGGGACAGCATTAGCATGGCAAATTCAATACAGCACCAAGTTCTTGAAGATTGCCTGAATACACGGTTCTCTGTGTGGCATGCAGACTGTGAATCTCAACTGAAGGAGTCTCGAACAATGTCCAGAGGAATGGGATGTTGAAGAGAACGTTCTGCCATTTGCCTTGCCATACCTTGGATGCTGGAAAGCAAAATGACTGTGACATCAAATGAAAACACGTCAATAGTATGGGCATGAGAATGAGATGTTCTGATCCTCAATTTGAATGCATAGGGCTGTCAATTCTTGTGCATATTCTATCTCAGTCTTTAGTTTCAAAGTTGGTCTTTGACATTCCATCTCTGCAAGAAATTCGGCATATAAAAATTGGGGCCCCAAGGATGGACGTGAAGTCCCATCTCCCACTGTTCCCTCTCTCATCTTCCCTGGTACGTTGCTTTTCTAACCACCCTGTTGAAGCCTTGAGTGTACACCATCAGAATTGATGTTAGGGTCATATTGCCATGTTTGTTGATGAGCTCGCTGATTTTGCAGGAGGTCACCACTTTGATTAAACTCATGGTAAGGCATGGATTGCACCTTTTTGCTTCTGATTCAATCGTCATCGTTTAGACTTGAAAGGGTGTGGACGCATCGGAATCTCGTGACCGGAACTCTGGGCCGGTGCCCATTTGGGGAATCTTGTTGATGGCATTTTCTTCGCCTTGACTGCCACATCAATTGGCTGCCCATCATTGAACTTGATGGTGAGCTTGGTTTTCCACAATTAATTTCTTGTTGTTCTTATTCTTTCCTTGCAGTATTTGCAAGGGCATCATCTTTTTAACAGGGGACCTGGGTGAAGGGAAACCTTGACTCGGTAAGTGTTGCATGTTTGTATTATCGTTTGGTAATAAATTTCTATGAATAGTAGCTCAAAGCCATGAATTTGATGAGCAGGTAGAGTGGGCGATTTAGAGTAGGGACTGGCGCCATGGAGCAAGTTTGTGGAATAGAGGTGCGTGCAACTGTGCGTTGGTCATGGACATTGATTCCTTAGCCATCTAATTCCAGGGATCACCGGTCACCAGTGAAGCTTTGCTGGAAACATCTCGTTCGCTTCCATCCCTACTGCTGCTATCATATCCGTTCAACATTGGTACGTATCCTGGCTGGAGTTCGTGCTATCGAGGACTAACACCTAGGTTAGGACATGAATACAGATGGCATCGATGGCAGGAACATGCTAGTGGATATGCGAGGACGATGATGAAGAAAGGTATGGCTTGTTTTCGATGTAAGAGTCGCCAAGAAGCTAACTCGATTCATGCAGTAACTGCTGACTACACGCAAGGAATCCTTGCGGGCACACATGGAGGGTCGCCCATGCATGCTGATGCAGATGGCAAGAGGAGGGACAGCACTAATTGGCAGGGGAGGGATGGTCGGACACTTCTGTTATCAGACCAGATGGGTGGTTTTTGTGACTCGGATGCGGGTTGGCACGTCCGTGGAGATGGTTTGCAGATGTCGGATGGGACGTCAAGCAGTCTTGCAGCCGGGCAAAATAGGCTAGAACAGCCAGGCGGGACCCATGCGGAGTCACTGACATCACACTTATGATGCGACAAGGCTCCGTGCAGGCGTCGCTAACCTCCAGCTTCTTCCAACCCTCTTATTCCCATTTCCTCTCATTTCCAGCATCCTAGCAGTGACCTCGATGCCTGCCACCACAACATCTGCCTGGCGTATTCTGTGTTCACAAAAAAGCATCCCACTCACTGTCCTTATCCTCGCCACTGTTCTATTCACCCTCACCATCTTCGCCATATACAAAACTTCGATGCTGATACACATTAAGCAAGTACGCACCCTGTTCGACGGAGATTGCAGTACTTGCAGCGGAGATACGTCTTCGGCATTCTATGGGTATAGAGTCAGTGTTATGACGAGAAGATACTTGGTAGACAGGCAAAGTATGGTAGCATCTACGGAGTCAACGTTACTCATTGTCCTCGGTCCAGACAGATGATGTTGATGTTGGA
Source organism: Armillaria nabsnona (assembly GCA_030407065.1). Taxonomy (NCBI): domain Eukaryota; kingdom Fungi; phylum Basidiomycota; class Agaricomycetes; order Agaricales; family Physalacriaceae; genus Armillaria; species Armillaria nabsnona. Next base: position 55,958 of record JAUDQA010000031.1, read on the forward strand.
AATGCAGATGTCTTTTCTCTTTTTCGCAACAGTCCCCTTCAACGACGTGAACCGTGCCTTTCTTTGAATACGTCAGACCTTGATTTTCCATTCCAAGATTGAACTTGTTGGCCACCAACCATATTCTTGCAATGGCTCTGCATACAAACAGTTCTAGAGTTTATTCCATTTGGCTGTTATTTCTTTGCATCTCAGCGAAGAATTTTTGATATAAATGGTGAGGATAGGACAAGCTTCAAATGGTCTCTCCATTCCATCCCTTCCTTGCTCCCTTCTCTCCTCACATTCTCTTCTCAGTCTGTTGAGCAATGATGTCATTGGTGCGTCCTAGTTTCGGAGTTGTCATTGATGGACTCGTTGATTCTGTGATGCCTGTCACACTGCCAGCGTGAACCTGTACTATGACGATCTGGTTGGATGCTCAAGGTATGAATGCGTGCTCCATGTTTCCTTCCTGTTTGATGACTTGATGTAGAGCAGTGTTTCATTTCATCTCGTCAAGATTCAATGCAAGTACCAAGGTAGACATCACCTCAAGATTATCTGATTGATTGTGTACTAATATTGATCTTTAGCCTTCTCCATATCTGGACTGGCGAGCGACAATAATGAACGGGATATAATGTACTGGTACGTTCTTTGCCGTCTCATCCTCTCCCACCAAGTAACATTCCTGTGTTTTGTAGGCTTCCGCTTTCCTTCAAGCTCGCGTCTAGGACTCGGAGTGGAGACTCAAGGTTTGGCTAGAAGCGGTGGAAGGCATAGGCAGCAGGGCAAAGAGATGAAATATGCTTGGATGAGGTGCGCATGCCTTTTTGCCTACCTGCTTGCTTGAATGTTGACCAGCTCATTTTGCAGCTGGCCGCCTTCTTTTGATCTGTAATGATGCAAGCGCATGGCTGATGTTCTCACAAGGTATTCCTTGACTCTGACAACCTCAACAAATTGACAACGATGGCGGCCTTGCAGCTCTCTCGAATCAAGTGGGCTGGATAGACGGGGGAGTGAATTTATGAGATCATATGTGTGTACGCATGCCATGACCGACATGTCCTCTGTGACTACATTCAACAACCTTCTTTCACTTCGCCATCGCCGTTGTCACCACTCCTTAACCGTGTCTTGCATCATGATAAAGTTCAACAACTTTCTTTCCTTCTAGTAGTACTAGAAGGTGTTCCCGCCAGCCACCACTATCTATCTGCAGTCCCAAACCTTCCATCTGGTCAAATGAGATCATTCATCATATCCTCCTTTGATGCCATCCAATGTTACACGGAGCCACACCCGATTTACAAATCATCAGTATCATCATCTCACAGTCTTGATGTGGGAATATGACCTGAAATGATTGAATGAGGGAGGTATTGAAGATCCTCGATTCCTTTGTATGTCATCACCCGTTCCTTTTTCTCTTCTACATTGACTTTATGTGTCCCTTGCAGACGCTCGACACTGGTACTGTGCAGCCTTGCCACTTCTGATGACTCCTGCTTAATGGGCTTTCCATCCATCAGCAGACCTTTTGTGCGCTCTCTGTTTCAAGTGAGCTACGACAGCACAAGGATCAGATTCTACATCTCGGAACTATTCAGCCCTCATGAGCGTAATGAGAGGAGGAGATTCCTTGCTTCATCCTCGGTCTCCATATTTAAGCAAGTGCCAGCTGCCTTCGGACAGTTTTAGGTAGTCAATATTGATCGCTGCCTGACATCCTCTGAGAAGACTCATAGTTGCAATGCGCAGATACGATTCATTGCGTGGGATGATTTACTTTACGTTCATCCATGCTAGTAATGGTCGGTTTTGCTCTCCCGTTCTCTTCCTTCGTCTAACGAGCTGGCTTTTAGGCTGTTACCACCTTCTTCGTATCCTATTTTGCCGTCGCCGCTCCTTACTCTGCTCCTATGTCAAGATGCAGTATGAACACACCCAAATTCGAAGGGTGGCACTACAATGCTTTTGCGGAAGTCGTTCCGAGACAGCGGGTGCTTGGACGAGACCTTGGAAAGGTAATTTATCACTAGTGCCCTTTACTTTTTTCTTGACTAATTGTTTTGTAGACATTCTCTATGCCTATCGTGACATTCAAGTCCATTGATTCTATTCAGCCGTCGGATGCCCACTTTCTTTCACTCGCATCGACCACCCCTTCTATTTCTATTGCTGCCCAGGAGTTTTCACAACACCTCTCATCCTACGACATCTCGCTCATTAGCAATGGCTCTTCTATCGATGACAGCACAGACCCGTCATCCTCTGAGATGTGTTCAACAGGCGACATTCTTTGTGAGTTCAGCTTTCATTCAGTTGTCTTCCTTTATTCCTGAAAGGTGTTCGATGTAGCTCGCGAGAGTATCGAGCATATAGACAAAGCTCTCGATGGGGACTTCTATGCGTTTTCTAAGAGTTTTCCTTGGAGTGTCGATACAACACTTTGGCGCCAGTTATACAGTGCTATGGCACGTGCGTCTCTCATGCCGTTCCAGGAGACGACTGGTGCCAAAGAACAGTGAGTTTGATTTAGATCAATATCTTTGACGCTGATGCCAGTCCTGACTCTAGTCTGCATTCATTTCAATACAGAATATAATGATGGGTATAGTAAGCACAAATCAAGGAAGAGCAGAAGGGACAAACAGGACCATTATCGTCATCGTGACTTACTTGAGTCGGATTTGGTTGCTTCAATATTCTGTTTTGTAAAGTTAAAAGAAATACAATATCATGACGCATAACATGTTCATTGCAATTGATCCGGATCAGTACAGGACAGTGCTGAAAAAGGGGCTAGCCCCCTTCCTTGCTATCAATGACGTCCAACAAGTAAGGATATATCGATGTTCTCTATCTCTGAATGAAAATCTCTCCCACTCATGCGAAGCTCCACTGGAGCACCATCCCCTTCCTCCCAAAATATACCTCTATGTGGTCCAAAATTCTGATTTTTCGATATGGCATGTGGTAACTCATCACATGGAGTGACAGACATCTTGTGTCATGCTGAAGTTCAACATCTTTCTTTCCTTCTACCATCCTTGCGTCCCATTTCATTGTCGCCGCAGGTGATGTGATGTCAGTAACTTCACTAAATCCTTGCGATTGATCACAATGTCGACGGTCTTGTGCTTGCCTTGTCCATCGGTCCCTTGATCGATTACTAACCTTTTTCTTCCAGGTTTGTTGTGTTTCAAGCCAAGGCGTGTGACAAGGATTGCTCAAAAGGTATGTTTGTACTTAAGGATTCCTTTGTCAAATTATTCATTATTGGCAGCAGGAGCTGCTGTATCAATGTTAGATGGTGGAGAATTTGTTGGGATGGAACGATGGGTGGTTGTACATGGGATACGGGAGGATTATATTTTTTGAAGTGCGTACTGTTTCTTCCGCTCTTATTGCAATCACTAATCAGAGCCACTGTTGCTAGCACTGAACATGCTCCCATTTCATTGTCACCTCGATGCTTGCCCTCACAAGCTCAGTTACTCCATCTAGTCAGAGCCAGGTTGCGACTGTTTTGACTACCAGGAGAATGTCAATGATGGCTATGGGTTGGAGGGGCAGATGAACTGTTACTTAACAGGTTGGCAGAGATGCAATTGAGGTGAGACTGAACTTTGCCCTTTTGTCTTCGAGTGCTAACTGGCAATTGCTTAAGGAAAGTAGACAACAAGGAGTTTCGCTGGGTACAACAATTTGGGGTAAGGATATGGCGATAAGGCATAGGTAAGTGATTTCAATGTTGCTCATACTGAAGCCAACGAACCTTTAGTCAGTGAGACACAATGAGGAAGCGCTACGACCTGACCGTGGTGTACGTGGAATTCACTAGTAAGTAGACTTGTTTGATTCCGTTTTGCACACTCACCCTCTCTTGCAGGAGTGCCGACTTTGTGGAGTTGCAGCATGGAGGGATCAGCGGAGGCTGACCGAGGCGGGAGTATCCTTGACATTGTAGCGAGTGGGAGAGCTGTCAGTTGAGACTGAAGAGGAAGGGTGCACACAGACCCAAATAGGCAAGAACCTTCTATGCGATGATGGCTGCACTCGACCTGGTATTGAGTCGTCCTCTCTCTAGTCCATCTGCACGCATGAAAGCGTCAGGCTCGATGAAGGAACAGCAGCACAGAATGAACAACCAGAATGCTCAGCACCCACACAGCCAACGTTGAACCGGTCAATCTTTACTGGCAACATATTGTTCTCTCCCATCCCTACCGCTGCGACCATCCCATTGAACATTGGTATGTATCCTGGCTCTCATTTGTGCCATCGAGAACTAATGCCTAGGTTAGGATTTAGCTTGGATATGGAGAGTGTCGACGGCCAGTGGACCACGAAGGTATGGTCGATTTTCGATGTGCGAGTCACTGAGAAGTTAACTCGGTTCATGCAGTAACTGCCGACTACGCCCAAGGAATGCTTGCGGGCATGTGCGGAGGGTTGCCTGTGCATGCGGATGTTGAGAGGAGGGGTAGCACGGATTGGCAGGGGAGGGAAGGCCGGACACTTCTTTTATTAGCCTGAATGGGTGGGTTTTGTGACTCAGATGCGGGTTGGTGCATCCACGGAGATGGATTGCGGATGTCAGATAGGACATCAAGCAGTCTTGCAGCCAGGCAGAATAGGCTAGAACAGTAGCGACATCGCACTGAACGTGATACATGCATGCAGCGACTTGCGATGCCATGCATTCGACAGAGAGCACAGTGGAGATACATCTTTTGTAATGACGAGAAGATACAGCAAAGTATGGCAGCATCCGCAGAGTCGACGTCACTCACGGTGCTGTCCCAATCTCATTGATGGATTCGTTGATTCTGTGATGCTTGTCACACTGCCAGCATGAACCTGTACCATGACCATTCGGAAGGTACGAATGCATATGCTGCATGTTTTCTTCCTCTTTGCTGACTTTTATGTGGCACAGTGTTTTGTTTCATCTCTTCACAACTCAATACCACCAAGGTATGCATTGCCTCGACATTATCTGATTGCATACTGACATTGATCTTTAGTCTTCTCTGTTTCTGGGCTGGCGGGCAACAATAATGAATGGGGTATAGAGATGATATGGTTGAAATGGTATGTTTGGTGCAGTCCTTTCTTCTTCTATTGAGTAACTGACATTGCATCCTGTAGGCTTCTGCTGTCCTTCAAGTTAGTATCCTGCCACCATAGCGCCTAGGAGCAGAGACTCAGGAGTTGGCTCAAAGGTGTAGACTGCAGGGCAGCGATGCTAGTATGAGGTGTGCTCACTCTTTTACCTACCTACTGCGTGAATGCTGACTGACTCATTTTGCAGTCGGCCACCTTCCTTCGATCCACGGCGATACAAGCATGGCCGATATTCAGGTAAGGCATTCATCGACTCTGGCGACCTCAACAAATTAACAACAACGACAGCCTTGCAGTCCTTTCTGATCAAGCTATGCTATGTGTTGGATACCGAGGGACAATGGGGGACATGGAAGGGTGGACTTGTTCAAGTGCATTGGTAAGCAGGCGATAATCCTGTTACGAGGTCTGTGCTAACATGACAGGCAGATGACCATGGATTCGCAGGAGAGAGTACGGGGATTAGCCAGGCAGGTAGACAAGAGGGTGCTTCCTATTAATAGAGTGTAGCTTGCAGATGCAGAAGTGAGTTATTGCTGTATCTCGAAGAGCGTCCGGTGTTTCAGGCGCAATAGATATTTACTATAAAAGTGATACTAATTTGAAGTGTAAGGTAATGATGGTGATCCATAGTCCTCTTTCCTCGGAGGACTTTAACGGGTCCACCGGCATGTAATTCATTGTTCAATCAATATCGACTATGTCTTGAATGTATGCTGCATGGACGAATGACAGGATAAATTGAACAAGATCTTCACGTGTGCAGCGTGCACCGTGTGACTGTCTTCCACCACATTGTTTGCATGTGTTTCAGGAATTTGTACCTTGCCTTCCGACCCTATCCACGATGACTCGAGCAGCTCTTCTTCACACTCCCTCGAACAATATCTTGAAAGCTTTGAAAGGGGAAATAGTGAGTACAGTTCGAGGACATACTTTGACGACATTACTAGTAGCGCTCTCAACACGAAGTTGGCTTTTGATTTGCATCAAATCGATTTGGAAACGCTTGCATGAACTCTACAGAGATTGATGGATTCACCTCCGAGCGTAGCCTCCGTTTCAGATGGGAATACCAACTTGATTGCGCCTTCAGAGATAGTAGAGGAGACGCAACACCCAACCGGGAGTGATTTTTCAGAAGATGGGGAACCTATGTTGGAGGCGGCAGCTGATTCATCGGCCACTGGGCAACCAGAAGTAGCCTCAGCATCGTCGGTGTCGGGTCCTCAGATTGATCCTGTGGATGACATTGATGAAGAGTCAAACAGTGTTTCTGATACTGATTCCGACAATATCAATGAAGAGTCAAACAGTAATTATGATGATGATTCTGACGACAAGTCTTTTTGTGATTGTTATAGAAGGTTGTGGGTACTTCAGTCAGAAACACAGACAGAAAAGAAATTTAAATGTCTTTCCAGGGCATCACTCTTCCCGAAGTCACCCTTTCCGCATTCACTGAGACTGGCCAAGCAGAATCATCTATTGAGGTTCCAATGCGGCGGTTGTACACTGGTCAAAGTCCTGTTATATCATCCTCCCTTGCGGACACTCCCTGTGCTACCCTTGGCATTCAGGGGGTCTTAGATCAACTGAACGCCACACTTGGAACATCACACACCCTTGACACCCTGTCTCTCTCATCACTTCTGAATGAGTGCATTGAGAAGAACAATGACTTTGGCATGGCTTATGCCCTCCTTCGCCCAGTATGGAAGACAGATGGCAAGAGTGACATGCAAAATGAACTCAGCAGACATGAAGAAAAGGACAAGGAGCAGAGAGAAAATGCATCAGTAGGGAACCTGATTGTTCACCCATGGTTGCAACCTCGACATGTTTGGGACCTGTACAGCAATCATGTGATGCCTCCATGGATCATTGATAAATTGTCAATATCACAGTTCAGCAATGGTACAGCAAAGCTACTGCCAATTTCACATGTATGGGTGGATGAAAAGGATCACATGGATGTGTGGACATCTATCAATGGGAGGGAGTGGCCAGTGCCAATCCCAAAGGGTGCCAGTCTTGAACTCATCCGGATTGAGATGCTAAATCTGGGAGTAGAGTACACATGGCTAGATGTGCTCTGTTTGAGGCAGAAAGGAGGGCTGCAGGAGGATCTGCGTGTGGAGGAGTGGAAGCTGGATGTGCCCACAATCGGGCATGTGTATAATTATGCCACAGTTGTGATCTACCTGAGTGGACTGGGGCAGCCATTGAGTTTGAAGAATGGTAGCTTGGACAGTGATCAGTGTTGGTTTCGATGTGCATGGACAGTCCAGGAGGTTGGGTTGGATCAGATCATTGCTGGGGATACACCAGATGGACCCATGCATGCCAGAACAATAGATGAGGATGGGAACTATGAGACAGACTTGCTGACAAGGTTTCACAAGCAGCTAAAGTCAGTGCAGGGGAGCAGGAGTCTATTTGGCAGGCTGGCAGAAATGCAAAAGCGAGTGTCAACTAATCCAGTGGACAGAGTGGCTGGACTTGCATTCCCTCTAGTGCCCAATACAATACCTGCCTACCATGAGAGTGAGTCTCTAGAGGATGTATGGACAGCAGTGATAGATGCAATGTTCTCTGGAATGCAGGTGGATTTCCTCTTTGGGTATCCTGGAGCTGGACTTGGATGCAAGAAATGGAGACCAACATGGATGCAGGTCATGACAGAGCCTCTGCCAGATGATAGTTTTTATTATAATAGTAAGATTGAGTATGATAAGGAGACAGGTGAGGACTGGTTTGAGGGTTATTGCATTGAAAAGGGACTTGTGCAGGGATTGGATGTGGTATCAGCAGAAGGGTGTGATCGATGTGGGTAATTGGTTGTTGAAGATGCCAATGAGATCACACACACATTCAAAATCCATGTCACCCAGCAATGTCTGGTACCTGAAGATGTGTACACACTGCTTGGGGACTCTGAGCATAAGGCCTGGGCTGTAGGGAGACAACTGCTAGGAGAGAAATTTGAGAAAGTGTCAGTGTTCAAGATGGATGGCCTGGAAGAAGCAGAAAAGTTGAAAGATTTGAATGTATCTCCAAGGTCTCACAATCTACTTGTTTGATTTTACTACTGGTTAAGGGTGTTGGATAGAAGAGTTTACTGTTTTTGCCTATTTTTTTGTTCTTCCTCAATTTCAGTGCTTCATAATAGATCATAAATGGATGTAGGTTGTTATGAAGACTTTAATGTACTACCTGATCCCTGGTTGTCTTGTCTTGAAGTTGTTTTGCATATGTTGATACTTTGCTTTTCAAATTTAGACTCAATTTTCATGACTCTGAGCATTTTATGATCTCAATGGTGAGTGCTTTCAACCACTATGACTAAGTTTGTGCTTACAGACAAAGAAATTTTTTCTAAGATGATGTATTCTCATTACAATATAGAACAGATTTATGTTCCCAGAAAAATGTATAACACTGAGAATACACAATGCTAATGAAACTAGTACTTCTATTCCTATTCCCCTCTTCTCTGTATCCTTCTTTCTCACTTCTCACCTCTTCTAATGTTCCCATTTCCATTGAGCTCACTGTGGCAGTCATCATGTGTAACCATTGATGAGTTTCCCTCTTCACATTGATAGACATGCTGTGGTCTTGTTGATGAGCCTCCAGGCTCTGTGCACTCTGAAATTGCAGAAACAACCTACATTTTATCATATATCTCCCTTGCATAGACTTTCAGTAAACCTAATGTTGCAAGTCTGGCACAGGTCAAATTATATTACATTTCCCACTTCACACAAACTTTCACTTCAATATCTATAAGTCATTGCACTTTGAGGCACATTCATTACGGAGGTAATCAGTCAATCAGAGACTGAAAATAATGACCAAACATTAAGAGCTGGAAAATTTAGCATAGAATCAAATGTAGAATGAAAGATTGAGATTGTTTAAAATATTCAGGCCAATATTCTTGGTATATTCTGGCCATATTCAAGAGTGATGAAAGATGAACTAGTATTAATATCATACTGCCGAGTATAGTATGAGGAAATAGTGCAAGATTTTTACCTATTACTTTGGCTAGTTCAGGATCAGCATGCCAAAAGCATTTAGATTCTAATTAGGGGTTTCTGAGCCAGAAAATCATGTTCAAAGTTGAAATATTTTAATTGTTACCCAGAAGGGAAAAGCCTTACTTTATGCTGTGAAAAGGCTAAAATCGAGTTTATTCTGAGTAAAGGCTAATGAGGTCAGCATTGTCCCTTTAGGAATATGATCTAATTATTCTGAATCTGCATAGCATCATAGGTGCCTGAAGACCCTGAGCATATTATACATGCCCTTAGCACACTAATCCTGAGCTAGCTGAAGTAATAAGTAAAAATCTTGCATTATTTTCTCATATTATGCTCAGCAGTATGATATTGATACTAGTTTACCTTCAATCAGGGTCGAATATAGCATGAATACGCTGAGAATATTAGCCCAATTATTTTAAACTATCTCAATATTTTGTTGCACGCTTGATTCTATGTTAAATTTTCCAGCTCTCACTATTTGGTTATTATTTTCAGTCTTCGATTGACTGATTACCCCTGTAGTGATTGATGGTTAACCCTTCCACAGTAAATTAAACACACATCATTATTCTAGGCCTTTGCACATAGACAGAGCCATATGGTCATATGGTTTAACTATGTGTATGCTATGCATAGCTACAGATTCTCAAAATATCATATGGCTATGCTTCTATGGCTTAGAAATATAGCAAAGATTAGTGAGCCATTAACTACAGATGAGTAAGTAAATTAGTAAATTAGTAACTTTCTGTAGCCATGCTAGACTATGTGAACTTTTAATAAGTATGCACAGTAGGTTAGCACATAGTATAATAAACTATGGTTACAAATAGTTTGCTACACTCACTGCATGGAGAATCCAATATTTTAGCCTAAAATATTAAATTCTATAACTATTTATTTTTCCTGACATCTAGCTAGAATATTGAAAGATTATTTTAAATATTATTTTAATATTCTTGTTTATTAAAAATATTATCTTGATATTTTAGTCTAATATATTGAAAAAATAAATAGTTATAGAATTCAATATCTTAGATTAAAATATTGAATTCTCCATGCAGTGACTCACAAATTGTGTACTGTGGTTATCAAGCTAAGACAAAAGTTCACTTACTTAGCAAGCACAATTCTGTAGTATAAAAGATGATGGACTGTAGATAGAAAACAACAATTTCCTAGAGGGTACATACACTACACATATCACTCAATAAATGCAAATTAAAGTTATTATCTCTACATACTTAAGAGGTACAACACTTAGCAAGCCTTCAAACCCATTACCTACCAAAGTGTTTAATAACTTGATTCATGTTTTCTTGTCCAAAACACAAGCAAGGATATCCTAATAAGACCATCTTGTTTACCATTCTCATCTCATAAATTTGCATACCTGATGACTTCAAAGAGATAATCCATAGCTAGGATTTCAAACCTTTAGTCTCTAACAGCAATAGCATACTGTTCCTATAAGGAACAATACTAATTCAAGTTTTTCTAGTGAAACCAGCTCCATCTCTGCCTTTCTCTAAGAAAGTACATGAGTATAGGAGAAAATCTTCTACTGGAACTGTAGCCAGGACTCTAACACCATATAGTTTGTGCTGCATCTAGGTCATTCCCACTCAGCATACATCCATATTTACACTTCCCTTCCCTTCCAGAAAAGTTTGCATACATACTTTGAATCTCTGAACACCCTTTAGAAAATTGTAACAAAGTGTAGCAATATTTCATTACACCACCAGAAAACTATAGTCACAGCATGAAGGTGCAAGACTAGACTCACTAGAATCTGCTTTCAGATTCTGTATTTGGTTACACTTGCTGTTACAGGTCTTGTGTTTTCTGCCCACAGGAGTCTATAGGTTCATCATTGTGACTTGAACTCTGTGCCCAGTTGAGTGGGCTTCAATAGCCAAGTATTTTTCCTATTGTTGACCACCATGTTGTTTTGTGTTTTGTTGCTGAGCTCAATGGTGAGCTTGTTTCTTTTGTGCTTTAATTTGTTTTCTCACTGCTTGACTACAGCCTGAATGCACTTCAACTCAATAACAACAACAGTGATGTGCCATCAAGGTCTTTGAGGTATGTGTTTCCTAAATGGTCTTTTAATACATTATTGATAAGGACCATCAAAGTATAGCCTGACTTTATTCTATCTGTTAATCAATTTATGTGTAAGGTTTTATATACTTGCTCTGGCTGACATTTCCCTCCTCTTTCTTAGTTGCTTGTTAAATCAATGACCCTCAAATGATTGTTCACCTTCAAGACCAGGCCATTCATTCACACTATGCATCAGTATGTACACAATCTTCCTGATCCTGTCAATCTCACTGACAATCACCCTAGCTCAAACACCAACTCTGCTTGCTATGAAATTGATGCATCAATGTTTTCTTGACTGTATGCCAAGCTGAAAACCAGGACTCTGCACTGAGACTGCATATTGTCATCCCATAAGCAAGCACTGATGGTCATCACTGGATGGGAAATATAGGATGAGGTAGAGGGAATATGTGAGAGAGAGAGGATGACAAAGCTATTTTCACTTGTATGATTTCTGGACCTGGTTGTTGATAGTGAACAGCCTGGGTCAGAAAATTCAGACCTGACCCAAACCTTGGAAAAAGCCCATACCCATCACATCGGTTACCAGGTCACCTAACCTAGATTATCCTAAATAGATATTGAATTGAATTTTTATTACATGAAATTGTATTATTCTACCTAGAACATGATTTATGGCACACTTTTACCCCCTGGAAACTTATTTCAGGATGTTCTAGTGCATCATAGAACCTGCTAAGAGTGCAAATATCTCATTAGTCCAGGATTTGAACATCTGCAGATCACACAAAATAATAACAGACAGGCATTATAACAACTTTACCACAAGACTTTGAATTTACTGTGATATATTAGTAATATAGCCAGGTCATCCAGGTGAGCCAGGTATACCCTGGGTCTCACATCATGAGATGAGAAGTACTGTTCAAAATCCTGGGCAGTGATAGAAATTGAAGGAGTTGTTGATGTGGCTGAAGGAAAGTGGACTTGTGATGACAGAATAGAAAGAATAGACTCAAAAGTCACAATAAGTCTAGATAATGTCTTAAAGAAAATATTAAGTCAGGGAAGAGTGAAGGGTACTATCCCTGAGGCCTCTGCTGCCCTTGTCTTGTCCTTCAAGCATCTCTGGTCTTGCTTGTAGGACATTGATACATTATATCAGTGCAAAAATTGAGTTCTTCAGGTCTTCAATCAAAGGAAAATGTCATATAATATCAATTGAGCTGAGAAACAAGTGAGTGCACATGAATTTAAACTGGTGGAAGGACAAACCATCTACAGAGGCATCTCTTACCATTTCCATTTGTCACCATTCTATCCTTCACTCCCTCATCTTTGCACTGTCCTGACCTTGTTTAGCAGATGACAATATGTCATGTCAGTGCAAAATCCAACTGAACCACTTTGCTTGAGTCTCAAAAAAAAACTTCTTGAGGCTCTCATTTGAGGGAAAATGTTGTGGGATCAATTGAGTTAAAAAGTGCTTGAGTGCATTTGAACACAGAAAAAATAGGAAGGACATACTATCTGGACATCTCCTTCAATCTACCTGACACTGTCATCTCCCCATCTTCATCTCATCTTCAAGCAGTTTGGGCCTTACTTGCCAGACAACCATACATTGTCTTTGGGCAAAATCTACTTCAAATCTGTGAGAAGCTGTCGCTGTTGTGCATGGGTATCAAATGTCATTGATCTCATGTCTGAGTCCAACAAACGAGGGTGTTGGTTTCAGAGACTGAGATCTGCATGGAGAGTGAGTATCCCTGAATGCCTATGGGGAAGAAGCTTGAGAGTGTGGTCTTCATTGACCACTGAGTAATACAGTCAAAGTAAATAATAGATGAACTCACCAGAAATTTGCAAGGACTCCCATATTTATGTGTGCACCTAGTGACTGAGACATAACTGAGCCTAAAGGTCCCTTGTCACCATGCTACGTTGATACGCTTGGTATCAGGCTACCCATAGATTTTGCGATTTTCTATCAAATAGTGCAGTCTACAAGTGGTACAGAGAGCTATAGTGAAGGCTTTACACTGATAGCTAGTATACTACATAAGATAGTGAGCAAGTGCAGTGTCAGAATGGACTTAGAAGCAACATCTAGATGAGTTAACTCTATAAGCCTTCAACATTGAATGCTATTCCCTGCCCAAAACAAGACTATTTACAGTCGGAACCAAGGGACACATCAAGATGAGATGCAAACAATAAAGCAGAACACAGAAGGACTAGATTACTTGTCATCTCGATGACTTGAATAAACCTAGAAAAGGATTGCTAAGTCCACAACGATATACACAGAAAAATGAACTTAGTCTAGAACATGACTAAACCTAGGAAAAACTGAATAACCGATGCTTGGCACTGAGATAGCTAATTAAGATCGCATACTGATCGAAGCAATACAATCTCGGTCCGACGATCGATTGCGATCGGTGGTTACACCCTCGAAATACTGCGCAAGCCATAGTATTGAATAGGAATCCACGCGACAAGGCATGAAGGAGAAGCAAGGGGTTCCTATGGACCAGTAGGGCACTCCTCAGCAATAGAATGACTACTAGTCATTCCGCACAACTGAATAGAAACCTCGGAATGGCGCAATACTTGTAAATTAATCACTCATCATTTGTATTGATACCCAAAGCTCGTACCATAATTACTTTTAGCTACAAGCTCCTATACCTAGGCTAGAAATCGTATAAATTAGCAGCGACTAGACGCAGAACGGCAGGAAAGCATTCCCCTGCATTTGTGCTAGTAGCCTTATAGCTATCTAATCAATCACTGGTTTAATCGCATATCCTCGACTGAAGTGAATTAAGTTTACCAAGTCAACCCCAAAAGGGTGGCTATAAGTAATCTAGAAGAACTAAGTAGGAAGAAGAGTTGTCCCCGCGTTTGTGCCTTGCTAGTTAATTGAACTGCTCCGCATACAAAGGCCTCGTGCTCTCTCACCAACTAAAGTGATCTAGACGTGCTAAGTCGACCACAGACCAAAGATGTTGCCTAGTTAAAGTGAAATAAGCCCTAGAACGCGTTAAGTTCGAACAGTTAATGAGTCAGTGTACTCTAGAGTCTGTGTACTCTTTGTAGAACTTCGGTTCTTTGTTGCAAGTGTGTGTGCTTGTGTTGTAATCGAGTCCGTGTACTCCAGAGCAATTACGCTCTTTGTAGACCTCTAGGTCTTTGATTGTTCAATTGTTAAAGCTTCCCTAGTTAAAGCCTTACCAGCTCTTCTAGACAAAGTTGTTTCGAGTCTAAGCCACTCAAATTATACCTTACAAAACCCCCATGTCCATATACCTCGCTATCGCGATTAGTGTATCTTGTGTAAACACTTCTAGACTTGAATCGAAGTTGTTTTAAAGCAAAATCCAATTGATTATCGAAATCTACGTACACCACGAGTGCTTCTATTGTACTCACCCTTGAACTTAATATTGGTGATTGTGTGTGTGTGTGTGTGTGTTAGTATCTAGATTGATGATCTAGACACTAGTTTCATTTGCGTGCTGCCCGTTTCCAAGCACATCAACGTTCATTGATCAGATATGCATATCTGAAGAGAACTTGTTGTGAAAAGAAAACATGTCAGCAACAATTAAAGAGGTTTATGGTACATACCAGTCTTAACAAAAGATTTTTGAATTCCTGAAGGGAAATGATGGACAAGAAAGCAAGTAGGCAGGAAAATGAATGTACAGTGGTGGTGGTAGGAAGAAAAGAAGTGCGCTTGTTGCCGATCAACAAGCCCATCCTGTTATGGACATTGATGCCTATATTGATCTCAAACGTCCACCTGCATTGTCTGGCTCAATGTTGAGGATAACATGAAAAGAGAGGGTATTGGTGTAGCTGGTAATAATGAAGAGATAATGGTATTGAGAGGGAAGGGATGAATTATTAAGGTCACAGAAGTACATGAATAAGAGAAAACTTTGACTCAACATGGACAATCAATAGAACCCCTGGCAGGATCATGGGATACAGGACATGAACATGTCTTTTGGTGGATGACAACTGGAACTAGTGTGAATGTCTGCTTGTCAAAATATCTTTCAACACCACTAATTTCAGCCATCCACAGCCATCCACTCTTGCTGGATGGAAACACAAGTCAGTAAGTCTCTCCATACAAGTGTTTGTGAGTTGTACTTACGAGTGTTTCAGGCAAATATTGCCATCATCTGTGGGTATCTCTTTCTTTACTCTGACCATAACCTACAACTGATGAGCAGATGATCTCCAGACTCGAACCTTTTCTTTGCTCAGAGACTACTGCAACATGTCCATCATAAGCCTGTTATTTTCTACCGTATAGATATCCACTGACTTCTAAAGCCCGAAGAGTTCACAAAGTAAGTCAAGGATTCCATGAATACAGCACATTCACCTCGGCCCAGGTCTGAATGACACTCAGGATATCTGCAGTCATTGGTTGTGTAAGTATTTTGACAATGTCTAGTGTGGTGATGGTGATTTGATATCTGGCAGGAGATGCAAGATTGTAAGTGCTGCCAATAATTTGATTCTGGTGAATATCTGACAGAGATTTCCAGATTTGCAATGAAATTCAGTTTAGCACCTGTACGGTGGCACTGAGGAAGGTGTTTGTGTTGGCATTGGTTCTGTGAGATTATTGTTGCGGTTTGATATGGGGTGTCAATCACAATGTGAACTCGGATCGCCTGTAATGAAAGGGAGAGTATGTTATTCCTTTTGATCTTGGCTTGCATGTCACTTACTCCTGCTGCTTCATTAGAATCCTTCTCACTTGTTTCCATTGTCATGGGAAATGCAACATTTTGGCAACAAGTCCACTGTAAATGAATAGTAAGCTAGTTTCTATTCTGTGAAATGACAACTCACTTACCTTTTAGAGTATTATTCAGAAAAACAAACATGCCACTGGCATAAGTAGTGAGACTAAGTGAGTATCCTTTTTTGATTATCTTGTTTGACTGCAATTAATGAGTACCCTAGATATCATAAAGAGAATTGCCGGGAACAGGGACTGACCACCATCCCCCAGTGGTAGTTCACTTTAAAATTGGTGTTAGCTTATATTCTCTGAGACAGAGACATACTTATCATTCATATGGCAGCTGTTTCATATAGCATAGCTGATGAGTATTTGTTCCAGCTAGCAACAGCCACCAAGCTGATCTCCTAGCATAGATATTGTGAATATGAACTGCAACAAATAAGAATACAATACCCTGTCACTATCAAAAGGTCCACATAATACTCCTCTAGTCAGTTATTTATATCTCAATCATACCTTGTTTGTCAGTATATAAGTAGTAGAATACATGCGCGTGCAGCAGAGGCAAGCCATCCCCACAATTGTAACCTCCTAGTCAGCATCTAGTGCTCCAATTAAAGGCTTTTGTGCTTAACCTCGACAAAGCAGCTGCTAGTCACTAAGTTACCCATAGCATTGAGTGAATTGAAGTGTCTTAGAGCAATATTTTGTGTCCTGCAAAGGCTGAGAGTGTTTTGAAGTTAGTTCAAGCAAGTTCTCAAAGTTTAAAGTATTATTCTTAGGCCAAGAGCACCACTAGTCTGTCTAGAAAGTGACTAGTCAAGTGTTTATTCACTTGTAAGACATTATAGGGCCAAGAGAGCCACTAGTTCAAAGCAGTCCCAGTCAGAGCGAGCACAGTAGCTCAAGTCAAGTCACTATTCATCCAGTTGTGTCTTACCAACCCTGCTAGTGTGAGTAGTATGCTTGTATAACTCACTAGTAATGAATAAAATGTCTTTAAACAACTTTCCTTGATTATTGAAGTCTGCAGAGTGCTTCTATTGTACTTGAAATGCCTGAATTCAATACATTGGTGATAAGTGTAGAGTTAGTGATTGGTTTAGTGTTGTTGGTGTTCATTGCCAGCCTCTAGTCCATTTGCCACTCACCATTACCGATGATGAGCCTAGACTTCCATGGCAATGGCAATACCAACTCGGAATGAGATTGGGTAATTAACGTAGTGACATGGTAATCAAGGTGATCGTGTGTGCGAGTGGGTTCAGGGCACCTCCATGCAGTAAATCAATTCCTCTATACACAAGTATACACTGCGACTTTAAGTCTGCAAAGTAGTACTGCTTGGTAGTCGAGTACTAGATGCACTGGCTATAAGCCGGTAGGGATCTCTTGAAGTGAGAGGGAACAAAGATGGGTATGACGTGAATACCATGAATCCATATGAGAAAACATGCGATGAGACTAGAAAACGTCGCTGGACGTTAATCTGAGCAGGGTAAACAATGGTAGAGAGACTAAATGGTCAGCAATAGTCTATGGGTGAATGAAGCGATGGGAAAACGGAGTAGAGATGATGTGTGGCAAGGGAAAATGTGGGGCTATGAAAACTGGTGATGAAACTGGTCCTATATGATGTGATGGTGCTGTGTTGATGTTGAAATTGGTCTGGTGCTGAAACAATCCTATCCTATGTCAAACTAACCTTCAAGTCTACTGGAGGGACTGGTACTATATGAAACTTGCTGAAACTGGTCCTAAACTGATCCTAAGTCTACTTGGAGACTACGCAAGTGGGCGACGATAACGATGGTGAAAGTGAAACTGTAAAAACTCCAATGGTGTGAAAGTGAAACAATGTTGGCCTATAAAAGATAACGGGGGTGAGGTATAGCACAACAGTCACGTATTGGCACAATATGAGCATGCACCAATAGTGTTAAGAGCAAAGAGCATGTAGCGAAGGACTCTTCACAGTTAAAAACTGTGGAATAACTCTGGTGAGTTTTCAAGAGTTGACATGCAATCGAGAATATGTGGAGCAAACAGTATATTGCTGTAGAACAGTGAAGAGACTCTGTGCGTGCAAGCTAAAAATGCAACAGCATCAAAGACACTGATCACACCCACACCCAACACTACACACACAAACCCTCAAGTTTGTGGGGGATTCTGATGCGATAGAAGCAGAATGAATTAGAACAACAGGACTCTCAGAATATATGATACACGCGTATAGCAATAGTGTGCGGTAGTTATCTAAATCTCTCAAAGTCCGAAGGCTTTTAATAACAAGAGGTGTGATGTTCATTGCAGGGCCTCAAGGCAAGGTGTAGTACAATACACGCAACATCAAGAGACGTACACAAAACCCTCAATAAGTCTAGAGTGGCATGCAGAGTGACCTCAAACGACTCAAAACACACTACACATGACTCAAAGCTTTGCGCTCTAAGTAGAAACACTTCACAAAACTGTCCACTAAAGCCACAGGATTTAAACCTATACGCTCGAGCTTGTTAGACCCGACGTCTGAACAAGGGTAAATACACAGTTGTATCGCGTTCGTACAATCACTGTTAAGTCCCGAAGAGTTCAAGTGTCAAGACTAAGGCTTTAGCGCTTAGCGAGAAGTGGAATGTTTCGGTATGATTAAACGTTAGCTCAAAGCTAGGGAATATACAGCTTTGAGTAGACTACTTATATACTAGAACGAAGGTTCAATAATAGGTACACCATGTTAGAAAGTGAATAAGCGGAATACACGGTGAGCGAGATAAAACACACGCGGAGTGAGTCTGGAGCAAGTCTGACGATGCGATGACGGTGTGATGATGTGAAGATTTACGAAGGCTCCGTGGAGTCGCGGATCTAAAGATGAGATAAGATAAGTGCCGAAGATAAGATAAGATAAGAGGCGCTTAGATAAGGAAAATGAATAAATCGTAACATTACCCCCCCTTTAGGGCAGGTGTCCCAACTGCTAGTAGACTTGGTCTCCCCTTTTCAAGGGAATTCCGTTGGATCATCCGGTCCTTTGGTATCTTGTGAAGGGCTATTGCGCCCTCCAAAGGTGTCCCAGAGTAATTCTTGGTCGTACCAGACTTTTCGTCCCGTGAATGGGTCTGTGTAAGATTGCCAATCTTCGAATTGTGGCGTGTCCGTTCTGTTTAATCGCTCGGCGAGGTAATCGTCTATTAACTCGTCCGAGGCCATGTCGTTTTCTTTTACCCAGCTGTTTGACTCTGGTCCGTAGCCCTTCCATTTGACGAAGTAGTCCGTGACCCAATGTGCTGGTTCCCCTGCTTTTCCCCTGACTTTACGCTCTCTATGGTCGAGGACTTGTTCGACTTCATAATGTTCTTCGCCGTCGATGAGATCTGGCGGCGGCGCAGGTGGTTGTTCTTGGTTTGGGAATGCTGGTGGTACGTATGGGGTGAGGAGTGATTCGTTGAATACTGGATGGATGCGCCAGCCCAGCGGGAGCTTCAGTTTGTACGCTGAGGCTCCGACTTTAGCGATGATTGGGAAGGGACCTGTCCGTTTGTCTGCGAGTTTCTTCTTGGGACATGGTAAAGAAAGGTTGGTCGTGTCGAGCCACACCTTGTCTCCTACTTGGTACTCGACTGCAGGTCACTTCTTTTTATCGTATTGGGCTTTCATTTGGTCGGCGGCTTTTTCCAGAGCTTGTTTTGCTTCAGCGTGGATTTTCTGCATCTGTGAAACGAATGTGGTTGAGGCCGGTGTTCTGAAGGGTGCTCAGGGTTTTGCGCCAGGGAGGAGGTCAGCGTTATAGCCGTAGTTAACCTCGAAGGGGCTTTTGCCTGTAGCGGAGTGGACGCGGTTGTTGTGAGCGAAAGCCGCGAGAGAAAGCCATTCTACCCAGTCGTCCTGGAGATGGTTGACAAAGATGCGAAGGTATTTTTCAACCTCTTGATTGACGTGTTCTGTCTGTCCATCTGTTTGTGGGTGATAGGCGGTGGATACGTTTGCCTTGATTTGTAACAAGTCATAGAGGTCTTTCATGAACTTGGAGACAAACATGGAGCCTCGGTCAGAGATGACTACCTGAGGCATTCCGTGCTTGGCGTAAACTTCGTCGCATAAGATTTTGGCCCACCCTTCCGATGACAGCTCTGTCGTACATGCTATCGGTATGATTTCCTTAGAGAATTGATCGACGATCATTAAGATAGCGTCTTGACCGTTGCACTTAGGTAAACCAGTGACCATGTCAACGGAAATATGAGTCCATGGTCAGGAGGGTATGGCGTTCGGATGGAGAGGCGCCGCTTTTGCTTGAGTGCTCGACTTGGTTCGTTGGCACGTCTCGCAAGCACGGACATAGGCCTCTATGTCTTTCTTCATCTTGGGCCACCAGTATTCTCGTAGAACGAGTTCTTTGGTCTTCTCAATGCCAGGGTGTCCCACTGTCCTATGGTCGTGATGCATCGTGATGATTTCCCCTCGTAACGCATGATCTTGGGGAATATAGATACGGTGATCATAGAAGATCAAACCGTCATCTAGAGACATCCCTCGGTCATGGTTGAGAGACGCGGATACGTTCTTGTCCCATCGGTGGTGGTCAAGCGTGGCTTGCTTGATTTTGGTATGGATTTCCTCGATTGTGGGCATGACCATTGCCCAGAAATGCTCGGGTTTGAGGACGATAACCTCATCGTTGTCCTCCTGTCCCTGCTCGTGATCTGCTCGTTGACTAAGTAAGTCGGCCTTCTTGTTCGCTGTCCCTGGTTTGTGATGTAATGAGAAATGGTATTTGGCGAGCTCAGTTACCCAATGCGCTTGATGTCGGTTGAGCTTCTGGGGTTTCCGGAAATATTGCAGATTCTGATGATCTGTCCATATTTCGAAGTCCTGCGCCGCTCCCATCAGGTAGTGTCTCCACTCATCCAGGGCTAGCATAATGGCCAGCAGCTCTTTATCGTAGATTTCATAATTTCGTTCCGTAACTGTGAGGGACTTGGACAGAAATGCGACTGGGCGCCATTTTCCATCCTGCTCTTGCGATAATACAGCGCCGATCGCTCCCTCGCTTGCGTCCGCTTCTACGCGGAACTTGCCTCCTTCTGTGGGTATTGCCAGTACCACTTCTTCGGCTAGTAGTCTCTTCAACTCTTGGAATGCGTCCTGCTGCACTTTTCCCCACTTCCACGGATCGTTTCCTGTTAGCTGTGTCATAGGCTTGACGACTTTGCTATATCCTTTAATGAAACGTCTGTAGAAGTTGGTAAAGCCTAGGAACGACTGAAGCTGCTTCTTCTTGGTTGGAACGGGCCACTCCGCTATTCCTGCGATTTTGACTGGGTCCATGCGAATGCTCCCCTCACTGATGATAACACCAAGGTATTCGGTCTCCAAGGTTTCGAACTCGCATTTTTCCGCTTTAAGGAATAGCTTGTTCTCTCGTAAGACCTTGAGAACCTCGTGCGTAATGCGACGATGTTCTGCCTTGGTTTTGGACATGATTAAGATATCGTCGAGGTAGACTGTGACGGCACCTGATGCAATGAGGTTTTTGAAAATGTCATTCATCATCCACTGGAAGGTGGCGGGCGAATTGGTGAGCCCGAAGAACATAACCGTAGGTTCGAATAACCCTCGATTAGTTCTGAATGCCGCCTTCCATTCGTCGCCAGTCTTGATGCACACGTTGTTGTATCCCCATCGAACGTCAAGCTTGGAAAAGTACTTGGCACCTCGTAGTTTATCCATTAGCTCCGAGATGAGTGGAAGCGGGTATCGATTCTTAATCGTCATCTCGTTGAGCTTACGGTAATCTTGTACTGGTCGCAGCTTGCCATCCTTCTTTTTGACGAAGAAGAAGGGCGAAGCCATGGGCGACTTTGAGGGCCTTATTCATCCACTTGAGAGGTTCTCGTCCAGGAACTTGTTGAGTTCAGCCTGTTCGTTCCGATTAAGAGGGTAGACCTTGCAATCGAGATTGGCGTTCGCATTTGGAATAAGCTCGATTGCGTGATCCCACGTCTTTGGTTCGGGAAGTTCATCGAAGCTGTCTTTGTTGAACAGATCGCTGAAATCCCGACACCATTCTGGGACCATTTCTTCGAACGTCTTCGCTTTCTTGTCTGCGTTGGCCGCGGCAGCTAAGTCATTAGCGTGATGAGCGCGTATGAGTATAGCCCGTGTGAAGTCTATTGCAAGAATTGTATCCCCCTCTTCCAGCTCCTCGTCCCACCTATCGTCGGGATCCGCATCAGGTAGTACGAATGGGTTTTTGCGGCATTCGCACCGTGCAAACGTTAATCCTCCTGTCTTCCAATTGATGATCGGATTATGCCGGGCTAACCAATCGTGGCCGAGGAAGATCTGCTTATCGTCGAGATCTGTTACGGCTAGATCTATTCGTTCTGAATGATCTCCGATTTTAAGGCTGATCTCGGCGTATTCGGTAATTGATCCTCCTTAGTTCTTGGTTCCGTCAGCATTATAGACCGGGATTGGCGCAGCTGTGGCGTGAGTCGGGATGTTGTACTTTTCGACGAACATTTTATTGATGGCGCTACTGGTGCACCCGCTGTCTACCAACGCCTTCGTGGCAATTCGGGTAAGGGTTCCTGGTATCCCGATTTCGACGGGTAGAACCAGGTCCTTCCCTTCGTTGCTTAGTGCGCTGATATATCGTTTTGGCTGTCGTAGTTCTTCGAGCCATTCGAGTGCATTGCTTCGTTCCATCCCCCTTATTGCCTTGAGCATTGTGTCAACTACTTCTCCTGTGCGCGTCTTATGAATCCAATTCATTAAGATCGCCTTCGCCTCCTCCTCTGTCTTGGCTTGTACTACGCCACGCAGAGTCCACTCAGCCTCGAATGGTTTGAGCCACCACTCGCTGTAGGTCTCGCCACTAATGTAAGTGCGCGAGAGTTGCGGGGCCTCTCTAGCCTTCGCGCTGACCTGTGAAGGTTCGACTACCGTTGGCGAGGTCACCGCAGTTTCTAAAGGGGATAAATTAGCCTTCTTGTTCATCATGAAACTGGTAATGTCCTCGTCGTCAGGTACTTCTTCAATGAAAGCTACCTGATGCCCCCTTTGCACTGCCTGGGCGCTAGCAGCTTCCTGGTCCACGGCTTTCTGGTCGTCCATGCCCATCGCCAAAGCCCCTTGTTGTCTAAGGGATTTAAACTTCGGTAGGCGTACGGTAATCTCTTTTACCAGAGGAGGTTTCGCCGTAGCTATTCCCTCGAAACTCCCAGCGAGGCTGGGACTCCGTAGAGCCGCCTGGTCAGGGGGGGCGAGACACTCCAAAGGAGCCGCTTGTTCCCCTGGGTCCTCCGGTCGCACTCGCACCACTGCGCACGCTCTAATAGAGTTGCTAGGTAACGGTGACGCCGTTGAGAGGATTGTCACTATGGTAGGTGACTCATTGTCCGATGCTTTCGCCCGCAATGGGTTACTTGCCGAACACTTAGTCGTTGGTAGTCTAACTACCACGACATCCGGTGGGAAAGAGAGTTGATTCTTGCTTAGTTTCTGGTCTGATTGCGAAGTCGCGGGTATATTCGAATGCGCGGGGGGTAACTACAACAGGTATATAAGTACATTGATAAAGCGCAACGGGCGTACCAGCCATAACTAAGTCCTTTGCCGAGTAAGTCGAATCATTTACTTCTCGGCGCTCTCTTTTACTTCTTCGATTGAGGCGAGCGGCGTTTCCTGGGCATCCCAATATGCATTGGCACGTCGCAAGCTTTCCTCCCGTGATTTGGGCGCATTGGGGCAGTTGCGCTTGAAGTGGCCCTTTTTGCCACAACGAAAGCATACTGACGCTGCCCTGGCTGCGTCAACATCCATTGGCGCGCCGCGCCCCCCGTAAGTCGTTCCCGACACTGTCTTCGTTGACGGCGTAGGAACTGCTGTTTGACCACCCTTAGTAGGTGTGGTCGTCTTCTGTGACAGTGCTTTCGAGGGTGTCGCCGTAGATCCTTCTGCCTGTCTTAGGCGCCAGTTGTAGTCGATGCAGAGGAGGCGAGTCTTCCAGCCTTCGTACGTGGTGGGCACTTCCGCGTCAGCTGAGTATATAGTATTTTTACTCGACTGGCGGGCGGCCTTCTTGATTTGGTGGAGCATGACTTGCTCGTTGTCGCGTACTCCGGCATGGTAGGCTAGTTCTTCAAACTCTTGGAAGAACTTGTCGCCATCCTTGTTCTCCGACTGCCTAAGCTTCTCCCACTTGGCGTATTTTAGCTGTGCATCGGCATCCTTCCAGAACCTTGCGCGTAACTCTTTTTTGAAGTCATCGTAAGATGGGTAGAGCTGCGCTCCCGTCGCTTGATCCTTTCCTATTACTTGTGCACCTAGCTCCCACCATGTCTCGGCGTCTCCTGCAAGTTGAGAGATGCAGAAGAGGACTTTATGAGGGGAGTGGCGGAAGTGTCGATTGAACGCTTCGAAGTGCAATTCGCACTTTAGGAAGAATTGGGTGATGTCGGTAGAATCACCTGTGAAGTCTTCGACCTCTTTGAGGAGTTTTGGTTTAAACTCGTCATAGGGGGCGACGGCTCCGTTGACTAGTTGCCAGGGTACTGGCGGATCTGGGAGGGGTGGTGGAGCGGGAAAGAGCGGGAGTGCGTACATTACTGGTGGTACTGGTGCAGCGGGGGGTTGCGGTGGCTGTGCGCCGCCGCCTCCTCCACCACCGGCAGCTCCATGGCCGCCACCAGCAAATGGCTGTCTGAATGGTAGGTAGCCAGTGTGGTAGGCCTCCGACGCTATTGATCCCCTAGTGTAGGAGAAAGTCGATCCCGTGTAGGATGGTGCTATTGGCTCAGGTGGTGCTGGTTCCTGGATCTCGATCTCGGCGGCTTCTTCCTTGTAATCAGGGAGCTCTTCCATGGGAGCGTCCCGATGTATATCGTTCCATAAGAGGCGAGCGACTCACTCTGCCTCGTATTGGAGTATGTCGTCAGCTGGGAGTTCTCTGTTTTTCTTCATAAAATAGTCGTTCCCGGCTTGGGATCGTCCCCAAGTCCGGTCAAAAGGGAGTTCATAAGCAAAATACGTGAATATCTCTTCATAATTGGCCTGTCTCAAAGCAGCTGGTATACTTATGTTCGGGTCCTCCAGCGTTTCCTCATAGAACCTAATCGCGTCTGCTAGTCTCATCGGAGGGGGGCTGGGGCGTACGCTCGCCCGACGACTCGGTGGGCGACTGAGGCCTTCCATCGATCCTGATGATTGAGTACAGGGTGGAGGGTCGGGGCGGGCGCTGCGGCTCGACGACGGTCTCTGAGGCGCTCGAATCGAGTTGCTGCTGCTCCTGTCGGTCCTGGAAGCGTCTGGCAAGTCGTTGCCAGTGCGTGTCTTGGCTCCGCTGCCCTCGGCGTGCCGGAGGGTAGAGATGGGAGGAGGGACCGGCGACGGGTTCTTTGGGAGATGGGGGTGAGTACGGCCGATTCTGGACGTGCTGGTCCCAGTGCCTGTACTGAGTCCCGTATCCGGACGGGGGAGGGGATCGGTGCTCTGGCGACTCTGGACGGGGGTTGGGGAAGTAGGCGCTGTAGGGGATATCGACATTGTCCCAAAAGAGAGCGGAAGGGATACCGGCTGCAGGTGGTGGAGTGGGGTGCCTATCTGCCCAAGTATCGTAATTGGTGACGGGGGCGACGGGTCTGGTGTCGCGGCCCACGTCGAATCCCCCGACTCATGTGGCGAATCTGGCGTACGTGCCAGGAGAGGGGGTACGAGGGACATAGGGGATATATTCGGGTGAGGGAGGGATGGCGGGGTGGATGAACGTAGCTCCTCCGGCAGGGGGAGCAGCTGCTCTTTCCGAGTCGACGGGATGAATCGACTCAGGAATGACTTCTTCTTCTGTGACCCCTCCCCGAGCGAACTCGTCGAGTGGGATCGGTCGGCATGGTATGGGTGCGAAGATTCGGGGTGGCTGCTGCTCGAGCGGAATGGCATCGACATTGTCGGAGAGAGTAGGGGTGGTAGAGACTGTGGTGTTAACAGGGATTGTGGGGATGATGGGGGTCGTGTTCGCAACTCTTCGCGGCGGCCTACAGAGAGTCCTGAGCGCAAGAATGAGAATGATAGAGATGATGGTAGCGCTGGGGATTCCAAGAGCAATGGCTAGATCTTGGGCGGTACCGGTAGACATGGAAGATCTGGTTTAGGGATCTAAAGAAAAGCTTTGAGCTAATTGTTAGACCCGACGTCTGAACAAGGGTAAATACACAGTTGTATCGCGTTCGTACAATCACTGTTAAGTCCTGAAGAGTTCAAGTGTCAAGACTAAGGCTTTAGCGCTTAGCGAGAAGTGGAATGTTTCGGTATGATTAAACGTTAGCTCAAAGCTAGGGAATATACAGCTTTGAGTAGACTACTTATATACTAGAACGAAGGTTCAATAATAGGTACACCATGTTAGAAAGTGAATAAGCGGAATACACGGTGAGCGAGATAAAACACACACGGAGTGAGTCTGGAGCAAGTCTGACGATGCGATGACGGTGTGATGATGTGAAGATTTACGAAGGCTCCGTGGAGTCGCGGATCTAAAGATGAGATAAGATAAGCGCCGAAGATAAGATAAGATAAGAGGCGCTTAGATAAGGAAAATGAATAAATCGTAACAGAGCTTCCAAACTGATCGTAGATCCACAGGGTTCTAACCTATGCGATCCAGAGACACAAAAACCTTATACCCCATCTGACAAGCCAAAGGGTTTGAACCTCTGCCACCTGTAGTGCCTCGCGTCACAAGAAACCCTCAAAGCACAAGAGCATATCCACAATGACACTAAACTCCTCTTCTCAGGTTAGAGCTCAAGTCACCCAACCAATTAACAGTCACACAAGCACCACGCTAGCCTTCTATGCCTCGTGCGTGACTCAATTCACTCAATATGATATCAATTCCAGGTATATTCTCTCGCTCAAAGTTACAAACTAATCCCAAAGTTATAGCGCTAAGCTGGAAGCTTGCACGCAACTACAACGGGGGTCTGAAACTTGTACACTATTACTATACTATGGTATTTATATACGATGTGCTCTACCAATTAATACAACCTTAAATAGTAACTCTTGACTTGCGGAACTTCCTTTCCTGGGTGCTGTGCATGTTGCCATAATCATGCCATTGCTTGGCGCTTACTCAGAGCTCCGGCTCAGGGCCAGATCCTGGTCTCTCAGTTGCGCAACATTGGTTATCCATGCTATCCATGTGTACTGACATCACCTTGTATCTCCTTGGAGTTGTAGCCTAGCATGCAGCTCGTCTTTATAGTAATAATATCTTCTAGTGATTCCCATGGTCTTCTAGGACTGCCAGCTTCTAGTCTAGGCCTTGCACGCATTGGCCAAAGTCAGAGACATCAGTCTTACTTCAATTCTACACACTCTGAGGTCTAGAGCGCTAGCTCTCAGCATGGCAGTGCCTTGCACATCATAGATCAAGGCTATGCAAAGTGTTAATTATCTCCTGAGCTTCTCTGGTTCTATTCTTAGCACATGTTGTCTGTGCATTGTCAGCGCACTCAGTGTCAAGTGCTGGGACTTTATACTTAGTGTGACCCTTATAGTATCACTCTACAGTTAAGCCATGCACTCCACTGGACATCACTCAAGGTATTTCATTGCCCACACTTAGGACATTGCGCTCTAAGGTATATCTCATTGCCTTGGTATCCAGGTTTTATAAAATGTATGTATTGATACATTTCATAAAATTACATGTGTAAACGCTTTCCAAGCATGTCAACGGTGAATAAACGTGGGTTACTGTTGCTAGACTAGAGTGATGAGAATTGATGTAGACTGGTCAACTAGAGATGAACTACTCTGCAACTATGTTTTCTAACTAGTGTTTATACTACAAGTACAAATTTATAAATAGAGTAAATATGCGAGACTTAGTAAGGCTGTAAGGCCTTGGCTTTGTAAAAATTATAGGAAACATATGGTCTTTGGACTTCTCAAGTAACAGCAACTTGTTGACGTTGCCATGTATGGATGCGAACTGTATGGCTTTGCTGAGCGATGAGTGCTGTTTAACTGCGGATTACTGAGCTTTGGTGGCCATGCTGAGGAGTACATGCAGAGCTACGTTTTCTTGAGACCTTGGCGAAGTAACAGCCTTAGTAAACATGGTCTGTAGTTGCTGTAGCTGTAATTGTCGTAACTAGAAGGGTACTCGTGCCAATCATGTCATTTTCATTAAGTGATCAATGAGCACGTCAACTAGGTGCTTCTGAGTGATGCAGTAATTCTGTATTGGGGTGATTGTCGATCAAAGGTGCCTTGCCATGATGGAATACAGCAATTATGATGCGTGGCAAGATGGGATGGATAACAAAGTGCATGAAGAGTAGTTGCCATAGGATGAAAGTGGTATTGCCATGTGTGGAATTATTGGTTTGCTGAAAGGCTGTTGGAGGGCTAGTAGCATTAATTAGCAGATAAAATCCATGAATTCTGAGCATACAGAGCCTGGAGGTTCATCACTGAGCACATCAGTGTGTGGCTGCATAAATGTGTTTGTAGCAAAAGGAGACTAAGACAGTTAATATATCACAATTCAGTGCTGGAGCAGTCTGGAGATTTAGAATATGTTGAAATGTATGATAAAAGTAGGAATATAATAGACAGGATACAGGAAATTGAGAAAGGACACCCACTCCTGTGACTGGCCAGTAATATCCGGTGGTGAAATACTCTGTCATTACTGGAAGGGAAAACATGCCTGGTGTTTTCATTAGTATTTATGCAAAGAAATTACAGATGTAAACACCTATGAAAATACCTCCTGTGTTTTCATAGGTGTTTACATCCATAATTTCTTTGTATAAATACCAATGAAAACACCAGGCATGTTTTCACATGTGTTTCCTTCCAGTAATGACGCACAGAATTACCTCAGGTGTTTTTACCATGTGTTTTCCCACCAAATACAGATCAAACTATGTACAAAAATACAAATGAAAACACAGCATGTATTTTTTGACGTCTTTTCTCATGCATGTTTTTGGGACAATTACAGGTAAGATTACTACAAAGTATTTCCCCCCCGGATATTACTGGCCAGTCACAGGAGTGACCATGAACATTGACAAAAGTGAAGGAAATCATGGATGATACCAGTGGATGTGTCAGCATCCTATTTTGGAAAAAGCTGATGGCTTGGCCAGCTTTGAACCAGCTCAAGCCAACAACTTGCTGAGTGAGACAACTCTAAACCAAGGAGCTGCTAATCCTACTTTGGCTCAGCTCTATTGGCTTGGTAGCTTTAGCCTGAGCAGCAGCAACACTAGTTCTAAGTACATTGTATGTGCCTATATAGTAGTGGATCTGAACCAGCTCCCTGCTCCCACTCCTGCCTGCTCTGATAGCCCTGAATGTATTCTCTAAAGCTGATGTTTGACTCAAACTTGCATATTGGAATCTGCTTGTGAGCTACTCCAGTATTGTTGAGTAGATTTTACAACACCCTCCACATCTAGTTTGATTTGAGAATAGCCATATGACTATTTGCTGTCAGCCAATTTGTCTGCTCTTCAAAGGTAAACCTTCCACCATCCTCTGGTGTGGGTGCTTCAGGTTGATAGCTGTCTGCTCCTGAAGCCCAGGATAGTCAAATACTATTGAAATGAGGTGGATTCATGGCAGATAGCATATGGTCTGGCAGATGGAGCATCACTTGGCAGATGTGTAGCAGATAAGCATTTGCTTAGGCAGATTCTGCAGGAATCCTGTTCTCAAGCAGTAG
Organism: Armillaria nabsnona; assembly: GCA_030407065.1. NCBI lineage: Eukaryota > Fungi > Basidiomycota > Agaricomycetes > Agaricales > Physalacriaceae > Armillaria > Armillaria nabsnona. The sequence goes on from JAUDQA010000031.1 coordinate 85,731, forward strand.
AGAAGTGAGACTGAAGAATAGTGAGTAAAAGTGCATATAGCATGGCACCTTGTTGCTGCATTAAGATGAAAACCAAAATTTGATGCACACATAGATGTTGTATAGCACAACAGTAGAATGGGAGATACAGATAGTGAAGATGAGTCTAGCAAGGGTGATGATAAGAATGGTGATTTAGAAAACAGTAACGCAGAGAACCACTTGGAGGAATGACAACTGGTTAACAGCAGCAGTCCACTGTTTGTTCATACTGGAAAAAAAAAAAGTTTTTGCTAAAAATGTTGATGGTCAGCATGCTTCATGGATTGAATATACATCTATCATAGTGCTATGGTAGTGGCTATATACATCTTAGTCATAGCTACTGAAGCTACTAACAAATACATATGTTTGTCAGTGGGCTACATACCAGTACCTAAAAAAAGGGAGGAGGGTGTTATTAAGCTATCCAAGCTATGTACATGATGTAGCCAAACATATCACACTGACTTTTTCCTGATGAACTCAATGAAAATGAACCATAAGAATAGAGTTTAACATATGAGAAACAGGTGAATGGAGCTCATTTCATTCTCAAACCCTTGTGAACCTTGATGGCAGACAGTGATACGCCTGCCAGGCGTACCCCCTTTGAAAATGCGTGTAAATTAACATTTTCTGGCAATACAACGGTATTACACTGTACCAATCAGTAAGACATAGCAAGGAAGTAACACATTGTAAAATAAAAAGATCCACCTGGTAACTTTGAAATGGGCTGTTCTAATGCTTGAATAGAAGGTCAGGTATTCTACCTGGTAGACCGAGGTCCAGGTTGTGACTCGTATACTGTGCCTGCTCACGTAACAGGTCATGCATAGTAACAGGTCAAACACCCATATCTCAACAACCACACCATCTTTTCGTGAACGGTTTTTTGCAGATGAAAGATATCATACATCCACATGTATTTACAAAAGCATTAACTGTCATACTTCCAACTTACCCAGGAATAAAATGATTGCAGTGAAAGATCCTCAAAACTGTGTCAACAATCTACTTCACAAGAGTAATTTGCAGTGCTGATTCTCAATACTGGTCTTGGATTCTTCTATTGCATTAATACTGACTTCCTTTTGCTATTTAAACAGTGTTAGGGAGTACAAGGCCATTATACTGAGCAGGAAACAAGTCTACAACAAGTGTAATTGTGTAAATCTATCTTGAATCTATCTCAAAATTGGTATGGTCATAGCTTGCTCATTTGAGTTTACGCTAGTAAGCTTTTATCTATTTTCAGTCCCTACAATGTTCATTTGCTGCTTAAAAATTCACTGTGAATTTTCGTATGTCTTAAGCCCGCTCTATGAATATCTCCTTGACCGCTGTCTGATGAAGCCGAAGATTTCCCGCTGATCCTGAACCAGTATTGATATCCATTCACATGCACTGAGAAATTGCTGGAAATGTCTTTGAATGAAGAATCAAATAAATCCCAGTAGGTAGGTTGACTTTCTCAGACAATGAAAGCCTGATTTATCCTCAAAACGCAAGCAAGGTTGGATAGCTTAGCAGGTACAGGCTCCTTTTTGAAATTTGATTGCTGGTTGACCTGGTTCCATGCTTTTGCCAGAATCTGACTCTCCCAATGAATAAATTCATACCATGGAATCAGAGATAGGAGTAATTCTCAAATGTACATAGACTAATAGCCCAGATGTTTTACTCACTATATGCAACAATTTTGAGGTAGTTATTGTTATCTACGAGGGCAGGGGTTTCAAAAATACTGGCTTGACCCATTACCTGATCAGGCACAGTAGTGTAATCACCTGGCATTCCGGTGAAGAGACTCTGTGCACGCAGGCTAGAAATGCAACAGCGTCGAAGACACTGATCACACCACACCCAACACTACACACACAAACCCTCAAGTTCTTGGGGGGATATTATGCGATAGAAGCAGATTGAAGCAAAACAACTAAACTCTCAGAATATACGATACACACATATAGCAATCGCACTCGTAGGGTATCTAGATCTCTCTAAGTCCAAAGGCTTTTATAACAAGAGGAGCGACAGATGTCGCTGGGCCTCAAGGCAAGGTGTACTACAATACACAACTCGTCACCACACACCAACTAAACCCTCAATAAGTCTCGAGCGACATGCGGGGTGACCTCAAACGACTCAAAACACACTACACACGACTCAAAGCTTCGCACTCTAAGCAGAAACCCTTCACAAAACGTCCACTCAAGCCACAGGATTTGAACCTACACGCTCAAGCTTCCAAACCGATCGTAGACCCATGGGGTTCGAACCCGTGCAATCCAGAGACACAATAACCAAATAAACCCTGTCCAACAAGCCAAAGGGTTTGAACCTCTGCCACTTGCAGAAATGAGAACCCTCAAGCGTGTGCTAATCAGACCACAGGGTTTGAACCTGTGCTGCCTGTAACACCGCGTGTACAATGAAGGCCTCTGCACAAATACTAACCAGACCAAAGGGTTTGAACCTCTGCCGCCTGTAGCACCGCGCGTCACAAGAAAACCTCAAAACTCAAGAGCGCGTCCACAATGACACAAATCTCTTATTCTCAGGTTAGAGCGCAGTCAACCAATCACTCAAACAATACACAAGTCCCGCATTAGCTTTCTAAGCCTCGTGCGCTACTCAAGTCACTCTGATGTTATCAATAAAGGTTCTATTCTCTCGCTCGAAGCTACAAACTGATCCCAAAGGTAGAGCGCTAAGCTGGAGGCTTGCGCACATCTACAGCGGGGGTCCGAAACTTTTACACTATTACTATACTACAGTATTTATATACTACGCGCTCTACATTTTAATACATCCTTAAATAGTAACTCTTGGCCTGTGGAACTTCCTTTCCTGGGTCCTGCACATGTTGCCATAATCACGCCATTGCTTGGCGCTTACTCAGAGCTCCGGCTCGGGGCCAGATCCTGGTCTCTCAGTTGCGTGACGTCGGTTACCACTGCTATTACATGTGTATTGACATCGGTTACCATATCCTCGGAGTTATAGCCTACCCCGTGACTCTCATTTCACTTCCTAGTATTCTCATAGGGAATTCTATTGTAGTGAGGGCAACGTGCTCCTTGTCTAGACCTCGCGCGCATCGGCCGAAGTCAGGAACTTCGGTCTTACTGCAATTCTATACATTCTGAGGTCTAGAGTGCTAGCTCCCGGCATGGCAGTGCCTTGCACATCATAGATCAAGGCTATGCGAAGTATTGATTATCTCCTGAGCTTCTCTGGTTCTATTCTTAGCGCACGTTGTCTGTGCATTGTCGGCGCACTCAGTGTCAAGTGCTGGGACTTTATACTTAGTGTGACCCTTATAGTATCACTCTACAGTTAAGCCATGCGCTCCACTGAATATCACTCAAGGTATTTCATTGCCCACACTTAGGACATTGCGCTCTAAGGTATATCTCATTGCCTTGGCATCCAGGTTTTATAAAATGTATGTATTGATACATTTCGCGAAATTACACGTGTGAACGCTCTCCAAGTGTGTCACCGGCGGAAGTGATCCAATCACCTGGTGGTGATCTAGTACGATCGATCAACCTGGTAGCCATGGATAAGATAATACCTGCCAGGTAGAGCGTTTATCCTCACCAGGCTGGGTCAGCAAGCATATTAGTCAGTAGTAAAAGGGATTGGTAATAGGGTATCAGTAGGATAGTATAAATACAGGTCATGTATCTAGTGGGGAATGAGGTTTTCTGACCCCCTGGAACGCTACCAGGCAAATAGTATGGGTTTTATTGGTTAAGAGCTTCGAGTCGTAGACTCACCTGGAATAGAAAGATTGTGACCTGGTCACTTCATGTGTGCAAGAACTGACAAGCAAGCAAACAGTATTAAGCTAGAAACAGAAAGTCAGACCTGAGAAACAGTTCAGAACCAGTCAGTGTGTTTTAAGTCGCAACCAGGTGCAACGTATCAGTATTGAAACTGCACCAGGCAGCCAGCACGAGTTCAGAACCTGCACCAGGCAGTTATTCTGTATCAGTTTGAGTTTGTGTTCAGTAACACGTTGAACTTAGAGTGGACATTGCAATATATTCTTTATACAAAACATATTCATTGCACCCGGAACTAGTAAACTACAGTACAAAGCATCATAACCTGGTATAACATACCTCCCTTCGAACCGCAATTACTGAGTGTTAGTGTAGTGTTTAGTGTGTAGCACTTTGCATCTATATAGGCACTCAGCACCTTTCAACAGCTGACTCTTATTATTCTTGGACATAATTAGGTAAGTCTCTAATACATCACTGTAACTACAAATCCATCAGAGATGAAAAGATAAGGATTATATGCAGATATATCTCTTGCTTCACCAAAGGAATCTATTTGTCAGTCAGACAGCAAGCACATTGATAAATCAAGTAGAATATGGTCAGATATATAGTTGGAATAAGGTACAGAATCAGTAAATATAGTAACCATAAGTAGCTGAATGAGCACAGCCTCAACACTATTGGCCTGGAAGGGGCCAGAGAAATGACATGACTTTTGTCCTGGCATCAAGTTTTTTAATTGTAAAAAACAAGCTTTCTGCTAATTGAGCATCAGCAAGATGAACAACAATGCTGAGGATACTGTCTTCCACATGGAAAACCTAACATCTTGATTAATTGAAGGAGTCCACAGAGCATTGGTTTATGGCCTATGCCAAAAATCAAGATGCTGAGCAAACAAAATAGCATGAAACTCATAGTCACTATTTGCAGCATCAATCCTACCTTAACAAAGGCTTGTATGGGAAGCTTAAGATTCCTAAAAAGATAAGTGTTTGCTGTTGTGACCCTTGACATGCTGTGAATATGGTGTCTCACCTTAAATATCCTCATTATGACATAATTCTATTGCTATACAGTAGTGACAACACTATTTTCACCTGCCTGATTTTTGTATCTGGTTATCAACACAAAGAAATCAAGACTATGACCACTAGTACCCTTAACCAGTAGTAAAATCAAACAAGTATATTGCGAGACCGCAAACATACATCCAAATTCTTTAACCTTTTTATTTCTTTCAGGCTATCCATCCTGAACACTGACACTTTCTCAAATTTCTGTCCTGGCAGTCGTCTTCCTACAGCCCAGGTTCTATATGAAGCATCTCTGGTCCTGAATGAAACATCCCCAAGCAGTGTGTACACATCTTCAGGTATCAGACATTGGTGGGTGACATGAATTTTGAATGTGTGTGCAATCCCATTAGCATCTTTGACAACCAAGTCCCCACATCGAACATGCCCTTCTGCTGATCCCACATCCAATCCCTGCACAAGCCCCTTCTCAATGCAACAACCCCCTTCATACCAGTCCTCACCTGTCTCCTTATCATACTCAACATGATCATAATAATCACCATCATCTGGCAGAGGCTCTGTCATAATCTGCTTCCATGTTGGTCTCCATTTCTTGCTTCCAAGTCCAGCTCCAGGATACCCAAAGAGAAAATACACCTGCATCAGGGAGAACATTGCATTCACCAGTGCTGTCCATGCATCCTCGAGAGACCCACTCTCATGGTAGGTGGGTATTGTCTCTGGCATCAGAGGGAATACAAGGCCAGCCACTCTGTCCACTGGATTAGTTGATACTCGCTTCTGCATCACTGCCAGCAAGCCAAAGAAATATTCACTATCCTGCACTGACTTTAGCTGTTTGTGAAACCTTGTCAGCATGTCTGTCTCATAGTTCCCATCCTCATCTATTATTTTGGCATGCATAGGTCCATCTGGTGTATCCCCAGCAATGATCCTATTCGATCCAACCTCTTGGACTGTCCATGCACATTGAAACCAACACTGATCACTGTCCAAACTACCATCCTTCAAACTCAATGGCTGCCCCAGTCCACTCAGGTAGATCACAACTGTGGCCCACTTATACACATACCCAATTGTGGGCACATCCAGCTTCCACTCCTCCACACGCAGATCCTCCTGTGGCCCCCCTTTCTGCCTCAAACAGAGCACATCCAGCCATGTATACTCCACTCCCAGATTTAGCATCTCAATCCAGATGAGTTCAAGACTGGCACCCTTTGGAATTGGCACAGGCCACTCCTTCCCATTGATAGATGTCCACACATCCACACGATCCTTTTCATCCACCCATGCATGTGAAATTGGCTGTGCCATTGACAATCTATCAGTGATCCATGAAGGCACCACACGATTGCTATACAGGTCCCAAACACGGCGAGGTGGCAAATCTAGGTCAACAATCCGGTTCCCAACCAGTGCTTTTTCTCTCCGCTTCTTGTCCTTTTCTTCACATCTGCAGAGTTCATTTTTCATGTTGCTATTGGCATATTTGTTCCATACTGATCGAAGGAGGGCATAAGCTGTGCCAAAGTCATTGTTCTTCTCAATGCACTCATTCAGAAGTGATGAGAGAGACAGGGTGTCAAGGGTGTGTGATGTTCCAAGCATAGCATTCAGTTGATCTAAGACCCCCTCAATGCCGAGGGTAGCACAGGGAGTGTCTGCAAGGGAGGATGATATAACAGGACTTCGACCAGTGTACAACCGCTGCTTTGGAACCTCGATAGACGATTCCACCTGGCCGGTCTCAATGAATGCGGAAAGGGTGACTTTCGGAAGGGTGATGCCCTGGAAATACATTAATTTTCTTTTCTGTCTCAGACTGTCTGTGCTACCGACTGACATACCCATGACTCTCTATAACGATAACAAAAAGACTTCTTGTCATTGATATCGTCGGAAGCAGTATCGGAATCACTGTTTGACTCTTCATCCGCAGGGTCAATCTGAGGACCTGCCGCCGACAATGCTGAGACTACTTCTGGTCGCACGGTGCCTGATGAATCAGCCGTCGCCTCCAACGCAGGTTCCCCGTCTTCTGAAAAATCACTCCCGATCCGGGTCTTCTCTACCGTCTCTGAAGGCACAATCAAGTTGGTATTCCCATCTGAAACGGAGGCTACGCTCGGAGGTGATTCCATTGGTCTCTATAGAGTCGGCGCAAGCGTTTCCAGATCGATTTGATACGAATCAAAAGCACACTTCCTGTAATTCTTGAGAGCGCTACTAGTAACGTTGTCAAAGCATGTACTCGAAACGATCATAGATTAACTCTACTCACTATTTCCCCTTTCAAAGCTTTCAAGATATCGTTCCGGGGAGTGCAAAGAAGCACTGCTCGAGTTGTCGTGGATAGGGTCGGAAGGCAAGGCACAAATTCCTGAAACACATGCAAACAATGCGGGTAAGATGGTGTACATGTGGAGATCTTGTTTAATTGATCCAGTCATTCGTCCGCGACGACAGACATTACTATGAGTTGCACGCCTGTGAATACGTTAAATTCCTCCCAACGTTAGATCGCTGTATGGCACGGACACTCGCATGTTGTCTCATAAACTCACACCCGCGTCGACAAGCTACATTCTATTATTAGGAGGCACCCTCTTGTCCTTCCTGGCTAATCCATGCCCTCTCTCCCGCGAATCTATGGTGCTGTCCCCGCTATATTAGCACACGCCTCGCAACAGCATTACCACCTGCTTACCAATGCGTTCACACAAGTCCGTCTGTCCATCTCTCCCATCGTCCCTCGAAGTCGAGCGCATAGCATAGCTTGATTCGAGAGAACTATAAGGCCGTCATCGTCGTTAATCTGTCGAGGTTGTCAGAGTCAGGGCATGCCTCACTTGAACATCGGCCGTGCTCGCATCACTACAGATTAAAGGAAGGTGGCCTACTGCAAAATGAGCCGGTCAGCATTCACGCAGTAGGTAGGTAAAAAAGCGAGCCCACCTCATCCTGGCATCGTTGCCCTGCAGTCTACTTCGAGCTAAATCTGCAGTCTCAGGGGCCCACTCCTAGACGCTATGGTGGCCGGATATACCAACTTGAAGGACAGCGGAAGCCTACAGGACGCAATGCCAGTTATTCGATGGAAGAGGAAAGAAAGGACTGCACCAAACATACCATTTCAAACGTTTCAGCTTTATGCCCCATTCATTATCGTCGCTCGCCGGTCCAGAAACGGAGAAGACCAAAGATCGATGTCGGTATGCAATCAGATAATGTTGAGGCGATGCATACCTCCGTACTGGTATTGAGTCTTGAAGAGATGAAACGAAACACTGTTCCACATAAAAATCACCAGAGGAAGGAAATATGCAGCATACCCACTCGTACCTTCCAGATGGTCGTGGTACAGGTTCACGCTGGCAGCGTGACAAGCGTGACAGAACCAACGAATCCATCAACGAGACTGGGACGGTATCGCGAGTGACGGCGATTCCACGGATGCTGCTGTACTTTGCCGTATCTTCTCGTCATTGAACTATCACATCGCAAGTCACTGCATGCATGTATCACATTCAGAGCGATGTCTACGCTCCCGCATAGGTACATCCCTACTGTTCTAGCCTCTTCTGTCTGGCTGCAAGATTGCTCGACGTCCCATCCAAGCATCCGCAAACCACCTCCACGGATGTGCCAATCCGCATCCGAGTTGTCATCCCTCCCCTGCCAATCCGCGCTGTCCTTCCTCTCGCCGTCCGCGCATGCCCGCAATTGCATGAATCAAGTTCGCTTCTCGGTGACTCGTACATCGAAAATCGGCCATAGGTTCGTGGTCTGCTACCCGTCGATGCCTTCCGTATTCAAGCTAAGTCCTAACCTAGGCATTAATCCTCCATGGCACGAACGAGAGCCAGGATACATACCGATGTTGAACGGGATGGTAGCAGCAGCAGGGATGGGAGAGAACGACATGTGGCTCACCACTGGAATTAGATAGGTAAGGAATCAACGTCAATGACCAACACGCGGTTGCACGCACCTCTAAAACTACCTTCATTGGTTTTCCTTATTCCACAAGCTTGCTCGACTTCTAACGAGAGAGCTCACCGAGCCCAGGTTGGAGCATGTCCGAAACGAACAGAGTTACTGTCAAAACTATCGCTCTATATTGCTGCAAGGTCTGGAAGAAATGCCTTTTTCACGAAAATGAGTTTTACGGCAAGGAAATAACACTGGAAAACTTCCTTACCTCTCGCAATGTTGGTGGTCCATGTTCATCTTGCCAGCGTGATCCCATGTCACCGTGACACATCAAAGGGCGCATGGGCCCCGGACTCGACGGCCCGCACAGTAGCGAGCCTGCAGTACGAATGAGCAAAAGAGACTCTTCCCTGACAGCGGACCTCAGAGAAAGTCAGCGAAGGCTGCATGTCTCGACGAGCATACACCTCTCATTCCAGAAATTCTTCAACTCGTCGGCCGTACACCTAGCTCTCCCCATAAGATATTGACACCCCGTTTATCTGGACTCCAGAAGAGATTGGAGAAACCCCTGGATGCGCCCCCCCCGTCGCCTAGGTGAGATATGGCTGTGCGGTTGCTGAGTGTTCTAGTCGTTCATTCTGTGCTGCTGTTCCTTCATCGAGCCTGACGTTTGCGTGTGCGCGTGGGGATGAACTAGAGAGAGGACGACTCGATGCCAGGTCGAGTGCAGCCGTCGTCGTCGTTGACGGCAAAGGAGACCCTCACCTATTTGGGTCTGTGCGCACCATTCCTCTTCAGTCTCAACCGACAGCTCTCCCACTCGCTACAATGTTGAGGATGCTCCCGCCTCGGTCGCCCTCCGCCGATCCCTCCATGCCGCAACTCCACAAAGTCGGTACTCCTGCAAGAGAGGGTGAGCTCGCAAAACGGAACCAAACAAGTCTGCTTACTAGCAGATTCCACGTACACCACGGTCAGGTCGTAGTGCTTCCTCGTTGTGTCTCTCTGACTAAAGGCTCGTTAGCTTCAGTATGAGCAACGTTGAATTCACTTACCTATGCCTTATCGCCATATCCTTACCCAAGTTAATGCACCTAGCGAGACCGAAGTCCTCGTCGTCTACTTTCCGTGATTTCCAGTTAGCACTCGAGCGCAAAAGGGCAAAGGGTAGTCTTACCTCGATCACCGACAACGCATCTCTGTCAACCTCTTAAGTAACGGCCCATCTGTCTCTCTGTAGCACCAGTAATCCATAACCATTGTTGGTATTCTCCTGGTAGTCGAAACGGTCGCAACCTTGCTTTGACCAGATGGAGTAACTGAGCTTGTGAGGGCGAGCATTGAGGCAATAACGAAATGGGAGTATGTTCGGTGCTAGCGACAGTAGCTCTGATTAGTGATTGCAATAAGGGCGGAAGAAAATGCACGCACCTCAAAAAATAGAGTCCTCCCGTATCCCGTGTACAAACACCCATCGTTCCGTCCCAACAAATTCTCTACCATCTAATATCGATGCAGCGGCTGCTGCTGGCAATAATGAATAATTTGAAAAAGAAATCCTTCCATACGAACATACCTTTTGCATGATAATCCAGCTATCCTTGTCACATGTCTTGGCTTGAAACGCAACACACCTGGAAGAAAAAGGTTAGTAATGAATAAATGGCCATCCCGCCGTTCAACTTGAACTCACGCTACCTAAACGGAGGCGATGTGAAGTAACCGTCATCTGCAAGACAATAGGAAAGGTAAGGAAACATTAAAGTTGACAAGGAAAGGGCTTACCACAGAGCTCGATGTTGGTGGTTAAAGACAGAGTTGCGAGTGTGACGTTGGGACCAATGGACAAGGCAAGCACGAGACCATCGACATCGGGATCAATCACCCAACAGCAAGGATTTAGTGAAGTTACTGACATCACATCACCTGCGGCGACAGCGAAATGGGACGCGAGGATGGTGGAAGGAAAGAAAGATGTTGAACTTCAGCGTGACACAAGACACGTCTGTCACTCCACGTGATGAGTTACCGCACGCCATATCGAATAGAACAGAACAAAAATCAGAACTAGATAACACGCGAGAAAATTTGGACCAAAATTGCAGCACGTCGAGGTAGATTTCGGGAGCAAGAGGATGGCGACGTATGAGTCGGAGAAATCTTCACTGAGGTAATATTGATGAATACTCTTCAGCGATAGAGAACAGATCAGTATATCCCTACTCATTCATAAATAGGAAGAGAACTAACCCCTTTTCTAGTACAGTCCTGGACCAGACCGGATCAATGCAATGAAAGGGAAGGGAACATATTACGCGTCGCGATACAATATCTCTTTTATTTACAGAACAGAGAACATCGAAGCAACCAAATCCGACTCAAGTTAGTCACGGTGATGATAATGGTCCCGTTCGTCCCTCCTACTCTTCCTTGATTTGTGCTTACTATGCCCATCATCATATTGAAATGAATGCAGACTAGAGTCAGGACTGGCATCAGTGTCGAAGATATTGATATATATCAAACTCACCATTTGTTGGCATTTCAATCCGAGCGATCTCCTGGGACGGCACGCGAGACACACGCGCCATGGCACCGTATAATTGGCGCCAAAGCATTGTGACATCGACACCCCGAGGAAAACTCCTCGAAAACGCGTATAAGTTCCCATCGGGAGCTTTGTCTATATGCTCAATCCCCTCGCGAACTATATCAAGCACCTTTCAGCAATAAAGGAAGACAACTGAATAAAATCTGAACTCACAAAGAATGTCGCTTGTTGATTGCATCTCCCGGAACATGTCAGGAGCGACAGCAATCGAAATAGGTACGAAATCTCTGTAAAGAATCTGTCTACGTCGAATCCTTGCTGATACGGCTGCGCTTGTTGGAGCGTAGCGTACCATCCCTCTGGAGTCCAGCATCATGCCAGTGCTTTGCTCATGGACGGGACTCTCAAGGCAGAGCCAGTGCGAGCGTAGGCTTCCGGGGTTCTGGATACACGAGGAAATGCAGGACCAAGACTCTCTGTGGAAGAGCCATGCACCCTGCTCCGTTCCAGTGACAAAGTAATTTCGAGCTCGGTCGGAGTCAAGTCAGAGCCAGGAACAGGACGTGTAAATGACATAGGGGAGTTGACCGTGATATTCGAGTCTTCTGACGGGATAAAAAGTAAAGGAGATCCTTCGGGCATGTAGCGGCCCGCTCGACATGGTAAATGGTAGCGTTCGTCGCTTCCCAGACGTTCAGCATCGGAGCCGCGCTGACTCTGGGGACCTTCACGGGGTGAAGGACGGAAGAAATCGGTGGGATTGTCATTAGCAGTAGAGCGACGAGAAATTTCTGAGTCACTATACTGCACTTCTTTGAGCGGCGTCGTGTAGTTTCAGTGAAGCTGAACGAAATATGATGAATGAGCTGATAGCGAAGATCTGATGAGACACAGCCGTATTATATATCCTCTGTGGGGACTGAAAAGAGGAACAGTGCTGTTTGGACAGGCTACAACGAGGCAGGCCTATGCATGTGAGCAAGTTGGACCAACGATACAAGAACGCGGGGCCCTCGATTGGCCCTCGACACGATGGACGCTGTCTGATGGGCATTTTGGCACTAATCATGCCTTTACAGCATGTATTGGAGGGAAAGATGTCTTCGAAATAGTTTGATAGACAGAGCAGTGGGTGATACTACCCATAGAACCTAGCTGCAGAACGAGGCTAGTCAGCTAAGATTTAACTTTCGTGAGAGAAAGGATTACAGAACCTGGATGCGAGCCTCAAGTCAGGTTCTGGCGGTGACGGCGACGCGAAAGACAGTTGTTGAATGCTGTCACAGTGGACACGTTGGTCATGGCACGCTAATCCACGCCCTGAGTCCTGCAAATCCATGGTTGTCTGCGTGTCATGTTAGCACCATCTCGTAAGAGGATTATCGTCTGCTTACCGAATGTGCTCACATAAGTCCACCCATCCGTCTCGTCCGCCGTCCCTCGCGATTCAGCATGCTTCATTCGAGAGAACTGTAAGGTCGTCAGAGTCGAGGAATGCCTTACTTAATCATTGGCCGTGTTTGCATCGCCACAGATCAAAGGAAGGTTGGCCTACTGCAAAATGAGCAGGTCACCACTCACGCAGCAGATAGGTGAAAAGCGAGCGCACCTCTCCTTGCCCTGCTGCCTACACCTTCGAGCCAAATCTTAAGTGTCCACTCCGAGTCCCAGGTGCGAGCTTGAAGGAAAGCAGAAGCCTACAAAACACAGTATTGCCAGTCACTCGGTGGAAGAGGATGAGACAGCGAAGAACATACAAGATCAACACTTTCAGCTCTATATCCCATTCATTATCGGTGCTCGCCCGTCCAGAAACGGAGAAGGCTAAAGATCAATGTCGGTATGCAATGAGATAATCTCGAGGCGACGCCTACCTTGGTAAGGCTCGTATTGAATCTTGACGAGATGGAATGAAACACTACTTCACATAAAAGTCAGTAAACGGGAAAGAAACATGCAGCATACACATTCGTACCTCGAGCATCCAACCAAATGGTGGTACAAGTTCACGCTGGCAGGGTGACAAACGTCACAAAATCAACGAGTCCATCAACGACCGCGCGATTGGGACCCGCCGATGACATCATTGCTGGACGAGAGTGAGAAGAGAATGCGAGGAGGGAATGAAAGGAAAGGAAGAAACTGAGGTTGGATTTGAAGCTTGTCCTATCCCCACCATTTATATAAAAAATTCTTCGCCGAGGTGGAATGTCAAACAGGAAAATACTGCGAAGAGGTTGGAATAAAGTTCAACAAATTCGAGAAAGGTTGTGAAACTGTTCGTGTGCAGGGCCGTTGCAAGAATACGGTTGGTGGCCAACAAGTTCAATTCTAGAACGGAGAATCGAGGTCTGACGTGTTCGGATGAAAGGGTTCACGTCGTTGAAGAAGAAAGGACCGTTGCGAAAAAGAGAAAAGACGTTTGTATTTCCAACAACGTACGTCCGGACCGAGTACCGGGAGTGACGTCCACGGACGCTGCCGTACTTTGTATCCTCGTCATTACACGGACTCTATACCCATAGAACGTTAGAACGCTGAAGAATATCTTCACTGCAAGTACTGCGCTGCCCGGCTACAAGACTGCTCGACGTCCCATCCGACATCCGCAAACCACCTCCGTGGACGTGCCAACCCGCATCCGAGTCGCGAAAACCACCCATCCAGGCTAATAAAAGAAGTGTCCGACCATCCTTCCCTGCCAATCCGCGCGACCCCTCCTACCATCCACACGCACGGGCGACTCTCCGCACATGCCGGCAAGTATTCCTTGGGCGTAGTCGGCAGGTACTGCATGAATCGAGTTAGCTTCTCGGTGACTCGTACATCGAAAATCGGCCATACCTTCGTGGTCCACTAGCCATCGACACCCTCTGTATTCAAGTCCTAACATAGGCATTAGTCCTCGATGGCACGAACGAGAGCCAGGATGCGTACCAGTGTTGAACAGGATGGTCTCAGCGGTAGAGATAGGAGAGAACTATACGTTGCCAGTAAAGTTAACGTTCACCCCTGGAATTAGATAGGTGAGGAATCAAAGTCAATGACCAACACGCGGTTGCACGCACCTCCAAAACTACCTTCGTTGGTTTTCCTTCTATCACAAGCTTGCTCGACGGCGACCGGCCTTCCTAGCAAATTCTAACCAGTAGATAAGCCGCAGAAGAAGATGCATCCAACATACAATTAGACCCATATCCACCCATCACTTCCGTTGAAGATGCATCAATGAACCCTGGTCAGAGTCGCCACGGATGCTGCGTCGAGCTCCATACCTGTCCAATATCCAGAGTCAGCAGTGAAATGAAAACATTCTAACGAGGGAGCTCACCGACCCCAGGTTGGAGCTGCCCAGCCATGTCCGAAAAAAAACAGAGTTACTGTCCAAACTGTCGCTCTATCTTGCTGCGCGGTCAGAGAAAAATGCTCTATTCACAAAAATGAGTTAACTGCAAGTTCAAACGATAACTGAAAACGCCCTTACCTGTCGCGATGTTGGTGGTCCGTGTTCATCTTGCCAGTGTGACCAGTGTTACTGTGACTCGTCAACGAGCGCACGGGCCCCGGAATCGGCGGCCCGCACATCGTCCTGATGCCATAACACGAGGTCAAGCGAGTCTGCCGTAGGACTGACTGTCAGTGTGAGGGAGATAAGAGACTGTAAGGCGGACGAGAGACGACCACTCACCGTTCGAATCACAATGAAATGAGAGCACGCAATCCCCCGTCAAGAAGCGTAACATACGGATGGGCTGCCTCGAGAAACGGGAAGTCGAATTGGGTAGTGGCGCAACGTGAAACGAAAATGACAGAGTTTCCCTGTAAAATTAAGCAAACGCGAGCATTTGAAAAGCAGAAGAAAGCAGCAATGGAGCACGGAAAGAAAATTTCCAGTTCTGGCTGCGAAGATACGGCGACCTGGGGGGGATGTAGTGAGTAACTCTCCAAATGAGATGCGAATAAAATACAACACACAATCCCTGTCAAATTTTAAACGCAGAATATTTGGAAAGATGGTAGATTCGAGGATGGAACATGAGGAGATGACGGTGGAAGGAAACTGAAAGACGTCGTGACTGTATCGGACCAGGACAAATATGTGCGTCGTGTACTTGCTTCTTTAGTCCCGGCTCCCATCATTCGTACGTTGCTCTGAAGATATCAAGAACCTTCATGAAAGTTCGCAAAATCGGCAGGATGGGACTTAGAGTCGTCAATGTCAACTGAAAGCCGACGTCGCACGTAGTCCTCAGGTAAATCAAGCCCGGAAATTCGTATTTGTGTTGCTGCCTTCTAACGTGTACTTGGCGTTCAAGGTCCCCGCCCTCGAGACTAGTCGCTCGCCCAGACTGTAGAGCTTCTGCTCTTTCAGATCTAATTGATTCCATCACTTTGAATGCGGCGTAGGTATTCTACTCGGACGTTCTGTGGCACCACGAAGGTATCATAGCGTTGGAGAGAAGGTTTGCCTTTGGCATTCTAATTTCTTCTGGATGACCTTGTAAACAGAAACTAGTGTCTGCATGTGATAATTGAATGGAGGCCAATGGGGTTTGGTAAACGCGGTACACGGATGTACCAAATTCTATGTCAGGATTCGGTACAGATCTGAAAGTGAGTTTCCGTTCCTTCATGGATTGTTCAAACCAGTTAATACTTTTTCCTTCGCTTGATTATTGTAGGAAGCGCTGTATATTAACCATTTACGTTGTACAAGTGATTTACGCACGACCTAATGAAATCTATGACTTCAAAACACATCCTATTTCGGTTTCTAGTCCCAATACTCAAAAACCCACGTCGAATTCCCTGTATACTCCTGTATCTGCGGGCACAGATCTGCTCCCAAAGCTTTGGAACACATTCATTAAGCTACGGGAAGCTCGCATTTAAGAGATCGACGTACCTTTTCCCAAACGGCGCCTTAAGCACTTGCGGCTGCAACACCAACAATCCATTATATGGGAGAACATCGGCTATCAACCTATCAAGTCAACCGTCCGATCAACGTTTTAAGGGTCTGTGAACCTTTCGATGGTGATGGCTGGTAAGAATCTTGTTTGCCGTCATCGTTCTCGCTTACAATGTCTAATTTACGAGCTCAAGTCGGGGCGCATTGCTAACTGAAATTAATACTCACCCACTATACAGTCTGAAACGGCCACCTCGGGAGAGCCCTGCATAAATCAACGAACGGCAAGTATCTCTCCGTTTCGCAGAATGAAAGCTGAATCTGACAGCAATTTTAGAGTGGACTACCACCGGGGATGGTGACCGGTCCCTGTTTATGACGGTTCACTTTCCTATACCTAGGACACCCGTTAATTGCAGCGGAACACAACAACCAAAAGGAAATACTCACCGCTTGCGCTGTCTGAAATAGTGGCCCGTTCTTTTTCCTGAATGAAACTCTAGAAGGTAAGCGAGTCATCATCTCATGGAGTAAACGTTACCTTACTATTAACTTGTTGTAAAAGCGTTGGATGACCCACAATGATTGGAACGAACGAGAAGGGTTCAAAAGAAGCGATAAGGGTAAGTGACATGTTAGTCGAGATCAAAATAGAATGAGGTACATACCGTTCCTCTCACTATAAGTGATCCCAGTTCACATTGTGATTGATACCCAACGTCAGACACGTCGATGACCTCACAGGATCGACACGATATTGAACACCTTCCTCGGTGCTGCCGTACAGGCGCCAATTTCATTGCGGTATACGAGTCTTTCAGGCAACTATCGCCATCGTCCGTGAGTATCTCTTTCTTTACGCTGACCCTAACTTGCAAGCGACAAGTTGGTGATCTCCAGACTCAAACCATTTCTAGTTGTCCAGAGACTACCGCAATGTGTTCATTGTAAGCCCGTTATTTCCTGCCTTATAGATTTCCACTGACTTCTGCAGCCCGGAGGGTTCACCAAGTCAGTCGAGGACTCCATGAATACGGCACACTCATCCCGCCCTTGCGGGGTCTGAACGACGCTCCGGATATCCGGTCATTGGTTGTGTAAGTATTTTGGCAACGCCTGGTACGGTGATGGCGATTTGATGTCCGGCGGGAGATGCGAGATTATAAGTGCTGCCGAGAATCTGATTCCGGCGAATATCTGACAGAGATTCCCAGATTCGCAATAAAATTCAATTTAGTGCCTGTACGGCGCCGGCACCGAGGAAGGCGTTCGAGTCGGTATCCACCCTGTGAGGTCACCGTTGCGGCTTGATCTCGCAACCAAGATATTGTGAACGTGAAGTTAGAATGGCCACTCATAAGAATTTCGCCTTCCGTCGCCATCGAAAGATCCACCAAGGCTGGGAACGTTGATCTGTAGGTGGACTTGATAAAGTTTCCGATGAATTTGAGATTCTACCTTGTCAGAATTCAAAGCCGGCGTTCAAAAATCGATCCGGTGATGTGCAAATCGAGATTAAGGCAGTGATGTTGCACCATTTCCGCCAAAGGTACGTCAATATTCTGAATGCCGGAACTCTATGATTTGTTTGAGACCTATTCAGTACTCTGGTCGAAGATTTGGGGCAGCGGCGGTGTAAAATATGACTAGTTTGCATATATCTTCACTTGGAAGCGGACGGTATCGACTTTGGCACAGATTTTGATTAAACAACAATTTGCACACTGTAGCATATTCAATAGAACTAGTTTTCTGCGATAGTCGAATGAAAAAAATAGGATTGGACTCGTTTGCACGGATCCGTGAACGGATGCGAACTCACTTTTAGATCTCTACCGAGTTTCGTACCGAAATGATGATCAATCGTGTATGGTCTCCTCAAAATCAGCATAATTCCTTTGATACCTGAAAACTGTTGTATGTTGAATAGTACGCTACCCTGCAGTTTCATCTTCTATAGTATTAAAATACAAAGTATCAGTACAGCATATGTGTGAAGAGATTCGTGTGCATCATTCTAAACAGAGATATTCAGCGAAAGGCAATAAAGGTGATACGCAGGCTGCTCACCAATTAAGGAAATAGAAACGATCCCTCCCGCGATTAATGTAGCCATCTTCATCTCTACCCCCGTCATGTACAACTGTAGGCTTTCTGCTTGGCCGTAAGACAATCTAAAGTTAATGGATACATCACGAATGTGGCTCATGTCGGAACCAGATAGGACCCTCGCGAAATCAGACCAAACATTGTTTGTACCTGCCAATGGCCGTAGCTGGTACTTGGAAAGATAAACATCGAGGACGATTTTCTCCATAGACGCGTCGGTCACCCCTTTCAAATTCTCCACCCACCACTTCAGTGTCTCAGGATCAGAAGTATCTCCTTCTACTAGTGACACATTGATAGAGCGCAATTGCGAGATATTCAAAGTTGGGTGGGTGGGCACTATGCCTAGTAACGTGTCAGTCTCGTACTGGCAGTAGTAGGTCAAACGGTCTCACTTACCTCGTACACGATGCGCGGCATTGAGATGCTCTAGCGATGGGAGGGGAAGATCCAAAATGTCTTTCAGAAGGTCGACTGTAGGCAGATGCTGGATAATAAGTGAGAGACTCTGCAAATTGTTGACCGAGAAGGGATACGTCCGAGTGTCGACGAAGGATTGGAGAATGGGATCAAAGTATCCTTCTAAACGCAGCTTGACCAATGACGGTCCCGTCGCTGGAGGGGCCATAGTAGTGAACTGGCTCGATTCCCCAATAATCCCTTCAAATGATAGATCTAATTCCGTTGATCCCTTGAATACAGTGTAGAGGGAGTCGACATCGGTAACAAGATTAGTGTCAAGGACGACGGAGCGAAAGGAGTGCCGTGATAGCGCCTCCTTTGACGGTTCACTGATATTATCCCAGTGATACTTCATCATTTTCAACCCTTCGAGCTGACCAATGGGAAGGAGACTCATCACGGCCGAGAAAGAGGGGTCCTCGAGAACGGGGTGATTGTGACCACCGAACGGGTGCAGATTCCGAGGTTCTTTACGTAGGCAGTAAGGTAAGGGGATGCGACGCATAGGCTGTGAAATTTCTGGCATTCAAGGACGGTGCTGAGTCCTATGGTTTCGAATAGGTGGACGCGTGTACGGGGCAAAAAGATATGAGAAACAAGGGAGCAAGACTGGAGGGTTGGAATATCATCGCTGGCCTCGTCGATGATCCTATCTACAAGCTCTTGGGGAAGGGAGGACATTTCAGACTCCTAAATACGTGTTTGGGACAGCACGCAATGGAAGCCTGGATGAATGGTAGCAGAGGAATGCTCACGCCAAAGAGGAGATTCAGACCATGCGTGAGGTGCTGGTGAGGTGGGCCTTCGAATCTGCTATAACTGCTGTAACGTTTGGTTTGGAAGAGGATGGAAAGAAAGCCGATGAGCCCCTCCCTGGGTCTGTGCATTCTCGATCAGTCACAGGCACTATAATTCAGAAAACGTGGCAGCGGCTCTCCGTAACAACCTTCATTTAGTTACAAGAGACGGTGAACATTTGCGATATAATAGCTCGCGTACAATCTTCGCAGCTCACCCAATCACCCACTTCTTAAACGCGTCCATCCTGCTTTTTGCGCTAACAAACGAAGCTTCATAGTCATCTATTATTTTTCTCTCCTCTTCGAAGAAGGTGACTTCCTCGGGTCGAATGAGCTGGACATAGATCGTTAACAAGGTTTCACAGATCATACACCGAAAAAGACACACCCGTGTACGATGTAGTATTTTCCAGACGATGAATAAAATAGGAAGAACACCGATGATAGTATAAGAAAAGAAGAATGTCGTGGTGTCCCAATTTCCCGGCATGAAAACTGAGTATCCCAGTATGAACGGCATTATAAGAGTGAACGCGAAGGCGTAGTAGCTGCGAACATGATCAGCCTTGATGAAGGAATGGCCATGCAGGACATACCCGCAGAATGGTTGAAGAGGACCACGAAATGGTAGGCTGCTCCGGGGTATTCCCTGAGCCTTCAAGGCCTGAAGAAAGAGTCAGCGTCAGTTTGAACCCATAAGTGCAAGAAAAAAGGCACGTAGTAGAACCTCAAATACGTGAACGTTACGATAGCATAATTGATGACTTGTGTCGCCGCGGTGAGACTGACGAACCTATCGCCCAAATTCAGACTAGATCCAGTCAAGAACAAACCTCGGCAACTGACCATTCAAGTACCTTAGCTGTATCATTCGATACCTGCAAGAATGCTAACAGAGCAACGAGTATAGTTATTCCAACGCAGTATATTGGAACACCGTTCCGCGTGCATCTTGTCAAGAACCTAGGCAATCTTCTCTGTAGCGCCATGCCATACAAGGTGCGACTG
This sequence comes from Armillaria nabsnona, assembly GCA_030407065.1. Taxonomy (NCBI): domain Eukaryota; kingdom Fungi; phylum Basidiomycota; class Agaricomycetes; order Agaricales; family Physalacriaceae; genus Armillaria; species Armillaria nabsnona. Next base: position 106,373 of record JAUDQA010000031.1, read on the forward strand.
GCACAGAAGACATAGCTATTCCCGGCAGAGAATATTGACAACATAATCAAAGCATTGACGATGTGAGGTAGTACCGGGATGTTCATATTCTGCATCGCGATGACATACGGCGAGGATCCGGCGCCGGGTTTGGGGTCAGATAGAGCGAGCTGGAGATTCGGGTCTGAGTATGGAAGAAGGACGCCGACAGAGAGGGCTCCGAGGATGAAAAATGCCGTGACACGCGTATAGACACCCTTGAATGTTCGAGGTAGCGTCGTCCTCGGGTTCTCAGCCTCTCCTGCTGTCATGGATACAAATTCGGGACCTAAGAGAGTTTTATTGTTGTATCATAAGGATGTGATCTCAGCACTTACCGCACATCGTGAAGACTGCTTGTAATAGGCAACTCAAAAAGCCCAGAAAGCGTCCGGCAGACCCAGTCTTTTGATATTCAACGAAAGGTGTTCCCTGCTCCCATCATTAGCTTGCGAACGCCTAAGCAAATCTAGGAACTGACCGGAACTTTTGAAGCTTGAAATACGACTGTCAGCTGAACACCCTTTTAGCTAAAGTCCAGACAAACTCACAATCCCAATTTCGAAAGCCAAACCGATCATGGAGCGGGTTGCCGCCAAGCATAGTTATGAAGGTGAACAGAAGGAGCCCGAACGCCAATATGATCTTCCCAATCGCCAGCCAAAATTCGGATTCTACGAGAAACATGAATATGAAGCTCAGTTGCCTATGATCCTCTGTGCTTACCGCCGTAGAATCGCACAGCAAAGACATTCAGTGCTCTATGTAAACGGATCAGAACACATTCGATTTGCTTGGCAAATGAACGCACACGTAACACGCGAGGACCACTACAATTACAACAGCGGTCGGGATCTTTTCGGTCCAAAAATGGATCATCAGCTCAAAGGCTGTGATCTCGAAAGGGATGAGAATCGCAGGGTAGAGGAAGAAGTTTATCCCGGCGCAGAATCCCAGGGCAGGATCGACAAAACGGTCAGCGAAGCGTATGAAAGGGGACGAGATGGGGATCCAGGAAACCATTTCAGCTACGACGTGTTCAGTTGCGAAAGGCTTTGAGACGTCAAGTGGCACGTACCCAGACAGTTGTTAATTGAAAGCATTACTGTAGACCAAAACACGAATGCTAGTAGCAAGCTTCCGGGTCCTCCATGCGGAAGCACGTAGCCGATCTGCAGAAAGAGAGCGGTGCCGATGGTCCCTAATTTAGTAGATGTCGTCAGAGTGCCCGTACTTGATGTAAACGCGACTCGCCTCCGATTCCAATCCAGTGTAAGTGCCTGCTCTGGGGGAACATTATCAAACCGTTATAACAAGCTCGAGAGACACACCTTGAGCCGCCTGACGGTTTGGTCCGAATGTGTGTAGCCCTCGAGATTCGATGCCGCAGCGTTAATTCGGACCGATACCATGGAGTTTTTTTCAGAGTCCATGGGGGGATTTCAACGTAAATCTGGAGATGGTCTCGAAAATGAAGATAAGGAAGGTAACTCCATACCAGTAGCATCCGAAGATAAAATAGAGAAATGCATTTCAATACCCGGCACGTGTTGGTGAAGAAAAGAATCTTCCAAACCCGGGATTGGAGCCTACCTCGTTGAAAGGCCCACCCGATGACCTGCTTTGATATTTATGAAACGCGCCACATAACGCTGCTAGATCTCATACAAGCCCAAAGAGTAGGAAGTGCGCATGCTCATCTTATGGATGGTAAAAGGCCACGAAGAATTGATTTCAGAAAGTTAGCCGTATCGCCAATGGGGTAACCACCTGATGACATGTATTGATGGAACTGTGTGGAACTGTTCATATGCAGGGCCATTGCAAGAATACGGTTGGTGACCAACAGGTCCAACTCTGGAACGGAAAATTGGGGCCTGACGTGTTTGTGTGGAAGACGCATTTCACGTCGTCGGGGTGGACCGGTGCGAAAAAGAAAAACCACGTTTGTATTTCCAACATCGTCCATCCGGACCGAGTACCGTGAGTGACGTCGACTCCTCGGATGCTGCCGTATTTTGCCTATCTACTCTATCTACCAACAATCTTCTCGTTCTTACACTGATATACCAATTGAAGTCTGAAGACGTACTCTCTCAGACTTCAAGATTCGAGCTTCATGTACCAGGTCTTTACAGTCTTCTCGGGTAGCAATCACAATGTCCAACTTCAGGAATCGTTAAAACGTTGGGTTCTCTTCTGAGCTGCTTATTGAAGCCGGCGAAAGCCGATATCTTCAGTTTTTCATGTATTTTTCTTATAGTCTTCGAGTCGCCAATCAAAGTCTAGGTCTGATAAAGGCGGAGGTTTTACTGACTAGCTCTGGATATTGCTTCCTTTTTCTGAGTCTTGATTCGTGCTGCTAAAAATGCTCTGGACTTTCCCGGAGAAATGCAGTAGCGTTCGGAAGTTAGCTAAGGCAAGTGGGACAAATCTCCGATTGCAACGAAGTTCAAAATCTTCAGCTTGCCACAAAACACTTGATTTTTCGAGACAAGAGATCGTTAATGCCCCTTATCTCAACAAAAATGCTTCCTATCTAACCAATGATGTATTGATGGCCAGAGCTGCAAATGGAATAACTTTGGGAACAGTCCCATATGTCCACAGACACGTTGAGTCCTACTACGATATCTACGGGGCTGAAAATGCTCGTCACTGGGATATTTGAGTGATACGAAGAAATTGTACCTAGTCTAGGGACGCCTCAACACAGTCAGAAAATGTAAACCGCTACTTGTCAGAATGCGAAACTATTTCATGTGTCCACTATCGGCTTATCATGATGCCCTTGCCTCCGTGTTATTTTCAATGCGAACCACAGAAGGACCGCAGCTGTTCGACACTGTCATTTTTCAGGCTGTCTGAATGCGCTCTGGTAGCACAAGGACATGCCCTACTAGGTTGCGAGACATCTCCGGCGGTCACAAGGCTGCGACAAGAATTTCTCGTGAAAGTATGGGGCAGTCAGCCTGACACTCTCAAACTGTATAACATACACTAAGATGACTTTTAGTCCAGGAGAAGATAATATTGCCACTGAGAAAGTCCACATACCGTGTCCTGTAAGAGTTTTCCTTGTATACATTGTATTGACCGTGAACACTACTGTACTATTTCGACCGTAGCTTCATGGGGTGTTACGCGTCATGCTATATGGCCAAATGACTAGAGGTTTATTCACCGAAAAATGATCCAAACTTACTATATTTAGAGTGTCGTGGCCGGGGTTATTTATTTCCTTGCTGTGTAAAAGAACAAAATGGAGGAAGGGAAATTTGACGCCAGCCGGACCCGGAAATGTACCATTTTAAGTGCATACTACCTCTGCGGAGGGCTTGTTACGCGTTACGAAATACCGAGAGCTTCACTTCACGAGGCCCTGTTACGCGTTGCGGCGTTATGTGAATTAACGGTCGAAATAGTACAGTATTTGTGTTCCTCCGTAATTGTCTTCACCTAGCTTACTGCGCCTGGGCGCTAAGGTAGGGCTAATAATTCCCGGTCCTGTTAATAACATGTTATTTAACATCGGGCCGCGAGGGGACATTTATTCACTAAGTTATTAACAGTTAATAATTTTCTTGCGAAATAATGTGAATAACAGGTGAAAAAAGAAAATTTTAACAAGCTAATAACAAAAGGTCGGTTAAAAAATCCAAGACCACTCGTACATCCGGGCTCAATTGATCTTTTTCAGTTCCTCTCGACGTGTCTGCCGACGCTGTTTACAACTCCATAAAATTGGAAACTCCACCAACTGTGTGCAGCACCCAAGCAGCATCTGCTTCGGAGGAAGAAGTGTCGAGATTCATGTTTTTCGAGTTCGACCGTATAGCGAAGGGTGACGAAAAAGGAATACCACTTTTGTGCCTGGCAGAGTGGAACGGCGCGGCGGTCACAGGCCTGGCCAAGCTCGATTATTCACCTTTATTCACAAGGTGTGTTGGGGTACCCTGTTATTAACTTGTTATTAACGTGTTAATAACAGTGTTAATAAACCAATGTTAATTAATACCCATTTTTTAGCCCTACCTTACTGGGCGCTCGACGACTGACATTGGGACATTACGCCTGGGCATCGTGCAAGTGATAGTTGGCATGCTTATCGTAGCTTGAACAAGTAGTACGGGTCGGGTCGGACTGGTGTACCCAAACCAAATGACCCATCGAAGCAGGGACGAGAGCAGTATCATAGAAGACTTGGCCATGAGAATATCCTCGCATGAAAGTGAAGTGGGCTAGTGACGGTAATGGAGAATAAAGGCTTCGGAAGCATATTTTCCTTACTCATGATGCATATAGTTCTGGGGAGCATATCCTGAAGCAAATTTTGCAGTAGATTCCACTAAAATACAGTGAATGTACAGAACACAGATAAGTTTACAGGTATCTAGAGTGGAAGAAATGACATGCTACTACTCGATCGTCGCAGCATACACCGTATTAGCGCTGTTTGGAGAACACCCTCTTCATAACCTCCTTCGTACTTCCCCACATCTAATCCTGGCTTCGAACCGTACAAGAGCAAACTTGATGGGCGTTCGGTGAAGGTCGTAGAGGGTTCACGACAGCCGTTCTTAGCTTCATGCACCGCGGAAAGCTCGGAGCCGTTGGTCGAATCACGCCCGATGCATAGAGAAAGATAGATAGGGTTGGCAGAACCACTAGAAGTGATGAGTCGCCGATGTAGGGATCGGATTATGTTGCCTGTTTTTGGTCTCAAATGCGAGATGGGAGGTGGTGGTTCGCTCTTTATATTTGAGCTTGGATTTTCGCCACCTGCTGGCTGCCAATAAAGGATGATGATATGGCGTTTCAGAATAAGGGCGGTGACATACCTTTGACTCGAGGTCCAGAATCAGTTCCCGCTTCGACACCCATCGGGTGCGATCTCGCCTAACGCGTAATAGCATCGTAGTCTTGTATATGGCAAAAATTGTGAGAATAGATAGAGTGACGAGGATAAAGATAGAGAGTGGGATGTTTTTTGTGAACGCGGTAAGGAATGAATACGCCAGGACGGATGTTGTGGTGGCAGGCATCGAGGTAGCTGGTAGTGGGACGCTGGAAACGAAAGGAATTAGGAATGAGAGTGTTGAAAGAAGCTGGAGGTTGGAGACGCCTTGCACGGAGCGACTTAGGTTGGTTGTTGAATGTGGTAAGAACTTGAAGATAGACGATCGTCCACAACTCATCCACTTTCGATCACTTCCGGCCCGGGGAGCGGCAGTCGCAATGAACGCTGAGATACACGATACGGCGCTGATAAATTTTCGTGTCTAAACAAATATGATGACGGGCGTGCGTGTAAGGAATCGTAGCAATATATTATGAGGGTGCAAGTGTAAAAGGAGGCGACCGCCTTCTTTGATTTATCAACTATTGCGACGATAATAGGCTGGTGTGCCGATATGAAGGCTTGGAAAGAATTACCTTGAGAATACGGCCCACATACCAGTTCGTTATCTTCGTATGAGATTGCGAGTGCCCGGCACTTTCATGGTAGCTTTTGTCGAAGTAGAGTTGTAAAAGAGAATGACGATCGCGGTACATACAAGCTAGTTCGGGCAGTGACATGTGTAATAAGAATGAAGCAATAAAAAGACCATATTATGAACACTATTCTGGAGAAAATCAGCCAAAAGCTTTACAGACTGGTCCTCAAATGCCTCACCTTCCAAGACAGAAACGATCCCTCTAGCCATCAATGAGGCCATAGTGGTTTCTACCGCCGTCTTGTACAGTTGTCGGGCCGTCGCCTGATTATAGTTGTTACTAAAACTTATGACGACGTCCCTAATCGAGCCCATGTCGGACTCAGACAGAACCCTCGCCAGATCAGACCATACATCGGGTACGCCGGAGGGTGGCAGCGTGTAGTCACAAAGAGTGATACTGAGGGTAATTGTCTCAATGGAGGCGTCCTTTGCTCTCTTCAAGCTCTCCGTCTACCATTCCAAGGCATCTGGATCTGAAGCGCTTCCGTACGTCTTTAGTGATATATAGATAGAACGTAATTGCGCGATACTCAAAGTTGGATAGGTAGTCCACGCTGGGTCTGATTATGTCCTGTGATCAGCTCCACATTGACTGTATGTAAGGTTCGACCTGGTTCAACTCACCAAAGAACAGCACCTGATCCACAACATTGAGATTTTCTAGTGACGGAAGTTCAAAATCCAAAAATTCTGTCAGAAGCATGGTCGTAGAACGACGTTGGAGAGAAATCGAGAGAGTCTGTAAATTGCTGACCGAGAATGGATACTTCTGGGTCCGGACAATGGATTGAAGAATAGGATCGCAATATCCTTCCAAATTCGTCTTGATCAGCGACGTTCCTGGCGTGGGAGGGTTCAAGATGGGGGCCTGAGATTCTTCTGCGATCCCCTTAAATGATAGGTCCAATTCTTTCGATCCTCCGAATGCAGTGTACAGGTCCTCGAGATTGCGGACGAGGTTCGATTCCAGGACAACTGAGCAGAAGGACTGCAAGGAGAGTGCTTGCTTCGACGCATCGCTCACGAATCTCCAGTCACAGGCGACGATCTTCAGCCGTTCTAATGTTCCCACGGGAACGAGGGACATCAAGGCAGGGAAAGATGTGTCCCCGAAAACTGGAATGCAACCGTCATTCTAGTGAATTATTCTGAGTTCTTTGAAGTAGCGAATGAGGTATGGGGAGGCGATACACAAATCGTGGAATTTCTGACATTCGGCGGCGGTGTTGAGCTCAATAATTTCGAATAAATAGACGCGTGTGCGCGGAAGAAATGAACGGGCCACGAGTGAGCAGGACCGTAGTGCCATGATATCGTCGCTGGCTTCGTCAATAATCAGTTCCACGAGCTCTTGGGGAAAAGAGGACATGATAAGATTGGCAGTTCCCTAAAATTATGGGTGATTAGGACAGTAGCCACTGGAATAATGTCCAAATGATTAAATATATATGCTCACAGAAACAATGAGATCCCGGGTATGAAGTCCGCTTGCGACTGTGTTGTAACGTTGGACGACAATTGCGCTGTTGAGGCCTTGTTTGGATCCTTGAATTCTTTGGGAGCTCGATCAGTCACGTTTCTATACAGTTCAGGATATTCGGTACCCTCGAAAGTGACCGGTTCACTAGTGGCGGGACTGAGAGAACAACCGAGAACAGGCTTGCACGGAAAATGTTGTCCTACGTAGCAGTTCGCTGTTTTGGATGGATGAGACAGATAAGGTGCATGAATACAATAAATCCCGCTTTCTCAAAGTCCAGCAATCAGCCTTTATCGAAGGGAAGGAAGCAGAGGTGTATGTTGTGGATGTGGTTGCCGTTCAAACACGCAGTTAGTCCCGGGCCGAGGACTTCGCCGGTTCGGCCTTTTCCTTTCGGTCATGACTCTCTTTTGACTTCCTGCGGCCGAGAGTGTCGCCTTCGCAAAATATTTTTAAGGATCACATATTAAATGTAGACGTCATGAAGGGTGCGGTGGGAAGCTCAGAAGTAAGCCTCGCTCTAAAAGACGCTAGAAAAGTACAGGACCACGACACTTTCAAAACGGCCGGAGAATATATATCTCTTCTCTCGCAGGTAATGAAAACCCATACCTGGTATTATCCGAATAGAAATCTACATCTTAATCGAAAACCGGCTGGGGGACAAATTTTGGATCAAGTAGCGAGAACTCCTCGCTCTTTAAATCAGTGTGTCCATCGATTTCCTCAGTGGTCTCTCGTGCTGATATCTTCTGTAGACCTTGACTAGTGACTATTCAGCTAAAGATGATGATGTGCCATGTATGTCTTACGCTCTCAGATTGTACAAGATATCGTCTCTTTTTCTAAGTCTAGCCTGACTCGGACGCCACCTGGTGCTTTCGATAATGCCGTGCGTCAAGGCCTTGTGGTTAGTGTGGACCCTCTGACATTAGAAAATATTTTCATTAGTTTTGATAGAGGCACCACAAGCCAGCGAACAAGGTAGAGCCCAATACGAATTGAACGGAAACCAGGATTCTATCAGACAAACAGAGAGAAAATGCCGGAGGCACGGGAAGCAAACGCCCCCTCCTTCGCCTCCTTTTCCCAGGCGTATGCTATAACATCTGCGACTCGCATTTCGATATCGCGACAAGTTCCCCGGTGTTCGATCCAATTTCCCAGGTTGACGTCGGCGTTGCAACCTAAGCACTGGATTCTTTCGCCATGCACCTGCGCCCACGGATCGAAGTCCTTTTGCTTCGAGAAGTTTTGCTTGAGGGTGAACGTCGCATCCGCATGGTATCCGAACCCGAACGAGTTCAGCTGGCCCTCGGTTAGGGGCGAGTTAGGAGGAGGAGAGTATTGAGGCTGCACAGGTTCATTGCAAGTCTTTTTGCGATGGACTGCAAGGATTTGGCGTCCAGGGTGGAAGATGTGCCACTCGCATCCGTTTGGGTAGTTTTGGTTGCAGCGACAAGGGCGAATGGACACGGGTGTATTTTCAGGCAGTCCCTTTGGCAGGAGAGAGACTGTCGACGATTGGAGAGATTTGGTTGATTGAGCTTGGGTTTGCATGATGGATTTGATGGTGTTTCTGGGCGCTGCAGGTCAGGCCTTTATATCTTCGGGTTAAGCGTGCTCTTACATGTTCTCCAATTGTAGTCCAAGAATGGATGAGCCATCACCATTCAAACCATCCTTGTACAACAATTGGATTCATGACAATGGATGCAATTTTCGGATGCCACAACTTGAATCATTATCGAGTGGCACGATGTTGAAGATACCTCGGAGATCCTCCAAGCCATCTCTTCTGGTCCGTATGTTGTGTTATGAGCTGACATCGCTCTAGGTGTTACTCGCATTTTTAGGAAGAAAAAGCACATAGTAAGTACATCAGTAGGATATATTCCTTGATTCGTTGACTTGGTTCATTGATCCCTAGACATGGTAATAGACACACCTTGACATTGTCATGTTTTGCGGACCTAGATTGAATCCATGCCTTATACGGCCAACAAACTTCGGGGCTTAGTATATCCTGATAAGTGCCGGCTGGTCCAAATATATTTTTGTGTGCCATGCCAGGGCGTATAAAAGTGGGATCTCTGCAGAATTTCGCCTACATTCTCACCCAGCCATGCCTTCAAACGAAGTTTACCCCGAGCCTTGCACCCTAGAATTTCTCATGGACAAACATCAACTAATGCAACTGGCCTACCGTCCCGAACTTGACAGTCGCACTCGGGGATGGTACATGCAGGAATATTCCATTCCTCTCGTCGACTCTCTCGACTGCAAAACGTTCCAGTGGATCTTCGAGAAAAGTATGATTCTCGGTACGGGTTTTTTGTATGGCGTACCGTTCTCGTCTTGATGTCAAATACAGCAAAGGAACCTCACGAGATCTGGGACAGTGGCACCGGGATCGTGGTCACCACCAACCCGAGCTTCCCAAGGCCTGTCAATATTTCAGTTCTTTGGCATACACTCTACTCTTGCGTGCCACTCAAGTACTTCCCTCCGAGCAGTGAGCACGCTGGTAAACAGCCACCACAGGCGTTAGCAGACAGTGAGTTATATTTCCTGTTTCACGATAACATATCGATTACTAAACCTGATCGGGCAGCGTGCTTATATATTCGTAGGGAGCTGGAATAGACGCACATGTTGTCCCGTTTGAGTTTACGTTTCACCCAGAGTCCTCCATAGTTTAATCAAAATTTAATCGACAATGAGGTCGCTTCTCCTTGCTTTAGTGTATCCTGCTTGTTGTTAGCTGCGAATGAATGTTTCACAGACCTCTAATGTCACATGTGATCAGTTTCGCTGTGAGAGCGGGCATGAGCTACGGGAATGTCTGCAGCTGTGAATATCGATAGTGCCACCGACGCGACGCGTTTGTTTACTCATGTTAATTTTACGGGCCACCAAACACATTTTGCTTGTTTCATCACAACGGCGACCATCGACAGGTTCGTCGTTGCTGGCCACCCGGAGAGCTCGAATTTTAAGGCGAAATCCAATTTCCTATGCCTCTCCTTCAGCCTTCTGTTCTGGACTCGGTATGCCGGCAGGAGTTCCGAGTAGTACGTTCCTTTCTTTGTCAAGGTATCCTGACTCCTGACAGACTTCCTTCATAAGCCAAAGACTCCTCCCTCTCAAGTCAAATCTCATTCACGATAGGCCGGGTTCAATGGCAGATGGCACTTTACCGCTAGTTATCCGTCGGATGGTACAGCGTCGCGGATCGCATGGATTGGTGGAGACATGGACCTCGGAAGTGTCCGACGATTCGGGTTTTGTGATAAAGTAGGACGACTCTAGGTGTGCAGATATGTCGTTTGATTTTCCATCAAAGCTCATTTTACTTCGGCGACCTAGGAACTGGAACTTTGGAGGAAAATAACGTGGCGGGTTTCTCGCGTGAGCGACGGCGTTGGCGGGTCCCGGGAGGGGGGGACTTCGTCCTGAGGGACATTTTGACTGCTATACGCGATTCTCGGAACATTTGTCGCTGGAAAAGGGCGATATGGAAGGTAGGGTATGCCGCATATCCTCTGTGTTCTCAGGCTGATGTGTGTGCAGCTTATGCGGCCGAAACATCCTTCTTCTCGTCGCTGCTACCGCTATAGTATGTCCCACTTTTCGTCGCTTTACCATGCTGCTGATAAGCCTTTCATCATTGTAAGCTAAAGCCTTGGAAAAACCAACAGCTTTAGGTCCATCGAGATGGCCTCTAATATAATTCGTGGAAGGTCAGACACACGAACCGGAAGCGCCTGGAACGGAGTCGAATACCGTAGAAACGCATAGTCGTTGATGGCGGTGGTTTCAGTTAAGATGAGAAAAGAGAGAAATGAGAGGTACGTCGTACTGATACATACTGCATTATCGTTCCCTAATTACCTCACAGTTCACTTGTCTTGTATAGTTCGTAGCCTGAAAGCTCCAAGGAACAATGGCCGCATCGCTCTGGGGTCAAAAGCGTTATCCAATGGAACGTCGATAGTGCCAGGAGAGAATGCACTGTGCCATCTGCAAAGGTTAGTAGTGCTATGAGTGTGTCAACAAGAGGGTATAGCTCACCATGCTCTCTCTCCTCTAGTGCTAGTTCTCCTCAGTTTAAATGGCTCGCCTTTGACATCATTGTTTTCGTCAACTCAAGCCTGGCGGGGAGACCTAATGTTCGAGCATGGGGTCAGGGCGGCGTGGCACATGCAAAGTACAGGACTTCACGTTGTGATTCTGTAATACGCAGGCAGAATATGTCATCCGTAGGTTCTCTTTCCCTGTACCATTTATCTTCTAAATAAATTATAGGATAAAGCGACGCCGGTTAGTTCCACGTTCTGTGAAAGCTGCCCATGCGTTGGAGATTGAATGAGCACCAGAGCATTTACGCGTCTGGACAGGTAGTCTATATCGTACGTCTTTGACTATCGTGGCACCGCCTGTAATGACGTCTACTAGCGATATAGGATGACGCGCCGCGTCTGAGGGCCGTTTTAGTTCTCTGACCTTGAGCACGTACTAATTACGTTAGATGGGAAGATTTTCCGCTGCACAAGCATCTCTACAAATCGCGCATGTCACCGTTCTCATTTCTCCTACGAGCGGAGCCCTAGGGGCATCGCATCAGAAATCAACTCGATGTGAAAGTCCTGTTTTCAGTCTTCTCATCCGACGGGGGTTTCTCTCTCCATTCTGTGAACGCTGCGAATTGTTCAGGTATGTCTACCGAGTCCCTTAAAAGCTGGAACATGTTTACTCAAATTCGCACAGGATCCCCTATCAAATCTGCTCCTAGTCGTCTGACGGCATCTTACGTAAACTGGGAGCAGACATCAAGTCATACAGCGCACATGAGAGCATCTGCGTTGTAATAAATTCCCTTTTGGTTCGCCTTTGCTCTCTTTACTGAATCTGCATCTCATCTCCCGTTTAGGTCGTGAGCAAGGCCTACGTACAAAGTGCTCCATGCTGGCGCCGGCTAAGACTATCGCACCTTATCACTGTTTAAGTTTCGCCTCGGGAATTGTGCATGACATATTGATTTAGATGACAGATTAACCCATCCGTTCCCGGGTTCTGGAAGATTCGTCTGCTCCTGTAGCTTCTGAACCGGAAGCTTCGCTCTCGGTCAGGTTCTCAATTAATAAAAATAGTGGGTAGCATGTCCTGACACAAATCGGATAATCTTATTGACTGTCCATGACTTTGGTTAGTACCCATTGCCACTAAGCAAGAGACTTAATACGCGGTGGACAAGTACTGCTTCCTTCTCAGTAACTTTATCCCGCAAGACGTCAGAAGACACACACTGGGCCGGGATCTCCGTCGCCATAGCTACGTCTATTGGTATGTTCAGTGTCAGATGGCTTTTTTTGTATGTGGGAACTGACGTATATCTACAGCGTTGCAAGGCCTGTCGTTTGAAGAGCAACAGCTCCGAGCTCCACCGGCAGCATTAGCTGCGCATCATTGTTTAGACCGTTTATACGTCACACATCAATTCTTAGAGGCGCGTCCGAAGTGTTCGTTCGCGTCGGACACGTCACCACGATGCTTCGAGGAGGAGATTACGATTGCAAGGTGACCTCAACACTCTGGGTGCATGATTGGCCACAGGGCACGTTCGGTTTGGGTTGCGGCGGTATAAAAGACCTTGCCGGATAACCTTGTCCCCAACACAATGTTGTCTCTTATCCCAGAATCGCTTCCCATAAACATCCAGACGGCTGTCGCCATTGGTCTTACATTGGTTATTCTGGTTCACCTGGTCCCCTACCTCATTGACTCCCATGGTCTCCGCTCGTATTCTGGCCCTCTGGTCGTCAAGTTTTCCGATGCGTGGCTTGGCTGCGTATCTTACAAAGGCCACCGTTCAGAAGTCATCCATGATTTGCATATGAAATATGGTTCGTTCATATGCATCATGCTTGTATTCATCCGTGCCTCATTAGCGTCATTTTAGGTTCTTTCGTGCGACTAGCTCCAAATCACATTTCTGTGGCCCGGGCAGACGCCCTGCCCCTTGTCTATGGTCATTCTCTTCCAACTCCTCCAAGCCACCATTCTCCGGTAAAGGCATTCAGGGAGGATTAGAGGTAGCTGGAATCGCGTGTTCAGTTTTAATCGGAGCTACTTTCAGGACGGGTCCTTCTACGTATCTGATCCCGCTTCGAGAACTTCTGCGGCGAGTTCTTCGAGATTCATCGGATGTCCCTTAAGATAGCTTGACTCCCATGGTCTCCGCTCGTATTCTGGCCCTCTGGTCGCCAAGTTTTCCTATGCGTGGCTGGGCTGCGTGTCTTACAAAGGCCACCGTTCAGAATTCATCCATGATTTGCATATGAAATATGGTTTGTTCATTAAGTATTATGCTTGTATTCATCCGTGCCTCACTAGCGTCATTTTAGGTTCTTTCGTGCGACTAGCTCCTAATCACATTTCTGTGGCCCGGGCAGACGCCCTGCCGCTTGTCTATGGCCATGGAAATGGGGCGCTGAAGTCGTCGTTCTACGACGCCTTTGTCTCAATAACACAAGGCCTCTTCAACATCCGTGATCGCGTCAACCACTCTCGCAAACGCAAGATAGTCTCCCATATCTTTTCGCAGAAAAGCGTATTGGAGTTTGAGCCTCACGTAAACCAGTATATCGGTCAGCTACTAGGACAGTGGGACAGGCTGTATGATGATTCTCTGAAAGGCATGTCTGGCGACGAAGGCGAAGGTTGGACTGGTCACGATGGACGGCTTTGGTTGGACTGTTTACCATGTAAGTCGTGATCCCTAATATTCGCCTGAAGTTCTTCGCTTACAGTATACTTCGTAGGGATGAACTATCTCGCATTCGACATCATAGGTGATCTAGCATTTGGGGCACCATTCGGAATGATCAAAGCAGGAAGAGACTCAGCTCCGGTTCCCGACGACCCGCTCGCTGTGATGGCTTCTTATGGTCAAGCAGGGGCGAAATACGTTACGAAGGAAGTACCAGCCGTGAAGATTTTGAACGGACGAGGAGAATATACGATGTCGATGGGAGTTTTGCCTGGGTGGTGGAGGCCGCTGCTGAAGCGAACGCCGCTGTTCAGGGAGGGTGGACAGGACAACGATACGTTAACGGGAATGGCTATCGTTGCAGTTTCGAAGAGGCTGTCGGAACCTAGTGACAAGAACGACTTGCTGAGCAAGTTGCAGGCTGGGAAGGACGAACAGGTGAGTAAGGTTTCATTCCTTGCGTTGCTGTATTGACGGACTGTATCTTAGGGTAATCCCATGGGTCGGGAAGAGCTTACTGCGGAAGCATTGACGCTTCTCATCGCGGGATCCGATACTACATCGAAGTATGTCGACGTCTGTCTCTGGTGCAGCCATCTGACTAAAGGTTCTTGTCAGCTCGTCCAGCGCAATTATCTACTTCCTTGCTCGCACACCTAGGGTGCAAGAGAAACTTCACAAGGAACTCGACGAGAACCTCGACTCTGGTATCCCTACTGCAGAGCAAGTGAAGAACCTCTCCTACCTGCACGCATGTATCAACGAAGGGCTTCGACTCCACTCCACGTCAGCGTTGGGACTTCCCAGAGTGGTACCCGAGGGTGGTATGATGGTTTTGGGAAAGTATTTCCCGCCGGGCACGGTCGTCAGTGTCCCCAGTTATACGATACACCGGGATCCGACGGTGTGGGGAGATGATGTGGAGGAGTACCGACCCGAGAGATGGTTCGAATGTGATAGTGCGGCTATCTTGAAGACGTTCAATCACAGTCACAGATATCCCCCCTCCAGGGTCACAGCCGTCCTCCATCTGCCGTCTCAACACGGATGTGACTCCCTTCCCATTGTAGCTGGTTCCTCTCCCTTCCGTCTCCACCTCCGGCATATACTCCCTTCAGCCAGTTCCATGTTGACTGACGAGCATTATGTTGCCGAGTACACCTTCGAGTCAAGGACAAACCTCAAGCCGAAGTCGAATTCTTCTAGGTAATGCTTCAGAATATCGGGGCGAACCCAAGCGGTATCGCAGGGTGTCGCGCATGTGTTTTAGGCGCGGACATCTTGGTATGCGGAGAGGCGCAGAGCTTGATCTTGGCCGGGAGATCGTTTCTATCACGCTTCTATCGAGCTCTGGATCAGAGCGTGTACCCTCACGCCTTGGCCTTCCATGCCTATCTCTTCGATCTCGTCCCGTATTACTCTACCTTGTAATCCTAAGATAGCAATATCAATATATCCTTGTGCTGCTGACAAATGAATTGTCAGTCTGCTGTTCAGTACCAGGGACGAGACGACACTCCTACCTCACGCACGACCTTCACTTCCATGCCTTACATGTACTCTGGCCGGC
This sequence comes from Armillaria nabsnona, assembly GCA_030407065.1. Classification (NCBI taxonomy): domain Eukaryota; kingdom Fungi; phylum Basidiomycota; class Agaricomycetes; order Agaricales; family Physalacriaceae; genus Armillaria; species Armillaria nabsnona. The sequence continues at coordinate 121,714 of JAUDQA010000031.1, forward strand.
GTGTCGACTGTCTAGCAATTAGCAAAGGCATCATTGGTTAAAAGGGTGACGTCCACTCTTGCCTGTATTTCTATGAGAACAAACGAGGTGTTAGCATCTCAATTTCTAGCCTACTAAGGAGGCTTACCCCGTGGAATATCATTGCGGGCTGGGTATCAGCGCTGGATAGAAAGGAAGAAATCAGAAAAACGGCTACACCAGAGATCAGAACATACCTTTAGAGCTAGCAAACCCGACGATGCACAGTTCAAATGAACCGTTCCGTGCCTTCGGCCCCCCGCGCGCGCTTCCGGATTTTATGACTTGAACACAAAGTCAACGGGATCCAGTGTTTTAAGGCGGAATACGTAGGCAAAGCATATATTGTTCAGTCATACAAGGAGAGCGCTCGAGAGATCACTCGAAGCGTACACGATTGGGTTCTGCTCACTTAACCTCACCGCCGATTCTACAGGCAGAGAGGTCATGATGTGGCGAATACACTGGATCCTGAGAGGGAACATGCTGGCTACGGTCATGAACCTCTTGTAAGCACCGTCACTGTTATAATTTCGAAATCAGTTCCTCGTGAGATTCGTACAATTCATTCCTGTTCCAAGGCATGATTATTGGCTCCGTGTATCTGAGAATGTGAAGGATACGAGGGTATTTCCTTGGACAAACAAGTATGCCCCGTCGTCGGAGCATAGTCCGGCCAGGCTTTTGTTGACGGAAACGCCTTTGCGTACCTTTCATATTAAATAATTAGGATTAAAATTATCACCGAACCCTCGACCGAAAAAGTACGGCAGTTCAATCTCAGGTGTGGATCCACCTCAAAGTGTCGTCTATCGTGGTACGTTGCAGCGAATCTTCAACAAGAGGTAGCTCTCGTTCAAATTTATTTAAATTAGGACTCGTATATGCCATATGAATACAGTGACCCTAGTTTGGTGATTGATACAGACTGTCCCGCACGTAATAACAGCAAGCCCACGGGATGTCAAGCTCAATGAACATTCAAGAACAATGAGATGACTCCAGTGGAGTCATTCACTTCTGTACTGCAATAACTTCTTTCGTAAAATCATTCATGGCATCCAACGTGCTCAAGAAATGCTTAAAGGAAGCTTCTCGCCATAGCCCACAGCCAACGACTGCGCTGTCCTCGCCACATTCTTGATCTGCTTGCCACTCATGTCCCGCTTCGCCAGTTCCTGGATATGCTGCGAAATAATATCCGCCGATGCCCCAACCTTGCCGATAAATTCAGACCAGACCTCTATCTTGGACTCAAGAGGCAGCTCGTGGAAATGCAGCACGACGTGAATACGCGACAGGAATGTCGTCGAATGCCTTGGTGCGATTGGTGGTCAAGAAGAGGATGCCGTGATAGTACTCGACATGACGCAAGCTAAAAAGACAATCGAAATTGCGCTAAAAGAACGAGAGACAACAGAGCTCACAGGACGGCAACCATGGGATTCCATACGAGATCGTGGAGAGAGCGTTGCTTGAGGTAGACATCAGCCTCATCGATCAGGACGATGGCTTTCCACGTTGTAGGGACCTCAAACACACGTTTGAAGGCCATATCAAGACTATTCATATCCGTGCCCAAATCACCAGCGCCGACAAGGTACAAGGGTCTCTAGACATGTTCGCTAGTCACTTCACCAGAGATGGTTTCATCTGCAAGGGGACATGATTGGCAGAATATTCGCACCATCGAACTGACCTACTCCCGGAGGACCAAACAGGTTGATAACAAGACCATAACCTTTACTTTTGATGAAGTTATCAAACCCGAGCTCACGATGATGCGGCTCGACGAGAGACTGCAAGAGATCCTTGCGGTCCACTGGCAAAAGAAGATCATCTTTGTTCTATTCCACATCAGAGATCTTTGAGAGATCTTTTCAACATCGAACTCCGCTGCAGGCTGAATTAGCCTCAGCACACATGTCTAACATAGATAACTTATACCAAAGTTTATCAGAAAGACTGAATCCGAAAACCACAGCGGGCGTCAGGATGAGTTCTTCTGTCAGTTCGACATCGTTTGCGCTTTCTTCATCGCGGAGGTGGGAGTCCACAAGAACGCCTTCAAAGACATTCAGGACTGATAATAGGTACACCATCGCGGTCACTTGCCATTAGCATATTGGCCGGGTGCTGACTGTTCTGTGTTCATAATGTTTCCGTAAGGATCCAACTGTAGGACTTTCTCAGACTTGGATACAGCGGTAGGATACTTGTGATTAGGATTGAAACATCGGAAAGAAACTGAAAGACATTGGTTAGTAGTCAAGCTGGGCAGTGAGCAAGATATCATCCTACCACGATCGACCATGATCCTTCCCTTGACCTAGAAATAGAATAACGTCAGAACACAACACATTCGGCTAGGACCAGAGAAGAGATAGAAGAACGAACACTGTGCCTCAACAGCCTATTATCTCAGCACTTCGGTGCCGCGATACCATTGAACTGCATATGATGAATTCTCCGAAGATCCGACCATTTCTTACCTCGCTGCATCATCGTCTCCTTCAGCTTTGCAGAATCAGGATGGAACCTAACAGGATAGGCATCCAATGAGTCAGTCTTCATGGTCCCTTTGAACTTTTTGATGAGAATCTGCGTAATGAGCTTCGATACCCCTACGGGGTCGGTCTATCAGGTCCATACTCACACAGTTCAGCTGGTGGAAAGACAGAGGTCAACGAAGGCAAGGACGTATAAATCGAGCTGGGTCCGAGGTATCTTGGAAGCAAGATGATCGTGATATTCCTCGAACTCGTCAAGGTATGTTAAGAAGACTTCAGGGTCAAGCTATTGGCAGGGATTCATATCTGAGGACCGTATGGGACCAAGGAAAGCATGTACCTCCAAAGATTCAGAGTTCCAAGAAATTCCGGGCCATGACAGAATGACATCCTTCCACGTTTTCAAGATGTACTAGCTCTTGATAACAACCTTGAAGGTCAGCTCCAAAGCAGCCTAGTGATGTGCCGGCCCGGCTTAGGCTCAAAGCCGTGGCTTAGGCTTGGCTTACAAGGGCTTGGGCTCAATGAAACTCCAAGCCGGGCCCAAAGCCTTTAAAAATGGCAGGCTCAGGCCGGCTTAGGCTTGAGCCGGGCTTCAGAGGGGTATACTACTGCACCTATGATTGTAGTACCATTACTCTATCATAAACACATCAACTACCTCTTCATCATCGTTACCTAAATCACATTCTTCCTCGTTCTCCTCTAAAATATCATCCCAAGATCCCTGCGGATCATTGTGCTCTTCCTGATCTGATTTCTCACGCGCTACCTCTGTCACAGCATTCTCTACCTCACGAAAAATAAGATCCTGATGGAAACCACATTTGAGGAACTGCAGCGCCTCCACGACATCAGCCTTGAGTCGATTACGGCGCTTACTGATTGTAATTCCGCTTGCCGAGAATGCACGCTCACTAGAGACCGACGAGGCCATAATAGCAAGGTAATCGGCAGCAAGTGATGCCCAGACAGGATAGCGATCACCGTTGTGCTAAAGATATGTGTTTTAGCGAGTATTAAGTAGAATTTCATCGAGAGAAACGTACACCCCACCACTCAACGATAGAGTATTTACCAAGTACGTCAGTTGAATTCAGATAGCCATCGAAGTCTTGCATCCAGGAATCAGCAGTTACCACGGACGGCCTATCATTCTCTTCATCATCCTCATCAGAAAGAAGACCTGCGACATCATCTACATCAACGTGTGCACCGCCGACTTTTTTCTTCTTCCGTGGAGATGAAAGTGCTGCCCCAGAAGATGCCACGTCGCCATACATCACAACATAACGTTCATGATACTTACAAGATGATATCAGATTCACCTCTTGAAACACCGATTGAAAGTAAAGCACGTACAATCTCCTTAGCTAATTTCAGAACACTTTCAAGAAGTTCCGGACCCCAGTACTTGCGAATATGACTTGTTTTACCAGATGGATCAAGTACTACATATAATCTTCAGAAAAGCGCACAAAGAAGAAGTTGATCACGTACACATTGCCATAACGTAGGCATCTGAATCGCCAGTCCGGTCATTATATTCTGCTACCTTCTCTAAACCCGCCGCAAGTGCAGGCCAGAACTCACTATACTTAACCATATTCGAGCACCTTTCCCATGACTTGTGTAATCCCTCGAGGGCAGGAAGAACACGATGGAGTGAGGGCAAACGATCCAACGAGAATGCCTGCTGCACTTTGTTTGGTGCCTATTAAAATATTAGCATTGGAACGCAGTTGATTGATATAAGGAGAAACTTACCGCAAGTATTTTAAGCATCAGTTCGACTCGCTGCCACTCCCCTGAAGAAAGCCTGAGTCCATCAATTTTAGCTCGCTTCTGAAGGTCTTTCTCCATAAGTCCGATGTCATAGACAAATGTATCAACCTTCTGAAAGACCATGATAGATATTAGTTTCGCAAAGCTAGTCTGAGATTCTTACTCACGTCCTTAAGATAATATGCTCGTCGCAGCATCACAAATGTAGAACTCCACCGAACAGCCATATCAATCAGCAATGTAAGCAGCTGGGCTTCTGGGACACCATCACGGCGCTGAATCTCACGAAATTTCTCCTTTCGCTTGGAAGAGGAGCGTGCCTAAGAAACTAGTTAATATTGGATGACAATTATACTAACGAAGAAGAACCTTGACTACAATTGAACGGACCAGTCCAACCTCATCTCGCATATCCGACGATGTGGTCCCCTCAGTCAGATCCTCATCAGGATTATGCGGATCGTAATGCTTTGACTGACTATGTGTTGTTATGATAGCCTGTGTCGCAAGGTTCACAACATGGGCAGTGCACCTTCATCAACGTGAGCCAAAAACAAGCCTCAGATAGACTCGGAAAACTCACCGAATGCGACGTTTTACTGAATCATATACCCTTTTTGTTATCTCGGTGATTAGTTTGGCAAAGGTGAACATCATGGTATCATTGTTTGAAGCATTATCGCAAGTTACCCAACCGACCTTAACGGCGTGGTTAAGAGACATACATGGGAAAGAACCGCTATATGCGTACCTTGTGTTGAATACCATATCGAGCAACGACTTTATACAGTGCCTGTCCTAGCCGGAGACCGTTGTGTGAATTATTGAGGCGTACAAAGCCGAGCAAAGCACTCTGTAGCTTCCACTCCTGCTCCACAACTTCCTCAATCCAATGACCTGTTACGGCAAAGTAACCATCCGTCGTTGAAGCCTGCCAAGCATCACAGGTAAGACTAATCTGGCCCTTGACGGCCTCGCTCTGGATATTTATTCAGACTTAAGCCAGTATCCAAAACTTCGTTACGCACCTGTAGTCTCTTACGGAGAAAGAATAGCTGGCGTTTGAATGTCTCCATTATTGCACGACGTGTTTGCTTTCTATTTGGTATACGTACTCCATCTGAAGCTCGAGATGCGATGTGGATCATTTTTTTGAATGCGGGATGTTCAAATGCGTCAATTGGCTAGCAGAGAAACTTAGAATGACCATATTTAAAGTACCATATAACATACCTGGTCAGTCGCCACCAGCCATTCAATGGACACCTCTCGAAAGAGCTCATCTGTGTACGGAAGAACAACCTCTTTCTTCTCACGTTCTTTCAGATGAGGGTCAAGCCGTGTTTGCCGTTCACTCTCTGTTTTGGCAGCCTTGAGTTCTTTGCGGTCATCCGGGAGCATTGATGCGAAGCCATTATCTCCGGCCCATTTCTGGTATGTAGCCTAATATTTGGTCAGTTCTGATGGCAGCGGTAGAAGTCTTATCTATATACCTTGTGAAACGACTGACAATGACGACGCAGCGTTGATAATTCATTGACCTTTGGTTTCGGCATGCCCGCTTTCTTCCTGTAGGTGCAAAGTCAGCACTAGGAGCAAGGTTAGGTACTACCAGCAGTGACTTACGTGCATAATGTACAATTACGAACTCTTTTCCCTTCTGAGTCTACGTAGGGCTGGCCGAAAAAATACTCTACATCACGAATCTTGTTTTGCTTGCTCGGTGCTTCAGTGATTTCTTCGATCTCCTGAACTTCGATATCTTTAAGCATTCCATCGGCGTCTGTAAAACGTTCTCATGAGTTTCACGTGGGAAATTATGAACGAATAGAATGGTACCAATTTCCGTTGGCTCAGCTGCATCCGCAGCTTTACCTGCTGACTTCTTGCCACGTTTTCGTGCTGGCTCTATCAGCATGTCAGTGATGTTTCTCAGACTGAAATCAAAGTAAGATGACATACTCTTACCCTTGGAGGTCGAACTAGGACCACCAGATGTCCCGATTACATCAACGTCATCTACATCGGACTCAACGTCGTCAGCCTGACGTTTGCGAGTACTAGACGACGATCCCTCGGCGTCTTTATCAGTAGATGTTGCGGCTTTGTGAGCTCGCTGATGGCTGCTTAGCTGGAGCTCGCCAATATTTGAAGGGTCTGTCACCCGTCCAGAGGGCACATGTCTCCGCTTTTCTGGGACATCATCTGTTGGACTGGACTCATTAGAGCGGGGATTCGAATCTTCTATAAGGTATCTAAACATTTTGCACAATATAAACGAACAACGCAATGCATTCACCTGGCCATGCACCTCCTAGGATGCGTATGCGGAGCCAAAGAAGAGATAAAGGCCCCAGTCCCGAATCATGCAATGATTCTTCAGGAAGGATCATGTGTCCCGCAGACGTTGTCAGTACAAGGACTCCTTCATCGTCATATGGAATGTGGCCAAGCGCTGATAGCCGTTGTAACACTTTGCCAGAAGTAGTCAATTGATCAACGACTATAAACAGAATGAAATCACGCAGCAAGGAGTAAGGAATCACTTACGAAGTGGAACAGAGCCGCCGGATGCTCCTTGAATGAAAATGGTGAAAGATCCACTCTGCTGGGCTCGCCGCAATTTGGCGACTCGCAGGTGAGACCAATGACCACGTCGATAGCGGAACCATGGCAGTGGGAAAAGCTTATCAAAGGAAAAGAAACTGGGTGCCCAATAATAGCCTTCCGAGCATTGTTAGCAATGCTCATCAGTACAGATTAAGACGTACCAAACAGTAGAATAAACAGTACTGTATACCCATAGATCCACACTGTAATCAAAGATACATTGCTAGCGCCCACGGACTTCAAGGCTACATGCACGAAGTTGCCGGGAATACCAAAGAGAACGCTTGCAAAAGCACGGAGAATGGAAAAGCAGACTGCAGCGAAGACAAGGGGAAGCAGGAACAAGCCCACAACGGAAAAAAACCAGGCATGACAGCGGTGGGAAACTGTTGTTGATGAGGATGGAAAGAGCGTCGCACGATGAAGTGACTTGTGAGTCTCTAAAGTTTCCCCCATGCAAATGAGTATCAGGGATGAAAAATAGATGAATAGACGTACTTCGAGACATAGCTGCTGAAGCTCTCGAAGGCCGGAGAGCGGGGGAAAAGGGTTGCGACGGCTTTGAATATTGCAGTGACAGGCTTATTTATTTTTACAGATATCATGTTCCTCCTAAATGCAAGATGTCACCGTTCAACGCCTATTGAAAGACCCGCCTGTTTGCAAATTTTCGGAATTGAAATGTGGCTTGGCAGCCTGAGCATAGGGCAAAGAACTCTAGGTGTGGCATTGAACAGTTAGTTTGATTAGACTTGCTATTGTACAAATGATATGGTAAAGATTTTGAGTCAGGAGGAGGAGTATTTGTGGTAGGGGCCAGCGACGATGGTGGTAGGAAGGAAGAGACGCGTAACCACTCCTAAACGGGAGCATTAGTCCATATGCAGAATTCTATAATTAACTCCATCAACCCTTCGCTCTCCAAAGCTCTAAGCACTGTGAAAAGCCGCAGGCTTGGGGCTGGCTTAGGGCTTTCAGACTCTCAAGCCGAGCCCTGAGCCTTCACAAGCCGTGGTTAGGGCTCAGGCCGGCTTGGTCTTTTTGACGGCTGGCTTGGGGCCGGCTCGGGCTTGAGCCTGAGCCGGCACATCACTAAAGCAGCCAGATCGTCGCGGAGTGGCAGCGGCTATGAGTCAAGGACTGTCGGAATATGCGAGAGAGTTCGAGCATTCCGGCCAGCATGCTGAGTAAGAAAATGATTGGATAGAAATTACTAGGGTAGGTAGAACTTGGGATAAATATGATGTCAACGGATGAAGCCGCGATGAGAGCCAGGGGAGTGGAACGGAAGGGGGTTGGTTCGGATTTCAAAATGGCATTATAGACAAGGGCCAAGACTGTTTATCCTGGGGTTAACTCAGTTGTCGTATAGCCTGCGGGTGTTCAGGTCGCTTTGTCCTATCCACGCTTTGGCCAACCCAGGAAGTGAACCACCTGTGTAACATGTGGAGATTTTTATTTCACGTGCCCCCTTGTGTTAGACACTGATCTGTATCATAGACATCATCAGTCGCAGGTCTATAAATCCTGTTCAAGCTGAAGCTCCTAGTGCAACTTTCGTTCCATCACTCCAGCTACGTCTTCCTCACAATGACTGTAGGTCGAGACGATGTCCTCACCTATATGATATATCATGCTCACATTCATGCGTAGACCCAGCTAGAAATGGATTTTTCCGTCCCAAACCCCCACCTGTACACAGGCCCTTCAGATCGACTGCCTCGAAACTGGCACAACGATTGGAAGAAATTTTCGTCGAAGCGGCGTTTATTTCCCCTTGTCAATGGCCGAATTGCCGCGAGCGTCGACATTGAACTTCTTCACCATATCTCTGGCGAAATCTACGTCATCATGTTCCACGGTCGGTCGGACAAAACTGTCATCAGGATCGGCACCCGGTATTTCATGTACAACTTCGAAACGGAAATACTCTTGGAATTCATTCATACGTATCCAACACTGGACACTTTTCTGGAGTTGGCGAGGCAATGGGGGAGTATGGCTTCTGAGACATATACTGGTCTGACTCCTTTCGTGGAAAGGGAATTGGGTGGAACACCAGATAATTATTACGACGAGGTTAAGAGATGGAAAGAAGAGGTGAAGAATGCTAGAGCAGAGCATGACTTAATGACTTCCCGCCAGTTATGTTATTTATAAGCAAGGAATTCAACAACAATCTCACTAATTCATGGCGGAGTCTGATAAGTATATATTGCGTATAGCTTTCATGGTCCGTTTGGAATGAAACTCGCCAAGCTTGGGTTATGCCAGGTCGGGTCATAGCCACGGGCTGATTTGTATCGCCCGTCGGCAGTTGTGTGGGTTCGGTGGCTGAGGTTTAATCGGGTTTAAAACTTGTTTTACGCAAGTCTAATTGCCGCAGAGTAACGGCTTACCTCATACTTGGTTCGAAGGACCGGGATCCTCGCCATAAACACCAATCACTCACAGCTTGGAAATCATGGTTCAGAGCATCAGCAGCACCAGAGGTTGAACACATTCTCCTTCCATGGCACATTGGCATGATCTACACAGACATGATCAGCTACCCCTTTCTTCGTCATACTTATAAGACCTGGGGAGATTGGAGCTTCTTTTTCATCGCTCTTACACTCTCCCCAGGTCAGTATTTTGCTTTATCATTTTATAGTATCACTCTTACACTCTCCACAGACAGAGTGGTTCATCCCAAGAGAGCTCTTTGGTGTACCCACCCTTCCCATGCCCTTTTGGTGCCCTTCTCTGGACATTTGTCTACTTTTTAACTTACAGCTGTACTGTTCAAGGGGGAGGCATGGCTAAATTCTGGCAAAGAGGGAGGGGGGGAGGGGTCCTGACCTTAAACACGATACTGACTTACTTTATATAGCACTGAGAGAGGTCCTAACAAGGCATAGAGTGATAGTTTATATTAATGGGATATATTGTGAGGGTGTTAAAGCATTCAATATGCTTTATATCCCTTTTCAATCCCTTTTCACATGTTATGATGAGTGACAGCAACCCGGCTGGCAACTACGGGTTGACTTCAGGTCATTATATTGACTGAAAGTCATTACTAAGCTATCCATATATGGTATATTACTACCCTATATGGTAGGAGGGGGAGGGGTCCACCGAGCCTTATGCATGAAAATGTATGTCATGTCTGCAATTTTATTTCCACCGCCCCCTTGGTACTGTTCTATCCCGACACAGTGGCAACTTTCCAAGGCTGAGCTTGGTTTTAATGTCTCCCTGCTTAGGCCTTTTTATTTTCATTTATGTATTCATACTCATGTACTTACTTCCCAGTACTCGTGCAATAATCACTCACACAAACCTATCGCAATGGCTTTTCACATGTTATGATCAGTCACAGCAACCCGGCCAGCAATTTCGGGTTGACTTCGGGTCATTATATTGATTACAATACATTACTATGCCCATCTATATATGGCTATATTATTACCATATATGGCAGAAGGGGGAGGGGGGAAGGGGACCACCCAGCCTTATACACAAACATGTATGTCATGTGTGCAATTTTATTTCCTCTGCCCCTGACATGCATAAAGCAATAAATTTAATATACTTATGTTTGATTGAGCTGCCTTAAGATCTGAAACACACAGAGGTGATAGGGGAATAGGTATGTGTGTACCAGTCCTGGGCAGAGAGTGGATTCAAATCTGACATCTTACATTCCAGGGATGATTCAAAGCTTTCTTGAACCTTAGGTATAGCTATCAGTATCAGTAAGTTCTATTTTTCTCATGAAATCTTAGGTACTATCATTCCTGGTGGTATTGAAAATCATCTAGTAATTGACAATTTGCTGCTGTAGCTTCATTTCTGCAGCTTTTCCTTCTGGTATTTTTGTATTTTGGTAGATATATATATCAGTATTATGGCCATAAAAATTCTCAGACCTACGACGAAGGGAAATCTTACCATTCAATAGCCGGGACAGCTGCTGAGGCACTTGAGAGCCAAAATCATCCCTCCTGAGCTTCCAGTTCACCCCAAGTTTCTGGGAAAGTTATCACAGCTAGATAGCATAGCCATGTATTTAATTCCATGCTCCTTTGATTTTACTGGGCTCCAGAGAGGGTGCAATGAATGAGAAAGCAGATTATGACACAGTGGGTCACAATGAAGTCACAAATATATTTAAACTCCATCAGCCGAATCGGCTGACTGCAACATGTAATTAAGACCGCCACGAGCATGTTGCACAACTGCATCACCATATGCAGCTGGTCACTCTTCTTCCTGCAATAAACTACTGCTGTCTCTTCCTGCCATCAGTGTCTGCTGGACAATAAGCAGGTTCTCCCGAGTTACTTGGGTTTGTTGGGCTTTTTTCACAACAAGATGCTGTGCCAGGACCTGCAGTTGCTTGTTCTTGATCATCTGTCGAATTTCCAGTTGGTCTAGCCCCAAAATATGTGATAGATCATCACTGCTTTTGACAAACTGATGGAAGGATGGAAGAATATCCTGAGTGAGCTCATTGTCTGGACACAGGTTCTCGAGCAATGCCTGGTCTTGGACTGAGATCAGCAATGGTGGTCCATTGTCAGAGGACTCGGAGGAGTCAGATCTCCAGTGAACAATGGTCTCATCCTCCTCAGTCTCAGAACCATTGGGATTGTGGACAGGGCCTGCAGACATGGGAGTGAGCCTAATCCCTTTGATGCCTGATGATATGCCTGCCAGGTGTACACCTCCGAAAATTGCGTATAAAGTTCATTGTAATTTAATTCAAGCAAGTTTATCTAACTACAATAAGTAAGAAACCAGCAGTAAGTACCACTAGCAACAAGAAGGTTCCCTGGGAATCATGAGCAAGACAAGAAAAAACCAAGAACAAAGCATGGGGATTCTACCTGGTAGCCGATAGCCCAGGCTACCCGGTCCACCTGGTAAGGTCAGATTCGGCTTTCCTGGCAGGCACCAATAGGGGATCTCTAGATTTCGCAAGTGATCAATCGACCTGGTAGCCACGGATGAGATAATATCTACCAGGTAGAATGTTTATCCTCACCAGGCTGGGTCAGCAAGCATATTAGTCAGTAGTAAAAAGGATTGGAAATTGTGTACCAGTAGGATAGTATAAATACAGGTCAGGTATCTAGTGGAGGATCAGGTTTCTGACCCCCTGGAATGCTACCAGGCGAATAGTGTTCAGTAACACGCTGAACTTAGAGTGGAAAACGGCAATATATTCTTTAAAAACAATCATATTCATTGCACCCGGAACTTGTATCCTACAGTACAAAGTGTCATAACCTGGTATAACTTACCTCCCTTCGAACCGCAATTACTGAGTGTTTAGTGTAGTGTGGTGTGTGTAGCACGTCGCATCTTTATAGGTGCTCAGCACCTTTCACTGATCAAGCAATGTGGATATTTTCAGCCACATACCGAGCTTCTTCCTCATCTTCAGAGCTGGATTGCACTTCAACTTCCTCAATACCACACTTCTTCCTGCCTTCCTGATCTTTGCTCAGCTCCTCTGTATCAAGCTTGATCAATGTTCAAACTCCTACAAAGCTTTAGAAAAATTGCCTTTGAATGTCATGGTCCCTCTGATCTCTGTGAGAGTGAAAGCTTGGTGCCAGAGCAGATTCAGGAGGCTGCAGAGCTGCAGTCATGCCATGGGTTTATCCAATAGAACTGTACAGCAACCCAATTTCATATGAATTCAGAGATACAGAGAAGCAGCAATCGAGGATTATTTATCATTTGTTTCAGTATGCCACGAGTGGAATTCTTTCCAGCCGGCCCACAGACTCTCATGTTCTTGAACAACTTCCTCCCACTCAGTCAGATCAGCTTGATCAATCCAGTCTGCCATCCTCTCCAATACATCCAATGCTTCGTGTGCACCTTGAAGCCCCATCCTCAGCTGCTTGGAATCAATACCAGGCTTTAGGCCAAAGTGAAAGTGTTCAAGCTCATCAAGCAAAATGTTCAATGTGAAGCTGACATCGATGTCAAGTGTCATCAGCTCCAATGCATGAGGGGGTCAAGGATCCTGTTGTGTTGATGTTGATGAACCTAGAGACTCCTGCGGGCAGAAAACACAAGACCTGTAATGGCAAGTGTAACCAAACACAGAATCTGAAGGCAGGTTCTAGTGAGTCTAGTCTTGCACCTCCGTGCGGTGACTATAGCTTCCTGGTGGTGTAGCGAACTATTGCTATGCTTTGTTATGATTCTCTGAAGGCTGTTCAGAGGCTCAAAGTAGATACATGAACTTTCCTAGAAGGGAAGGTGTTGGGATAGCAATCCCGAGCGAGTACAGGAAGGTACTCGAAGATTCGGCACTAATCAGCGGCAGCTGATTTGGACCGTGACCCAGACTTATTTAGTAATTCATAGTAGATTCTCGAAGTAGTACAAATGTATTTAAGCACGACGTCTCTCTCTCGAGAGGCTAATTAATTCTCTATTTTCTACTCTCCTCTCTCTAGTTACAACAGGTTATGGGCCCCGGCCCTAACTGAACTACTTACATCGTTAACCACTTTGCACTCTTGTACTTTACGTACACACGCAGAACCAAATGGATAGCCAGTCCGTTTACAGAATTGACCCCCTTAAGGGCCCGGAAAACTACCCGACGTGGAAAATCAAGATGATCGATATCCTAACCGATTTAGGTCTAATTGATTACGCAGATGGCAGCCTGAAGGCCCCGGCAGAAGCGGCACTGGTGGCAGATTGGAAGAAGAGCGATAGGAAGGCTCTTTCGACAATAAGGTTGCGGGTCTCGGATGGCCCGCTGGTGTATATCGCTGGTTCTAAGACTTCGGCAGAAGCCTGGAAAGCTCTGAAAGATATGTATGAGTCCAGGGGACCCATGGGAATTGTCCTTGTTAGAAGGAAATTCTTCAGAGCACAGTGCGAAGAAGGAGGAAATATAGAAGAACACATTAGGACAATGAGGTCCTACCAGGAGGAGTTGGCATCCCTCAAGCAGACTGTTGAGGAAGAGGATTTCTCAATTACACTGCTTACATCACTTCCGGAATCATGGAATTCATTCATTTCATCAGTAGATACTGCGGACTTGAAGGATTCCTACAAGCTGATTTCCCGAATTCTCCAGGAAGACATCCGATTGCGGGAAAAGACTTCTGACCCGACCACAGCACTTGCAGTGCATGGCAAGAAGAAGTTTAACCCGAAAATTACCTGTTATGGATGTGGAGAAACCGGCCACATCAGGACAAATTGCCCAAATGGGAAGAAGAATTCCGGGAAGTCATGGAAAGGAAAAGGGAAGGGCCAGACTCAGGCACATGTGGCCAAATCGGATTCGGATGAAGAAGACTACGCGTTTTGTGTAGCAGATGTTGCGCTCACCTCGCTTTCAGGGACATCATGGCTAGGGGACTCTGGTGCAACCAGACACATAGTCAAGAATAGATTATATTTTTCTGACTACATTGAGACCCCAGGACATGAAGTTATTGGTGTAGGCAAATCAAAAGGCTTGGGGAAGGGGATAGTCAAGATCAAAATGGTTGAAGGGGGCAAGGCTACTTCAGTTACACTGAAGGATTGTATCCACTGTCCTGAGGCACCATTCAATCTTATCTCGCTAGGGCGTATCACGGATGCCGGGTTTACACTCAAATTCAAGGAATCCCGGATGAATATTATCTCACCGCGTGGCAAGATGATCGGCCACGGAGATAAGATTTCAAAGCTGTACAGCCTTGACATCATCGCACCCGAAATAACCCAGGCCCATGCCACGAAACTGGCCCGAACTCAGGGCATTCATGGCGAAAGATATTACATAAGCTTCACAGATGAGAAATCCCGGAGGACAATGCTGTATTTTCTAAAGTCAAAACATGGCACGGAAATTCGAAAGAAGATCCAGCAGTACCAAAAATACATCAAAGTCCATAAAGGGAAGGACTTGAAGTTTATGAGGATTGACAATGGGAAGGAATATGTCAATGAAGAGGTAAAGGAATACCCCCAGGACAATGGCATTCAGTTGGAACTGACTGCCGCATACTCTCCATCCCAAAATGGAGTTGCTGAGAGAGTCAATCGGACTCTCGTGGAGCATGCATGTGCCATGCTAGAAGAACATCACTTGCCGAAATTTCTATGGCCCGAGGCAGTGGCATATGCCACGTACCTGAAGAACCGATCACCGACTAAAGCCATCAAAGATGACCTAACCCCAGAAGAAGTATTTTGGGGCGCAAAACCGGATATATCAACACTGCAGGAGTTTGGAGTAAAGTGCTGGGTATTGCAGCAAGACAACAAAAGGTCAAAACTCGAGCCGAAATCAAGGGAATTCATTTTTACAGGTCTTACAGATGAATCTAGGGCCTGGAGATATTATAACTCTCATTCCAGGCAGATTCAGACCTCAAGAAATGTTATATTCCCTGATAGCAATACTACAGAGCCTACATACAATGACTATATAGTCTCCCACCCTTCGTTGCTCGAGGGGGAGTCAGGGAGCAAAGTCGAGCAGACTCCATGTGGAAATAATGATATTTCGGACGATCCCACGGATGCCAAAATTGCCGAGACCAAAAGAGACAAGCCCCTTGATGCCCTGGCAACTCAAATGAAATTACCCATTTGGCATGGGAAAGTGATCGAGCCACGCGAGAAATCGGCCCGGATCGCATCAGTAACTCCACCAAGTTACCGGACCCTCCACAATCCAGCTTCATGAGCCACGAAAATGCCAGAACGGCAGCATGCCACAGTAGAAGAACCTTCAGAAGCTGCAAACATTGCAATAGACTATGCATGTGTGGGGGAGACTGCAGATAACCTCAGTGATGAGCCATTAAGCCTTGAAGAAGCTAAGACTAGACTAGATTGGCATCATTGGAAGAAGGCAATGGATGAAGAATACAATCTATTGACCTCTCTAGGTACATGGCAGTTGGAGGAATTACCTCAAGACAGATCCCTTGTTGACTGCAAATGGACTTACAGATTGAAAAGGGATGGTGATGGGAAAATCACAAGGTACAAGGCCAGACTTGTTGCAAAAGGATTTTCACAGATACCTGGAATTGATTTCTTCGAGACATATGTGCCTGTTGTTAGGCTGGATACATTCCACCTACTTATGGCAATTGCCGCACAAAGAAACTTGATTATTCATGGAATGGATGTTGTCGGAGCTTACTTAAATGGTAAACTCGATGAATCCATTTACATGGCACAGCCACCTGAATATTCTGATGGGAGCGGCAAAGCGGCACACCTCAAATTGACGCTATATGCACTCAAGCAATCCGGCCGAGTTTGGAATGAGAAATTGAATGCTACCTTTTTGGGACTGGGATACACCAGATTGATGAGTGATCAATGTGTATACATCAGACAGATGGATTCTGGCCCCATAATTGTAGCCGTGCATGTAGATGACATGACACTGCTTGCCCTGGATGATGAAACCATGTCCAACATGAAAGAAGAGCTTAAGAAGAAGCTAAATGTCACAGACATGGGGGAGATTCAATACATATTGGGCATGAAGATAGACAGGAATTGGGATAAAGGCACTATTACCCTATCCCAGAAGGCATATATTCTCAAGGTACTCGAGCGAATGGGTATGAATGACTGCAAACCAGTCAAAATGCCTATGGACCCAAACGTACGGCTAGAGAAAATCCCCGCAGGTGATTCCCGAGGTGTCGACACAGCCACCAGGGAATATTACCATACTGGTGTCGGATCTCTGATGTATGCAGCCAACGGATCTCGGCCCGACATTGCACACGCTGTCACTGAATTAAGCAAATACGTGCAGAATCCGGCTGCTGAGCATGTCACAGCTCTCAAACAAGTTTTCCGCTACCTGAAGGGAACTCTAGATATTGGAATTACATATGGAGGGACTACAGATGAACTGATACCTTATTCAGATTCAGACTGGGGAGAAGACAGAGCAGATAGAAGATCAACATCTGGCTATGTCTGTACCTATGCAGGGGGAGCTGTTACTTGGAGTTCAAAGAAACAGCCCACCGTAGCCCTATCCACTATGGAAGCAGAGTATATGGCCCTCGCGCATACAGCACGAGAAGTAATATGGCTACGAGCACTTCTAACCGAATTAGGATTGCCACCTGATGGTGCAACTACCATTTTCGTCGACAATCAATCAGCAATCAAATTCGCTGAGAATCCTATATTCCACACGTGATCGAAGCATATAGACATACAGCATCATTTCGTTCGCGAGCGCATGGCTTCAAATGAAGTCAAAGTTCAGCACTGCGCATCAGAGGAGAACTTGGCAGATATATTCACTAAAGGTCTACCAAGGCCACTACATGAATATCTATCTGCAGGTATTCTAGGAACTCGGAATTGAGGGGGAGTGTTGGGATAGCAATCCCGAGCGAGTACAGGAAGGTACTCGAAGATTCGGCACTAATCAGCGGCAGCTGATTTGGACCGTGACCTGGACTTATTTAGTAATTCATAGTAGATTCTCGAAGTAGTACAAATGTATTTAAGCACGACATCTCTCTCTCGAGAGGCTAATTAATTCTCTATTTTCTACTCTCCTCTCTCTAGTTACAACAGAAGGGGTGCGTAAATGTGGATGTATGCTGAGCGGGGGTGACCTAGATGCAGCGCGAACTATGTGGTGTCGGAATCCTGGCTGCGGTTTTGGTAGAATCTATTTTCCTATGCTCACGTGCTTTCTTTAGAGAAATGCAGAGATGGAGCTGGCTTATCTAGAGAAACTTGAATTAGTATCGTTCCTAACTTATAGGAATAGTATGCTGTTGGTGTTAGAGACTAAAAGTTCAGAATCCTAGCTACAGATTACCCTTTGAAGTCTTCAGGTATGTGAATTTATGAGATGAGAATGACAAATAAGGCAGTCTTTTTAGGATATCCTTATTTGTGTTTTGGATGAGAGAATGTGAATCAAGTTATTTAACACTTGGTAGCTAGCAAGTTTAGAGAAACTTCACAAAGTGTTATATCTCTTAAGAGCATAGAGATATTAACTTTTATTCTCCTGTATTGGGTGGTATGTGTGGTGTATGTATCCTCCAGGGAGAACTGTCCTTTTCTATCTACTGTCTGTCATCTTTTTATACTACAGAATTGTACTTGCTCAGCAAGCAAACTTTTACCTTGGCTTGATAACCACAGTACATGATTTGTGAGTGTAGCGAACTATTTGTAACCGTAGTTCACTATGCTACGTGCTACTTCTACTGTGCATACTTATTAAAAGTTTGCGTAGCCTATTAAAACTTTGGAAGGATTACTAATCTACTTACTACTTATTCACCCATAGTTAATGGCTCACTAATCCCTGCTATATTTCTAAGCCATAAAGGTGTATCCATATGGTTCCTTGAGAATCCGTAGCTATGCATAGCCTACACGTAGTTGAACCGCATGACCGTATGGCTCTGTCCACATGCGAAGGCCTAGAATAATGACGCGTGTTTAATTTACTGTGGAAGAATTGGCAATCAATGTGCCTGGAGGCACAATGACTCATAGATATCAAAGTGAAAGTTTTCATGGAGTGGGAGATTGAATATGATTTGACCTGTGCCGGACTTGCAACATTTGGTTTACTGAAAGTCTGCATAAGGGAGATAGGTGATAAATTGTAAGTGGTGTCCGCTATTTCAGAGTGCACAGAGCCTGGAGGCTCATCAATATGGACTTGGATTGATGCAGATCAGGAATGTTCTGAGAAGCATCGCATCTATTCATATGGTAAACATGTTGAATTTCTCTTTCACAGATGAATTCACGTACTGTCTTTTCTGAGGGCGGGTTTGAGGTTGTTCCTTTGGCCTGGCCCATCTACTGAGTTTTATGAAGGGTGTCGGTCCATCCTGAATGGGTTCAAAACCATTTGGCAGCATGGTTGACATGGTGGTCAGAAGAGATGATGGATTTGAAAATTCAAGTCTGCAGCAGGTTCGCTCTCTCAATGACATGACTATGGCCATGAACATTATCCTAGATGTGAGTTGGACTACATGTAGGTACTATTGTAGTCTCTATTTTGTAAGAAAGAATTAGAAAATGTGACAGGTAAAGTAGTTGTATAAGGCACTATAGAATCACGACCAGGAATGTGCATGTGCATACTGTTATATGCATACAACAGTGCACCCGGTGTTGGAGATGGGAAATCATAAGCTCATTGAAAGATAGAAGGATATGGAGGTTGCATACTGGCAGATATTGCCAGGGGAGAGATGAAAGTACTGGGGCCAGCAACCGGTGCTGAGAAAGTCATTGGGGCTAGGTTCCATGCAGGCAAAGCAGGCATGATTGAGGAGGTGGTTGAGGGTGGTTGTTGGGGTGCACGGCTCTTATTAAACAAACCCACATAATGGGGATGGCTGCATAGATCTGGATGGGCTGTGAAGTGAGCAGTGATCCATGATAGCAGCTGTTTCTGCGTTCCCACTATCCCATCCTCTAAATTGAGCATGTATGCAAGGTCCTGTAGATCAACCTTGGATTTTGCTGACAGCGCACCTGTGAAAGGAGTGTTGGGATCACAGTTTTCCTGTGAATGCTGAGCCACCTCTGCCTTCTTTTGACATTCCCAATCAGCGTCAGCCTTCTTCTTCTTTTTGTTTGACTGCTCCTGCTGCCATTGTGCTGCCATTGCCTGTCCCTCAGTTGATGTCAAAGTCCGTGCCTCACAGTTTTGTTTTCAGACCTGGCTTGCTGAATTTCAGCATGCATTAAGCTGACATTGAGCATCCACGAGGTCAGATTCTGTGAGTGAGTTCTGTGCATGGAGATATCAGTTTTTGCTCTGTAGACCTTCAATATATTGTTGAGTCTCTGTGTACTGGTGTTCGAGGTCAGCCTGACTGTGCTGTTTGCTTGGATCACTGGCATAAAAGAGAGCTGGAGGTATCAGTGTTAATGTGAATGAACTGGCTGATAGATTGGACTGAAGCAATGTTGTAAGTGGAGTTCTGGGGCCAGGCAAAGCGGTCGTGTTGCGCAACAATGGTGCAGGCTGGGCTGCAGATGCTGGAGTTTGCATTAAGGTGGTATCATGTGGAAGAGATTGCTCACTATCTGCTGGGATAGCAGATGTGGGATAGACATCTGACTGGTTAGGATCAGTTGTGTCTACATCTGTTGCCTCACTCTCAGATTCCTTCTCTGAGTCGGTATCAGAGTCTGATTCCTGTTCTGAATCTGAACCAGAATCACTCCCCCATGTGGACCCATCAATAACCATGTCATGCTCTCGTACACCCATGAAAGATGCTGGCATTTTAGGAATTTCCCATATGGTAGTTGGGTAAGGATGACTAGGTGCATAGTCTTCCTCACTGAATATCTTGGGACAGATAGGCCAAGCACCACTATGTCTCCAGGCCTGCTTGATGGTCAAAGGTGAAAATGTCTTCTCCTGCACTGCCATGTATTCCTTGACAAAGTCTGATTGTGGCATCTCTTGATCAAGATCAGCTATGATAGCGTCACATTGCTCAATCCATGAATGAGCAAATGGGCTGAAAACACCAATGTCAAGGGGTTGCAATTTATGAGTGGTATGCGGAGGAAGAGAGAGAAGAATGATGTTGTTCTTGATGCCCAGATCAATGAGGTCAATAGTTTTGTGTGAACCATGGCCATTGTAAATGAGTAGGATCAGTTTGCCGGAATGGTTTCATGCACAACTCTGAGGAATGAATGATTTTTCAAACCAATCCTTACAGAGATGGTCATCAGTCCATCCATTGGGAGATGTTGAGACACTAAAGATGTGTGAAAGACTGCTTGCAAAAAGGTAATTCAGGACATACATGATTTCATCATGGACTTTAAACCAAGCAGGATGAAAGCCTTGACCCGGAAAGACAAAACCCGGCCACAGAGATGTACCATCAGCAGAGACACACTCAATGATGGTGATCAACTCCAGATTAGCGCTTCTCTTCTGATAGTATGGCTGCCTGTGACATGGAATGAAGAACTTGCGTGATGACACTTTCTTTCCACCTTCACACTGACAACCCTTCTCATCCATGTTGTAGACATTCTCAATGGGTATTTCTTTCTCATCAACAAGTCTCTTCAACATCTTGAAATAGTGCTTGACAACGGGTCAGTTGAAGACCTTTGAACACTTGGGATCCAGGCTGGATGGCTTTCCAAGCTGAATGGAAGGGTGTTGGCCTAGAAAAGCATACACAATGTTTTTACCTGGTTTGCGACTGCTGATTTTGTGGATCTCTCATGAGAGTCAATGCTTGTCAAAGGTATGTCCAGTTTTTGGCACGGTGTTCGATGCGAGCAATGATGGCAGCTTCAGCCTCAGGAGAGATCAGCTGTTGAGAAGCATGGGCACGTTTGTGGGGTAAGGTAAGTCCATGGAATTGATTGCAAAGCATCCCTATAGGGAGATTGAGTTCCCATGCTACCAGAGAGATATTGGGCTTCCTCATGAGGGAAAGTCGCCAACAGGCCCTCTGAAGAAGAAGCTTATGATCCTCTGGAAGGCCCTCATTTGGGGTGCGAGGGCTGACCACATGATGGCTACAGGAATGACACACCTCCTGGGGCATGAAGTCAACAGCAAATCAACATGACAAGATCATGCAGCATTGGCTGTCAATGCGTCTGTGAGCAGAGTCTGAATTTTCACTGGTCCTGTCATGCTCAGTCTCTCTCTTGTTTGTTGCACCCTCTCTGGAGCCCGGTAAAATCAAAGGAGCATGGAATTAGATACATGGCTATGCTATCTAGCTGTGACAACTTTCCCAGAAACTTGGGGTGGACTGGAAGCTCGGGAGGGATGATTTTGGCTCTCAAGTGCCTCAGCAGCTGTCCCGGCTATTGAATGGTAAGATTTCCCTTTGTTGTAGGTCTGAGAATTTTTATGGCCATAATACTGATATATATATATCTACCAAAATACAAAAATACCAGAAGGAAAAGCTGCAGAAATGAAGCTACGGCAGCAAATTGTCAATTACTAGATGATTTTCAATACCACCGGGAATGATAGTATAGGCAGGTAAATCAGAATCTCTTAAATTTCAGTATTCCTGGTCAAATTGGGAGCATGTGAAACATCTGCTTGTCATTATGATTGGCTCAATCAGCCATAAGGTATTGCAATTTTTCAGTCTTTTTCCTGATGTGAATCGAAGAATTGTGGCCAAGGTTTGCCATGTTCTTTAGGGCAGATTTCGTTCTCTGGCATTGGGCAACTCGAACCATCGCGCTTCTTTTACAATTAATGAAGTTGTGTCATGGAGCCTTCGCCTTTCTTTGCCCAATGATGGAAAATATCCCCCCAGAAATATACTGCGCCATTGACAAAGAGATCCTTGTTTTTTCTCTCCCCTTCACCAAGCAGCCTTTCTGACACCATGGTAATTTAACTCAGAAAGAATGATCTCAAAAAAATAAGGGCAACGTGCAAGCTCATGAATCTCACTGTAGAACCTCTCATCTTCTCATCAGTCCCTATGGGTAGGGATGGGCACCGTGACTGTAGTATGGTGTATATGGATGGCCATTACAGATACGGGTGCTGTCCTGTGAGGCCCACCAACTGTACAACTACAGTACGGTTCCCATACAGTGGTTGCACTCTACGGACCATATTCTATGGACAAATTTGACTGTGTACAGCCATTTACGGATGACAAGGGCAGCACCCCCTTTCTTTCGCTGTCATGCAACTTCATGAGACAAAATGTAACATGGAAATCCCTTGAAAGGTTGAAGCTTCACTGGAAAGTCATTCATGGTGGGTGAGGTTGTACTTTTGAGGCCCTGCTCTGTTATTTTGCTGATGTCAGGAACCACACCCACATTTATTTTACCTACAGTACATACATATGATCAGTAATCTTCAAGACGATATGAGGGGATGATGTGACACTCATTTTAGGTGCGCTTATATTGATATGATCATATTATCTGAGTTAACTTGTGCATGGCCGTAAATATGGCCGTGATGACTGCTCCTATAGCTAATTGAACACCTACAGTACGGTTACAGGATCACCCATTCTCATTGGTGACCATCTGATCTACGGCCATATCCGTAACAGTATGGTGACCATCCCTACCTATGGGGTATTGCTCCTCCGGCGACAGAGCTCGTATCAAGCCAGGATATCCCAGAAATTTTGATACCCTCAAGATTGATGTTTTCCAGCATGTCCAGAAGATCAAGATCATTGTGGTACAGGAATCAATGATCCCGTGGCCATCTCCCATCTCACAATTGTTCATCAAACTTGAAGTCTGTTTTGAAACATTTCCTTCCACTTTACAGAATCTGAGAATATTTTGTGCATTTATTTTGCTCTGCAACAGCCTGTACTGATTACCAATATAGAATTACGATGGAATAAAAAGCACCTGCATAGTTCTTTGAGACCCTGTACCCTTCCCTTTCATCTCTTCCTTGCATTGAAACCATCAACTCACAATCCAGACTCGAGTTCTACCCACCGCCGCATGCTCTTTGTCCCCATGTCCACATCGTTATGATGACCTGCACATAGGAAGATGCTGCCTGCGCTTTGACCCAGTCATTCTTGCAGACCACACCGGCTGTCAGGACCATGAGACTGGAGAACAGATACATTCTCATTCTTCCCAGCTCATGACACTTGATGGGGGGGGATATTCTAGGTGGATCTGGTGATGATGACAACTGCACATTAAATACCTCCATACATGTGGGTTTGACCTGCTCAAAGACTGGCCATCTATCAAGGGCCACCTCCATCATCCCGGTTGCCTCATTGTTCACCATAATCTCGATACCCCACCCATTTCCTGAACATGTCTAGTAGAGGAAGGAGCATGCACAATCTGCAATGGCAGCGGTTGGGAATCAGGATCACATGACCGCATTTGGTAGAGGGTGTAAGTACCCACCTGTACCAACCTGGCTTCATCTTATTACAATATGCATCCTAGCACTTCCCAGACTACTCCTACAATTTCATCACTATTCACACCCATCTATAATTCCATAATCAACCCTACACACAAAGCATCTACACCCGACCTACAAGAAGGAAGAACTCAAGTACATCGCATTTTCGTTTCGCAGGCTAGAAGGCAGCTACTCAAAGGTGATATTTACACCCCAGGTTCTTCACTTTTTCAGAGAGATTGTCGACCCAAAAAACAACCTTTTCACGCTGACACGCTTGGAGAGCGTTCACACATGTAATTTCGTGAAATGTATCAATACATACATTTTATAAAACCTGGATGCCAAGGCAATGAGATATACCTTAGAGCGCAATGTCCTAAGTGTGGGCAAGGAAATACCTTGAGTGATATTTGGTGGAGCGCATGGCTTAACTGTAGAGTGATACTATAAGGGTGACACTAAGTATAAAGTCCCAGCACTTGACACTGAGTGCGCCGACAATGCACAGACAACGCGTGCTAAGAATAGAACCAGAGAAGCTCAGGAGATAATTAATACTTTGCATAGCCTTGATCTATGACGCACAAGGCACTGCCATGCCAGGAGCTAGCGCTCTAGACCTCAGAATGTATAGAATTGCAGTAAGACCAAAGTTCCTGACTTTGGCCGACGCGCGCGAGGTCTAGACAAGGAGCACGTTGCCCTCACTACAATAGAATTCCCTATGAGAATACTAGGAAGCGAAATGAGAGTCGCGGGGTAGGCTATAACTCTGGGGATATGGTAACTGATGTCAATACACATGTAATAGCGGTGGAACCGACGTCGCGCAACTGAGAGACCAGGATCTGGCCCCGAGCCGGAGCTCTGAGTAAGCGCCAAGCAATGGCGTGATTATGGCAACATGTGCGGGACCCAGGAAAGGAAGTTCCGCAGGCCAAGAGTTACTATTTAAGGATGTATTAAAATGTAGAGCATGTAGTATATAAATACTGTAGTATAGTAATAGTGTACAAGTTTCGGACCCCCGCTGTAGACATGCGCAAGCCTCCAGCTTAGCACTCTACCTTTGGGATCAGTTTGTAGCTTCGAGCAAGAGAATAGAACCTTTATTGATAACATCAGAGTGACTTGAGTAGCGTGTGAGGCTTAGAAAGCTAACATGGGACTTGTGTATTGTTTGAGTGATTGGTTGACTGCACTCTAATCTGAGAATAAGAGATTTGTGTCATTGCGGATGTGCTCTTGAGTTTTGAGGTTTTCTTGTGACACACGGTGCTACAGGCAGCAGAGGTTCAAACCCTTTGGTCTGGTTAGTATTCATGCAGAGGCCTTCATTGTATGTGCAGTGTTACAGGTGGCACAGGTTCAAACCCTGTGGTCTGATTAGCACGCACTTGAGGGTTCTCATTTCCGCAAGCAGCAGAGGTTCAAACCCTTTGGCTTGTTGGATGGGGTTTATTTGGTTATTGTGTCTCTGGATCGCACAGGTTCGAACCCCGTGGGTCTACGATCGGTTTGGAAGCTTGAGTGCGTAGGTTCAAATCCTGTGGCTTGAGTGGACGTTTTGTGAAGGGTTTCTGCTTAGAGCGCGAAGCTTTGAGTCGTGTGTAGTGTGTTTTGAGTCGTTTGAGGTCACCCCATGTGTCGCTCGAGACTTATTGAGGGTTTTGTTAGTGTGTGGCAACGAGTTGTGTATTGTAGTACACCTTGCCTTGAGGCCCGGCGACATCTGTCGCTCCTCTTGTTATAAAAGCCTTTGGACTTAGAGAGATCTAGATACCCTACGAGCATGATTGCTATATGTGTGTATCGTATATTCTGAGAGTTTAGTTGTTTTGCTTCAATCTGCTTCTATCGCATAATATCCCCCCAAGAACTAGAGGGTTTGTGTGTGTAGTGTTGGGTGTGGTGTGATCAGTGTCTTTGACACTGTTGCATTTCTAGCCTGTGCGCACAGAGTCTCTTCAACGCAAGGCGATTTCCAGGCGAGCCATGTCAAGTCAGCGAACCACCTTGTTGAAGGTCTTCTCAAGTCCTGCTTGACGAAACGTACTCGGAGGTTTGTCAACTAACCACTAGCATCCCTACCGGAGGCCCTGGATATGGATTCATGCTGATGAATTGACTATTAGCGGATGGAATTCCATCGTGCCCATCTGGGTTGACAACTGGGAAACGGCCAGCCCATATTCTGTCCAGTTTTTCAGCTCGCGCATCATCCAAATTCATGACACTTTCACCGCAATAGGTAAGTTCTATATATCTATGTCTAGAGAAAGCAAAGGTGCTGATGCGGTGACGTTAAAGGCTACCTATTGTCGGTCATCCACCATGGCGATTCTGTCGACGAGATCATGGATACTATGATCTTGTATATGTCCCTATGTATAGTTGTGGCCACAGTCCTGGACCTTGAAGGCGACGCTGGCAGCGATCTTGGGCCATCTATGTTCCAGGTTACCTGGGTTCTTCCAACTGCTAAAATCAAGGCATCTGCATCTACGGCACTAGTTCCAGTTTCTTCTGAAAAAGGGTCTACTAGTAGTGCTGGAATCTTGTTCTCTGGGGGTACCGTGGCAGGAGTGTCTGAAGGAACTGTCTTCATGCTGAAGAAGACTGTCGTGATCGAATTCAAAATATTTTTTGGTTGCAGCATCGCCGTCAAGAGCTTCTCACCGAGATTCAATGCAAAAACTTCCCTCAAAAATATTCGCAAAGCGCAATTGGTGAAGTTGTGGCTGAATTGCTCGATACTCCGACAGTCGAGCATCCTATCTTCAAGCGCTGAGGGCTATAATACCCACTGGCAGGACTGGGGCCATTGCACTGAAACTTTGCCTATGATTGCATAGGTTTGCTATAACTATATATATTTCCAACTTTGCTAACGATTGCCAGGCTCTTTCCGGATATGAATGCGAAACGGAACATGAAGGCATTTGCTATGCGTCGTCTTTCTAATCGGGACTTGATGGATCTGTGATCTCTGCGCTTCGATCAAGGACAGACATTTGACCGATTGAAGATATTCTTCGACAGGCATGATATATTTCGGGTGATGTGTGATAACTGTGTTGCGTTAAGGGATGCGCTGAATCAATGTCTTATTGATTGTGTGGAGGAGTGGCTGATCTCGAGCGGTAGAGAAGGTACATCGATGTTGTAACATTAGCACTTAATGTGAACGATGCATTTGACATTTGATGTACATATCTCATCTCTCAGGAAACAGTCGAATAAAGTGTACTAGTTTCCGGACATGGTGGTAAACGGTAAAGAAAGGAAGGGTAAGGGTACGGTAAGTAACGGATTCAGAGCCAGTTGATTCCGACGGCTATCAGTAACTCCAATAGAATTCACGCACATTTGTGGTTAAAATCAGTACTCACCAGCTACATGATATGAAACAGTTGCTATGTGAGAAATTGGGTATGAATCAATGGAAGGCGAGGACATCTCTGTCTCGCAGAATGGAAGTTGAACCTGACACCAATTGTAGAGTGGACTACCACCAGGAATGGTGGCCGGTCTCTATGGTTCTCTTCGTGAAATCTAGGGTATTCGTTCATTGTGGCGGAGCAGGATAATGAAAAATGAATGCTCATGACTTGCACCATCTGAAACAGCAGCTCGTTCTCTTTTCTGAGCGAAACTCTGAAAGGTAGGTGTTATAGTATTCTCTTCTGTCTTCCTACGGTCACTCTTCAAGTTCTAAGTTCTATCTCTATTTTCAAACATATGACTTCATTCCCTTCCTATGATGATTACAACGATATGCCAATCAATAGTTCTATTTTTGTTTACCCTAATCTGCAGCCATGCGACTCATCATGAGTCGCACCGTACTTACTAGAAAATGAAGGAAGTATCTTCCGCAGTAGCTAGTTAAGTATTTAAGTACTGCCTTGCCAATGTATCAGACTTACCTTACAATCTATTAGCTTTACGCATCACAAACACTGAGTGATCTTAAGCTTTTGCTGAACCTGCGTGGTTAATCAGCTTATCAATACTACTTAACTTTCCCTTCCGAGGTAAAGTTGAACCATTCTCATTGCCAGACTACATACGTACAAAAGTATTCATTCTGCAATACTTCTCACTACGTACTCTAGTCATATCTACAACAGTAGGTGAGTCGAAAGAACGTCCCGAATCGCCTTCGTATCTGTGTGAGGAGGACTGAGTATTGCAAACAACGATTGAGTATTGATAATGGGCCTGCTGCCTGGTTTGTTTCATCCACCCGGCAATAGTAGTGGTCAAAATGTCGACGAGAGCATTGGTCAGAACGGTGGCGTCTAACATCAGCCAACTTCCAAAAGCTCCTGAATGTACAATTTCTTCAGCCATTGCAACGGACGATTGGAATCCGAGGGCACAGAATTATTGGTAAACATCTTGAGAACTCAGAAGACACGTCAATTTCAATTCTTTACTCAGGAGCTGATGAGAGCGAAAAATGGTATTGATATCCTGATATTACAGATACCTCCAGTTTGGTTCACCCAATCCTATCAACGCTAACTTCGACCTCGGTCTACCTTTGACGAACCACCAATGTTACTAGCTCGCTCCAGCGAACTAGAAATGGCAGAAGCGGACAAATAACGTGTCAAGCTCCTGCGTGGATCATTCTGAAGCGAGGGCATGTCTACAGGTTTCGTTTTCTCCAGTTCTGGATGTCCATCGACAGGTATCGAGGGTTGCATGAACGTCAGTGCAGCCTCGCGCAAGATTGTATGGGAAGTTTTGCCATCAGATGATGGATCTCGAGAAGAGCGATTGATATGGAGAAGGCCGAGACCGTCGGAAGGATCCCCGCCTTATTTTCTAGTCAAGCCCAGAATTCCTAGGCCAACGCCCGTCGGTACATTGAGCAGGGAAAAAGCCGTCGAAGAGGATGAGACGTCTGTGCTGTTATCGATGGAAGATGAGCGAGTCATCATAACATGAGAAGTATTGCGAAAACTCCTGGGAAGCGATAGAAATAGAAGGGGTGGTCGATGCGAGTGAAGGAAACTGGACGTCCGACGGCGTGAATCTCGACAGCGCCACCGACGCGACGCGTTTGTTTGCTCATGTTAATTTTCTGGGCCACCAAATCCATTTTTCGCTTGCTTCACCACGACGACGACGATCGACGGATTCGCCGTTGCTGGCCGCCTGGAAAGCTCGAATTCTAAGGCGAAATCCAATGTCCTATTCCTCTCCTTCAGCGTTCTGTTCGGTGCCATTTTCCCATGGTAGACGATGGTACTATCTTCTTTTCCCTTGGATTGGGTATGCTGGCAGGAGTTCCGAGTAGTACGTTCCTTTCTTTGTCATGGTATCCTCATTCCTGACCGACTTCCTTTCTAAGCTAAGGACTCCTCCCTCTAAAGTCGAATCTCATTCACGAACGACCGGCCGGTTTCGATGGCAGATGGCACTTTACTGCTAGTTATACGTCGGGTGGTGGATCGCATGGATTGGTGGAGTCATGAAACTCGGAAGTGTCCGGCGATTCGGGTTTTGTGATAAAGTAGGACGACTTTGGGTGCGCAGATATGTCGTTTGATTTTCCATCAAAAGCTCATTTTACTCCGGCGACCTAGTAATTGGAACTTTGGAGGGAAACGACGTAGCGGGTTTCTCGCGTGAGCGACAGCATTGGAGGGTCCAGGGAGGTGGGACACTTCGCCCTGAAGGACATTCTGACTGCTATACGCGATTCTCGAAACATTTGTCGCTGGAAAAGAGCGATATGGAAGGTAGGGTATGCCGCATGTCCTCTGTGTTCTCAGGTTGATGTGTGTGCAGCTCATGCGGCCGAAACATCCTTCGTCTCGTCACTGCTATCTCTATAGTATGTCCCACTTTTCGTCGCATTACCATTGCTGCTGATAAGCTTTTCATCATTGTAAGCTTAAGCCCTAGAAAAACCAACAGCTTTAGGTCCACCGAGATGGCCTCTAATATAATTCGTGGAAGTTCAGACACACGAACCGGAAGCGCCTGGAACGGAGTCAAATACCGTAGAAACGCATAATCGTTGATAGGGTGGTTCCAGTTAAGATGAGAAGGGAGAGCAATGAGAGGTACGTCGTACTGATACATACTGCATTGTCGTTCGCTAATTGCCTCAGTTCACTCGTTTTGTATAGTTCGTAGGCTGAAAGCTCCGAGGAACAATGGCCGCATGGCTCTGGGGTCAACGGCGTTATCCAATCAACGTCTATAATGTTAGGAGAGAATGCGCTGTGCCATCTGCAAAGTTTGGTAGTGCTATGAGTGTGTCAACAAGAGGGTATAGCTCACCATGTTTTCTCTCCTCTAGTGCTAGTTTCTCCTCAGTTCAAAGTGCTCGCCTTTAACACTATTATTTTCGTCAACTCGAGCCTGGCGGGGAGACCTAATGTTCGAGCATGGGGTCAGGGCGACGTGGCACATGCAAAGTCCAGGACTTCATTTCTGTATGTTGCGATTCTGTAATACGCAGGCAGAATATGTCAACCGTAGGTTTTCTTCCCCCGTACCATTCATCTTTTAAACAAATCACAGGACAAAGCGACGCCTGTTAGTTCCACGTTTTGTGAAAGCTGCCCATGCGTTGGAGATGGAACGAACACTAGAGCATTTGCGCGTCTCGACGGGTAGTCTATATCGTACGTCTTTCACTATCGTGGCACCACCTGTAATGACGTCTACTGGCGATATAGGATGACACGCCGCGTCTGAGGGCTGTTTTAGTTCTCTGACCTTGATCACCTCCTAAGTATGTTAGATGAGAAGATTCTCCGCTACACAAGCATCTCTACAAATCGCGGATGTCACGATTCTCATTTCCCGTCCAAGAGGAGTCCTAAGGGCGTTGCAACAGAAATCGACTCGATGTGAAAGTCCTATCTTCAGCCTTCTCATCCGATGGAGTTTTCTCTCTCCATTTTGTGGATGCTGGGAAGTTCTCAGGTATGTCTACGGGTCCCATCCAAGCTAGAACATATTTACTCAGATTCGCACAGGATCCCCTATTAGATCTGCGCCTGGAGGCCCTTGTCATCTTACGGCATGCCACTTAAACTGGGAGCAAATGCCAAGTCAGACAGCCCAAACGAGCGTATCTGCATCCTTTTGGTTCGCCTTTTCTCTGTTTTCCGAATCTGCGTCTCATCTCCCACTTAGATCGTGAGCAAGGCCTACGTACAAAGTGCCCCATGCTTGCATCGGCTAAGGCTATCGCACCTCATCACTGTTTATGTTCGCCTCGATGGTTGTGCATGACACATTGTTTTAGCTGACAGAGTAATCCCGTCGGTTCCCGGGTTCTGGAAGATTCATCTGCTCCTGTGGCTTCTGAACCGGGAGCTTCGCTCTCATTCAGGTTCTCAGTTGATAAATAGTGGGTAGCATGTCCCGACACAGATTGGATGATCTTATTGACCGCCAATGACTTTGGTTATTAGTACCCATCGCACGCAAGCAAGAGCCTCAAGACGTGGTGGACAAGTACCGCTTCCTTCTCGGTAACTTTATTCCGCCAGACCCCTCCATCAGAAGACGCACACCGGGCCGGGATCTCCATCCCTATAGGCATCAGCACGATGATACTCGATGGACCGTCCGAGAAGTCATGGTACGATCAACTCGCATTGTCGGTATACATGCCCTGTGAGAACTGGTGCGATCACGCGCGCATCAATCTGTTACTTTTGGCAACTACGTCCATTGGTAGGTTCAGCGTCAGATGCTTTTCTTTTGTATGTCAGAATTAACATACACCTTCTCCAGTGTTGCAACGCCTGCCGTTTCAAAGGAACCACCCCAAGAACCACTGGCGGCATTAGCTGCACATCACTGGTTAGACCGTTTCCACGCCGCAACGTCACAAATCAATTTTAATGGGCGTGTCCGATGTATTCGTTCGCGTCGGACACGTCACCTCGATGCTTCGAGGAGGAGCTTACGATCGCAAGGTGACCTCAACACTCTGGGGCGCATGATTGGTCACAGCACGCCATTCGTTTGGAGTCATGGTGGTATAAAAGACCTTGCCGGATAACCTTGTCCCCAACACAATGTTGTCTCTTATCTTAGAATCATTTCCCACAAACATCCAGACGGTTGTCGCCATTGGTCTTACATTGGTTATTCTGGTTCACCTGGTGCCCTACCTCATTGACGCCCATGGTCTCCGCTCGTATCCTGGCCCTCTGGTCGCCAAGTTTTCCGATGCGTGGCTTGGCTGCGTATCTTACAAAGGCCACCGTTCAGAAGTCATCCATGATTTGCATATGAAATATGGTTCGTTCATACGCATCATGCTTGTATTCATCCGTGCCTCATTAGCGTCATTTTAGGTTCTTTCGTGCGACTAGCTCCTAATCACATTTCTGTGGCCCGGGCAGACGCCCTGCCCCTTGTCTATGGTCATTCTCTTCCAACTCCTCCAAGCCACCATTCTCCGGTAAAGGCATTCAGGGAGGATTAGAGGTAGCTGGAATCGCGTGTTCAGTTTTAATTGGAGCTACTTTCAGGACGGGTCCTTCTGCGTATCTGATCCCGCTTCGAGAACTTCTGCGGCGAGTTCTTCGAGACTCATCGGATGTCCCTTAATATAGCAACTCGGCACCGTCATCAGAGTAATGAAACCGAAGCGTACATTGACATCCTTTCCCGCTTG
This sequence comes from Armillaria nabsnona, assembly GCA_030407065.1. Taxonomy (NCBI): domain Eukaryota; kingdom Fungi; phylum Basidiomycota; class Agaricomycetes; order Agaricales; family Physalacriaceae; genus Armillaria; species Armillaria nabsnona. The sequence goes on from JAUDQA010000031.1 coordinate 154,229, forward strand.
CATCTTGTGAAGCAACCCGACCGGCAAGCACGATAATGAATGGGATATAGAGCTGAAAGTGTTGAAATGGTACGTTCTTCGCCATCTCATCCTCTTCCATCGAGTAACCGGCGTTCCTGTGTTCTGCAGGCTTCCGCTTTCCTTCAAGTTGGCACCTTGGACTCCAAGTGGAGACTCAAGATTTGACTCGAAGGCGTCGGCAGCAGGGCAACGATGCGAGGATGAGGTGCACTCGCTTTTTACCTACCTGCTAGCTTGAATCCTAACCGACTCATTTTGCAGTTGGCCGTTTTCCTTTGATCTGTAGCTATGCAAGCACAGCCGATGTTCAAGTAAGGCATTCCTCGGTTCTGACAGCGTCGGCGAATGAACGATGACCTCGCAGTTCTCTCGAATTAAGCGGGCGGGATAGTGACGGACGACGGATGAGATGAATGGGTGCACTTGTTCAAGTGCATCGGTAAGCAGGCGATAATCCTGTTACGAGGTGTGTGCTAACATGACGGGCAGACGACCGTGGATTCACAGGAGAGAGTGCGTGGATTAGCCAGGCAGGCGGACAGGAGGGTGCCTCCCGCGCCCGTGCCATGACCGACGTATCCTCTGTGACAGCATTCAACGTCTTTCTTTCCTTCTACCATCCTCGCGTCGCCGTCGCCGCCACTCCTTAACCGTGTCTTGCGTCACGTTCCAGTTCAACATCTTTCTTTCTTTCTACGACCATCTTCGTATCCTGTTTCGCCATCGTTGCCACTCCTTACTGGTGCTTACGGCGACGTATGGGCAGAGTATGCTGCAACGGTACGGGCTGTCAAACGGACGAGGAGAGTATACGAATTCGATGAACGGATGGCGACCAAGCTCTGTGGTTCCGGCAGAGGAAGTCAGGAGAAGGATGCTGTAGTGAGAATGACTACCATGGCTGTTTCGAGACGGTTGCCGGCACCTACAGACAGTGTGAGGTGGTCTCTTTCTCTTTGTAATTAGCGGACTGGTGGGGTTGTGTAGAACTACGCGTGTCAAACGCACAAAACCGAGCAATTCTGCAAAAAGGCGCGCTAGGCCACCCCTTTCGCATCTTCTTCCCCTTTGGAACAGCACATCAGCCCCAGAAACCGATGGTTTAGAAGCCTTGCACAGACTTGGTCGACTTCGCGAGTCCACAAACCTGTTCTATCTGAATCCCCTTCCTGAACAAGGCGTAAGCGTCTACCCCTAGTCATCGACCTTCGTACTCATTCCAGCTGTCATAGAATCGGTACGGCGTCGATGCATCCCGATTCTGGGCTGTTCTCATCGGCATTGATGCATATGAGCGCCGACGCCTCCGCGGCTGCGTCTCGGACGCATTATCAATGAAGAATCTTCTGGTTGACGACCTGGGCATATCAGAAGAACGTATCAAGTGTCTCCTCGGCTCCAAAGATCCTGCCCCTGGTGATCCCTCGACACTTTCTCGCGACAACATCGTACGAGTACTCTACAATCTCACCGACAATTAGAAAATTGATCCGGGGGACAATATTCTTATCTATCTCCCTGGGTATGGTGCCAGCTACAGTTGTCCGAAGCATTTTCTAAAACGTAAATGCGATACAAAATCCTGTCCCGTCGAAGCTCTGTGACCCTTCGACCGCGACACTTTAGACGCTAGAGGTCGTTACGTACCCGATAATCAGCGACCGAGAGCTCGACGCTCTTTTCACGGAAATATCTCGCGTCAAGGGGCATAAGATTACGTTCATAGCAGACTGCTGTTACGCTCGCAGTGTTCCCCGCACCCCAGAGACAGAAATGCGCAGCATTCACCACACTACTTGTTCTGATATAACCGACATGTTGCGCGCTGGACATGAAAGGCTGCAACACTTTCATGACTATGAATCTATATTATCGGATAATCGGAAGCTAGATAGGCATTCTCATGTACGTCTGGCGGCGTGTCGAGACTACCGGACTGCGAGGGAGACTTTGGAAAGCGGGGAATACAGTGGGATTTTCACCAAGATACTGCTTCGTGTTTTGAAGTCGGATGACTGGAAGAAGGAAACGACATATGCTGGACTTACTTGTCTTCTGAATCAGTCGGACGCTCAGACTCCGGTCGTTGCTGGGGTCCATAGATACGATCGTGTTTAGTATTAGGTGTAAAAGATCAAGTGTTGGCTTGGGTGCCCTAACGTGAGCATTCTGTATAATCATGTTTATTGAAATAAAATGATCTTTGACCACTGTACGCAAGGTACATCATAGTCTAATCTATTGTTCTAGCGGTCGCGCCTCACTAGCGCGACAACTCTTGTCTGTCTGGCAGCGAGTAGCCACAACTGTAGCCAAACCTTATGCTCCCTCACAAAACCCGACCAAGTGATATTATCTCTGGACTTCATGAGGTATGTCTGCGCAAGTATCGGGGCCAAGAACCTTCCATATTGACCTCACCACCCGAACCATTCAGTCGATTTATATCAAGAACTGTGTGAAGCACATGTACACTGATGACAACTAAACGAAGAAACCTATCTACCTACCTACTCGCCGCCGCGTCAAAATGCGTCAAGCCACCATCAAAAGTTATACCAGAATTATCTGACGAATGACGCCCCGTAGCCGCTCTTCTCATAACGGCGATTCTGAGGTGCGAAGCGCCATTGAGTGATTGCCTGCAAAGGTGCTGACCATATCTATTATAGTATAAAATACTGTACCCAAATCGCATATTCTTATTACCTTGAAGAACGGCAACACGGGCTTATTTGGAACAGGTGCTGACTGGAAAATGGCACGATATCGCTACCATCATGACAGGAATCAGTATTTGAAAGTTCCAAGTTTCACTCGAATAATTCGACGTTGCGCACAAGCTCTGATATCAACTGACAAATGTCTAGGACACGGGTATGTTAAGACTCCAGAACGTTGGAGACAAGTCTCCGTCATTGCCATACCAGCAATTTGGGGAAAGAATTTAGAAGCTTGACATGGAATTAATCTAGTCGATGTTGTTTTGGTGCGGAGGCGATGAATCATAAGTTGGTTTTGAAGACGAGAGTGTGAGTTTCGGGCGTCAACTTGGCTGTTCGTCTGCGATTATGTTTTAACTTTTGGTTTGACGGATGATGTAAAGGAGGGACGAATTTTTTTCTTCACATCCCGTTTCCCATCCTGTGCTTGTCTCTCATCTCCCTTACTGTCTGTTTTACTCACTTTTACTGCAGCGTCGCTGCACCCCGTGTTATGCCATCAGGACGAAAGTATATGTACGGGCCGTCGAGTCCGGGGCCCGTGCGCTCGGTGATGGGTTCATTGATTTCGTCATGGTGACACTGGTTACGCTGGCAAGATGAACCTTCAACCGGGACGACCAACATTGCGAGAGGTAAGGACGTTGTCCGATGCTGTTTCCCTGTCGTTAACTTTTTTTGATGAGGAGAGCATTGCTCCATACCTTGCAGCAACATGGGCCGGTGCAGCTTTAGGGAATCTCGTTGATCGCGCGTTTTCTTCACCTTGACTGCCACGTCGATTGGCCACGTGTCGTTGAGCTCGATAGTGAGTTTGATTTTCCGCGAGGATATTTTTATTTTCCTTATTCTTCCCTTGCGGTGTTTGCGACAGTGTCATCTTACTAACAGTGAACCTTGGGGAGAAGGGGAACGTTCAAGTAAGTGTCGCATGTCTGCATTATCGTTTGCTAATGTATTTTTATGTACAATAGCTCAAAGCCGTGGATTTGACGAGCAGATAGAGCAGGCCATAGGTTTAGAGTAAGAGGTGTCACCATCGAACAAGTCTGTGGAATGGAGGTGCGTGTAACTTTAACTTGGTCGTTGTCATCGATTCCTTACATATCTAATTCCAGGGGGTCAACCTTTGCTGGCAACATCTCGTTCGTTCCCATCCCTGCCGCTGCTACAATCCCGTTCAACACTGGTACGTATCCTGCCCCTCGTTCGTGCATCGAGGACTAATGCCTAGGCTAGGACTCGAATACGGACGGCGGGAACACGCTAGTGGACCACGAAGGTATGGCCAGTTTTCGATGTACGATGCGTCGAGAAGCTAACTCGATTCATGTAGTAAAAGCCGACTAAACGCAAGGAATGCATCCGGGTACGCGTGGAGGGTCGCCCGTGCGTGCGGATGGCGAGAGGAGGGCTAGCGCTGATTGGTTGGGGAGGGATGGCCCGACGCTTCTATTATTAGCCTAAATAGGTGGTTTTCGCGACTCGGATGCGAGTTGGCACATCCATGAAGGTGGTTTGCGGATGCTCCGATGGGACATCGAGCAGTCTTGCAGCCGGACAGAATATGCTAGAACAGGAGCGACATCGCACTGAATGTGATACATACATGCAGTGACTTGCGATGCGACGCGTTCGATGGAGAGCGCAGTGGAGATACGTCTTCGGCGTTCTATGGGTATAGTATCAGTCAGTGTAATGACGAGAAGGTACTTGGTAGATAGGTAAAGTATGGCCGCATCCGCGGAGTCGACGTCACTCACGACACTGTCCCAGTCTCGTGGTTGTTGATGGGCTCGTTGATTCTGTAACGCTTGTCACGCTGCCAGCGTGAACCTGTACCACGACCATTTGGAAGGTATGAATGTATATGTTGCATGTTTCCTTCCTCTTTGCTGACTTTAATCACTATGTTCCATCTCCTCAAGCTTCAAGACTCAATACCAGTACGAAGGTATGCATCGCCTTGACATTATCTGATTGCATACCGATGTTGATCTTTAGTCTTTTCCGTTTCTGGACCGGCGAGCGACGGTAATGGATGTGATATGGAGCTGAAATGGTTGACATGGTACGTTTGGTGCAGTCCTCCACTCTTCCATCGAGTAACTGGCATTGCGTCCTGTAGGCTTCCGCTGTCCTTCAAACCGGTATATCCGGCTACCATAGCGCCTAGGAGCGGACACCTGAGACTGAAGATTTGGCTCGAAGGTGTAGACTGCAGGGTAACGATGTTAGGATGAGGTGCGCTCGCTTTTTTACCTACCTACTGCGTGAATGCTGACCGGATCATTTTGCAGTAGGTCACATTCCTTATCTGTAGCGATGCAAACGCGGCCAACGTTCAAGTAAGGCATTCCTCGACTCTGGCGACCTCGACAAATTAACGACGATGACGGCCTTATAGTTCTCTCGAATCAAGCTATGCTATGCGCTGGACTTCGAGGGACGATGGGAGAGATGGACTTGTTCGAGTGCATCGGTAGGCAGGCGGTAATTCTGGTATGAGGCGTGTGCTAACGTGATGGGCAGACAACCGTGGATTCGCAGGAGAGAAGACGGGAATTAGCCACGCAGGTAGACAAGAGGGTGCTGCCTAATAATAGAATGTAGCTTGCAGATGCGGAAGTGAGTTATTGATGTATCTCGAAGATCGTCCGGTATTTTGGAAACAATAGATATTTAGTATAAGAGTGATAGTAATTCGGATTGTAAGGTAATGATGATGATCCATGGTCCTTGTTCCTTAGAGGAAGTTACCGTGTTCATCGGCATACAACTCAATTGTTCAGCCAATATCAACTATGTCTTGAATGTATGCCGTCATGCCGCACAGGATAAATTGAACAAGATATTCACATGTGCATCATGTTACCTGTCTTCTGCCACATTGTTTGCATGTCTTTCAGGACTTTGTGCCTTTCCTTCCGATATCTGTCCACGGCGACTCGAGCAGCTCTTCTTCGCACTCCCTGGAACGATATCTTGAAAGCTTTAAAAGGGGACATAGCGAGTACAGTTAATCACGATCGTTTCTAGTACATGCTTTGACGACGTTACTAGTAGCGCGCTCGAGAATTGTAGGAAGTTGGCTTTTGATCCGCATCAAATCAAATTGGAAAGACTTGCGCCTCGTATTTACGACTCTACAGAGACCGATGGATTCACCTCCGAGCGTAGCCTCCGTTTCAGATGGGAATACCAACTGGAATGCGCCTTCAGAGACAGTAGAGGAGACGCAACGCTTGACTGGGAGTGATTTTTCAGAAGATGGGGAACATGTGTTGGAGGCAACAGCTGATTCATCGGGCACTGTGCGACCAGAAGTAGTCTCAGTATTGTTGGCAGCGGGTCCTCAGATTGATCCTGTGGATGAAGAGTCAAACAGTGATTCCAATACTGATTCCGACAATATCAATGACAAGAAGTCCTTTTGTTATGATTATAGAGAGTCATGGGTATGTCAGTCAGCAGCATAGACAGAAAAGAAAATTAAATGTATTTCCAGGGCATCACTCTTCCCAAAGTCACCCTTTCTGCATTCACTGAGACCGGCCAAGCAGAATCATCCATTGAGGTTCCAATGCAGCGGTCATACGCTGGTCGAAGTCCTGTTATATCATCCTCCCTTGCAGACACTCCCTGTACTACCCTCAGCATTCAGGGGATCTTGGATCAACTGAATGCCATGCTTGGAACATCACACACCCTTGACACCCCATCTCTCTCATCACTTCTGAATGAGTGCATTGAGAAGAATGATGACTTTGGCACAGCTTATGCCCGCCTTCGCCCAGTATGGAACACACATGGCAATAGCAACATGCAAAATGAACTCCACAGACATGAAGAAAATGACAGGGAGCAGCGACAAAAGGCAGTGGTAGGGAACTGGATTGTTGACCCAGATTTTCCACCTCGACGTGTTTGGGATCTGTACAGTAATCGTGTGGTGCCTTGGTGGATTATTGATAGATCATCAATACCAACATGGAGACAGCCAAAGCCAATTTCACATGCATGGGTGGATGAAAAGGATCGTGTGGATGTGTGGACATCTATCAATGGGAAGGAGTGGCCTGTGCCAATTCCAAAGGGTGCCAGTCTTGAACTCATCCGGATTGAGATGCTAAATCTGGGAGTGGAGTACACATGGCTGGATGTGCTCTGTTTGAGGCAGAAAGGGGGGCTGTGGGAGGATCTACGTGTGGAGGAGTGGAAGCTGGATGTGCCCACAATTGGGTATGTGTATGACTTGGCCACAGTTGTGATTTATCTGAGTGGACTGGGGCAGCCATTGAGTTTGAAGGATGGTGATTTGGACAGTGATCAATGTTGGTTTCAACATGCATGGACAGTCCAGGAGGTTGGGAGGTCAGACAGCATCATTGCTGGGGATACACCAGATGGACCCATGCATGCCAGAATTGACAAGGATGGGAACTATAAGACAGACTTGCTGACAAGGTTTCACAAGCAGCTAAAGTCAGTGCGAGGGAACACAGGTCTATTTGGCTTCCTGGCAGAAATGCAGAAGCGAGTGTCAACTAATCCAGTGGACAAAGTGGCTGGACTTACATTCCCTCTGCGGCCCAGGACAATACCTGCCTACCATGAGAGCAAGTCTCTTGAGGATGCGTGGACAGCACTGGTGGATGCAATGGAACCTATGATGCGGGTGGATTTTCTTTTTGGATATCCTCAAGCTGGACTTGGATGCAAGAAATGGAGACCAACATGGACACAGATTATGACAGAGCCTCTGCCAGTTGGCAATTTTTTCAGTTCTGGATTTGTTGAGCATCATGACGAGACAGGTGAGGACTGGTGTAAAGTGCTTTGTATTAAAAAGAGGCTTGTGCAGGGATTGGATGTAGGATCAGCAGAAGGGGGTGATCGATGTGGGGAATTGGTTGTCAAAGATGCCAATGAGATCATGCACACATTCAAAATCCATGTCACCCACCAATGTCTGATATCCAAAGATGTTTACACACTGCTTGGAAATTTTTCAAGGCGGCACAAGAATGCTTCAGGCTGCACCTGGGCTGTAGGGAAACGACTGCCAGGACAGAAATTTGAGAAAGTATCAGTGTTCAGGATGGATAGCCTGAAAGAAAGAAAAAGATTAAGAAATTTGAATGTATATTCACGGTTTCACAATATACTTGTTTGATGTTATCACTGGTCAGGGGTATTAGTGGTCACAGTAGTGTTGCCATGGCTTGACTCGACTTTACTCAAAAGGGCTCAGCTTCAGAATGGCTCCAGATCTAATGACTCTGGCTCAGCTCGGCTCCAAGTCATTGACTTTTGCCAAGTCACTGGCTTCTTCTAAATTAGGAAATGATATATATTTTAATTACTATTCAACATCAATTACTTCTTCAAACACATCCAGAGAGCATACAAACTCATTGATTTCAGTGGGAACTGCTGTTTCATCGTCCAACATTGCTTCCAAAGCAGCTGTCTGCACCTCTTTATCATATTGCCATGTGAAATTGAGTGCTGACACATCATGTTTCAAGCCAAATTTCAGCATTTGCAATGTCTCCATGAGTTCCAGTGTAATATGAGATTACTGATCTGTGGTTGTCTGCTTTCCTGACAAGAAAACTCACTCACATGGTACAGAAGATCCTTGGATTGGGAGAATATCCATAGCCATCAAAAACATGGTTGAATAGCATATGCGGTTTTCCTGTATGAACATGTGAGTGGAGTAGAGAAACAAGAAGCATAACAGCAGACATACCTGCCAAAATAATAACAAACTTGATAGAACTTGCTGATCAAGAAGGTATGCATTAAACTCTTGTTCAAGTGTGGTCTGGCTTGAACTTCTAGGGACATCAAAACCGAGAATCTCATCTGTCCAATCACATGTCGGTGATGGGATAGCATTGGCTGCAGGAGGAACTGAGGAGTAGCGCCAAAGCTATATGAGATGTCAGCCTGATGTCAAAATGAGGGCATCAGAAAAATACCTCTTGCATAAATAGATTTTTAACCCATACAAGTTTTAATGGATCATATTGCTCATACCAGCATAGCTTCATTTTTGGATTCAAGACTGCAAGAGATGTTAGAGATATGATGATCATCAGAAGGATGACTGACTCATGGTGAAGTTATATGCTGGGATGTGCATGACCTTGAGGAAATAGTCTTCCAGCTTTGTGAGACCAGCTTCAATGACATCCTTCATTTCAGGCATTTGTTCTTGAAGTAAACACCATCACACAATTAATGTGGAGAACAATGGAAGAGCATCACAAAGGGTTGGCATTTTCTCAGCTGACAGTTTTTGTTGAAAAGCATGTGGAACCTTGATGATCATATCAGAAAAGTCAGGATGAAGTGAATAGATCTTACATGTAATATTTCATGAAACAGATGAAGAACTGTCCATTTGTCATTACTCAGCTGATGTCTTTGAAGCTCACATTGCTCTTGACCCTGGAGAAACAAAAGAATTGGCTGAAGATACATATGGTTCAGCAGTGTACCTGAAGCAATATACAGTACCATACCTCATGCAGAAGAAGTGCTCACTCGATCATGATATCTGTTGAAGACCATTGAACATCGACATCTTGGAGCAACTGAAGAGAGCCTAGTTCTGCTTGGGCAAAGGTCTCACGACAAAGCGATGATGAATGAATCTAAATAGTTTATTTTATTAGCTGTGGAAGAATGTCAATCTATGTACTTACGGATTTGATTAGTACATGCAGAGTGGTGATAGGATTCCAAGTCACACTAGCTAAAGCACCTGTATTCCCATGGCCATATTGTATTTGATCAATCACTCACTCCACATCATGGCAGGTGAGATTCATGTGAGGGAAACACTTATCCAAAGCAATTGAGAAACAGACTTGATATACATTGGAAACACACACTGAATTTGATTATCCACCCGCTCAAAGGGTATATCTCAAAACTGTCTTATCAATAGTAGTTCCAGATGATCCATCATTGTATTGTTGTTTGTCACATTATCACAAGTAATCCAGCCCAGATTGGATGTGATGTGAAGGCAATCCAAAATGTATATAAATACTTTGGCTAGATGTTCCCCACTATGTGTCCCAGGAACACAATGAAAGCCTATCAAATTTGAGCATAGGTGTAATGTAGCTTGACCATTGACAATCTTGTTCTTGATCCAGTGACAGGTGATTGCCATAAACAGCTGCATATTGATGTCTGTCCAAAGATCAGTCGTGAAAGAAATTCATCCCATAGACCCCTAGCATTTTAGAGTAAGTCAGTCACAGATCTCAGAGGCCATAGATAATATTACCTTCAATTCTCCTGCCAGACAATCCATATATTCCTCCCACATTACAAGAATATGAGCTTGCAGGGAAGACTGATGTGGTATGTTGGAGTCTTTAAGATCTTCATGTAGCATCAAGAATATGGTGCGAAGGTGTGGATTCTCAATAACATTGATAGACTGAGATTTTGTCAACAGTGTATGTGATTGGAGAAAGAAAATTATGAACTTGGTTGTCAGCAACAATCCAACTGATTAGCATGTCAATAAATGATTCTTTTGAAAACAGGCACCACACAGCACCACCAGATGATGACAGATGTTTGCCTTGTTCAATTCAGAAGTTGTTGACAGCATCCCAATATGCTTTCTGTTGTGTACAAATTTCAATGCTCAGTTGATTGCACTTCGTCAACCATGTGGTGACATGGAAGTCCAGCAAGTGACACTGTAGGATATCAGTGCTAGTTTTCATACCAAAATTTGATTGCTTCAGAACATTATCACTGTCCTCGAAGTCTCCAGCACTAAAAAGAAAGAGTTACTGTGCTGTTCATAGTAAATAGCATTATATACATACGTGCAAAACACACAATGATAACGGTCTCCACTTTTCAAATAGAAGGACCAGATATCATGAGCAGCATGGCAAATTTTATTCCTTTGGCCAGCAGCAGTGTGAGCAAGCTGTTGAGGGGTATCTGGAGTCCTAGAAAGTTGATGTGCTGTAGCTAAAGCAGGACATCGGGATGCAGGTGTTTGCAACATCCAAGGTGTTTGATGAGGTGCTAATGGTTGTAGAGGTGTTTCAGGAGGATCATGTTCTTGTTCTGAGGACAACAGTGATGAGCCTAGACTTCCATGGCAATGGCAACACCAACTCAGAATGAGATTGGGTAATTAACGTAGTAATATGGCAATCAAGGTGATCGTGTTTGCAAGTGGGTTTGGGGCACCTCCGTGCAGTAAATCCATTCCTCTATACGCAAGTATACACTGCGACTGTAAGTCTGTGAAGTAGTACTGCTTGGTAGTTGAGTACTAGATGCAATGGCTATAAGCCAGTAGGGATCTCTCGAAATGAGAGGGAACAAAGGTGGGTATGACATGAATACCATGAATCCATATGAGAAAATGTGGGGAGATGATGGTTGTTGAGAGAAAACGTGAAACGAGGTGCTGAGGGTGGAATGGCGAGAGAAAACATGGAACTATGAAAACTGGTGGTGATACTGATCCTATATGGTGTGATAATGCTGAAGTCAATGTCGAAACTGGTCTGGTACTGAAATGATCCTATCCTATGTCAAACTAACCTTCAAGTCCACTCGAGGGACTGATACTATACAAAACTTGCTGTGACTGGTCCTATACTGATCCTAAGTCTACTCAGAGACTACCCAAGTGGGTGACGATAATGATGGTGAAAGGGAAACTGTAAAAACTCTAATGGTGTGAAAGTGAAATGATGATGGCCTATAAAAGATAATGGAGACAAGGTATGGCACAGTGATCACATATTGGCACAATATGAGCATGTACCAATAGTGTTAAGAGTGAAGAGTGAGTGTCAAAAGACTCTTCACAGTTAAAAACCATGGAATAACTCTGGTGAGTTCAAGAGTTGACATGCAATCGAGAATATGCTGAGGTAAACAATATATTGCTATAGAACGGTGAATAAACATGGTTTACTGGCAATAGACTAGAGTGTGATGATAATTGATGTAGACTGTGGTCAACTAGAGATGAACTCCTTTCAAACTACATTTTCTAGCTAGTTTTTATACTACAAGTACAAATTTATAAATAGAGTAAATATGCAAGACTTAGTAAGACTGTAAGGCCTTGGCTTTGTAAAATTGTAGGAAACATATGGTCCTTTGTCTTCTAAAGTAACAGCAACTTGTCAACATCACCTCATATGGATGAGAACCATATGGTTTTACTGAGCGAGGAGCGGATCACTAGGTGCTGTTTAGCTGCGGATTACTGGGTGATAGTCATCATACTGAGGAGTACACATGGGGCTATGTTTTCTTGAGACCTTGGCAAAGTAACAGCCTTAGTAAACACAGTCTGTAGTTGCCATAGCTGTAATTATTGTAGCTGAGAGGGTACTCGCTTCGATCACATCATTTTCATTAAGTGATCAATGAGCATGTCAACTGGGTGCTTCTGAGTGATGCAGCAATTCTGTATTGGGATGATTGTTGATCAAAGGTGCCTTGCCATGATGGAATACAGTAATTATGATGCATAACAAGATGGGATGGATATCAAAGCGCGTGTGGAGTAGTTGCCATAGGATTAAAGTGGTATCAATGTGTGTGCAATCATTGGTTTGCTGAAAGGCCATTGAAGGGACAGTAGTGTTAATTTAGCAGGTAAAATCCATAAATTCTGAGCGTACAGAGCCTAGAGGCTCATCAACAGCAACAATGAACTCTTGGGGATGTTATCCACCTGCTCACCAGTACACAGTCATAGATCTCAACAGGGATTGCAGGATGTATCCAGACTTCTTACGATTAATAACAACCTGATTCCTTCTGGCATACAGTCTATCGCATTTGCTGACATGGACCTCAACAGTACCCTATTCCGTTCATCCATATTAATATTAGAAGAGTTACCGAATATGTCTGTTCTGCAGCTTCAGACTACAAACCAGACACATTATACTAGGGTCTGTTTGGCAACCTTGAAGTCGCCTGTTAATTTCTTTGCATGCTTGCACACCAGTACACTCACCTACCTTTCATATTTATCCCTGTCTAACCTGCTGCATACAAGCTCAGAGCTAATAGTGATATTGTTCTCACCAAAACTTCAAGCAGTGGTTGTTTTACAATGGTTACCCTCATTCCTTGAAACAGTTTGCAGTTCTACTGCTTGTAGGCCTTCAATTATGATGTACTTGTCCCTCCTGAAACCTTGTTTTTGGATGTGCTAGTATGTACATTTTCTATGGTTCTGATATTTCTCAGCATGGCATCTCGAAGTCCAAAATGTGGTCGAGTGTACAAATGAACATTGTCTTGATGCATGGAGTATTCAAACATTTGAGCATGCAGAACATGAATGAGTTGAGGATATTAGCCAGGCTCATGTTAATGAGGCAGCCAGTAGTACACAATGTATAATTATAGATCATGCTGAAGTTGCAATACTCTCATATGTTCAAATGCCTTGTCACAACATGTCCGAGAACCACATAAATGGCCAAGAGAAGACATAGATATGAATAACGAGCACTCAGCTCCATTCAGAAGTCTATAGTACATAAAGATTAGGGCGCACCAATCAGGCCTAGGTTGGAGAAGACAATATCCATATCCTTGACCTTACATGCAGACTTCTGAGGGATCAGGAAGATGGCTCTCCACCCACAGCAACAACTGATGCCACTGCTTGCATGAACAGTGTATTGGTTGCGGGCTTACTGAGGTGGAAGGTGCTGAAGTGTTGTCATTAGGAACAACCATGTGGAACAAGCAGCAACAAAATGCAACACTTCAGAATGTCATGGGAGGAACAGCACAGCAACATGGAAGGACAAGAGTAGTCATCGTCTGGGAATATGCTGTCCAGATATCATGGGACACCATACTACTCAGTCTACTCCATTGAGACTAGGTGCAGGACAGGGGCCGTGGTTAAAAGTGGTGGCAGGACTGGACAAAAGCTAAGGAGGTCATGTGGCATGATTGTCATCATTGTCAAAAATCAACCAGAGTCATCCTGCTGACTGTAATATTAGGAACCAGGGCAATGACAGGAGGCATTCACAATCTTGCAATGACAGGGATCTTGGTGAGTGTGGGCCTATGTGTGTATAAGTTAGAGGTAAACATAGCACATATATCCAGTACACACCAAATCCACTGCTGGGTAATGCAGGGTATACCACTATGTCAAATGCCTGGTCTGTTACAACCCATAACCAACAAATCCAGCAATGTCAGGGATAGGATGTATCAGACGTTGTCATAGAGCATGATAGCGGGGGGAAAGCATTTGGAACACACAGACCAATGTGGCAGTGCTATATGTGGACAGTGGCATGTCCTTGCTTTATTGTGCAAAATCAACCAGAGTTGTCCTGCCAACCGCAGCCGGATGGTCCAAATATATTTTTTGTGTGCCATGCCAGGACATACATATACTCTATACTACCATAATACTATATTCTGATGATTTTTGAGGCCACAGAAGGGATGAATTGAGCAGAGGATGCGTCCCGAGCATGTATTCCGCTCGCTCAATTGCTCCGGTCCATGAAACCGCAGAGTGATCGAGTGGCTGTGTCACTTCTTTTCTGCTTCTTTCCCTCACCATACGCCTATTGCATAGTTCCCCATCCACCTCCCTTGCCCACTTCAATGGGCCCAAGGTATATTTTGTTTACTTATCATGTCAATACAATCTTTATAGATACTTTTGATGCATTGGTGGCCCCCAAACAGCCAGATACCATGCATACTGGCCACGCGTAAACCCTCACACGAGGCAGCATTATTAGCTCCATCCCAGATGACAAGGAACACTACCACCATATTTGCCATTAACTACGATGCCCACCAATGCCCCATCCCATTCCTGTTACGATCCACCCCGCATCAAAATCGGGGCCAATCTGCACCGACCCCAGCTTGCAAATGCACCAATGACACTAGGTCCAACCTGAAAACAACATCGACCGCCATCTGCAGCCAGGAAAGCGATGCACACCCGACGGCGACAACGACGGTGTGAGGGGTGGGGAGGCTTTGAGCATGAAGCAGAGTCTTACAAAGTCATAGCTGAGGGATGGAGTGGAAGGTGAGGGCATGCTGGAGAGGTGCAGAAGGGCAGATGGGTGCAAGTGAGGTCGGGATGCAGACGGTGGGCGACACCGACAACATGCATGCCTTTTTAGGCAATATTATGTTGTGATGAGCGTGCCCAAATTCATGGCTATGCAACCACGGGTACCCCCACCGCTACCCACCACTTGGCATCATCACCGTTGCGCGCCTACTCACTCAGCCTGTCCCGATGCACACATTCTCCTGCATGTCTCATCCCTTTCGGCAGTGCAATAACCCCCACGTCCTCACAGTCCCCGTTTTCAACCATACCTGATAGCGATGGCCACCGTCGACGCCTACAGCCCGCCGTACCCGCCCACCGGCACATATTTTATTGTTGATTATATATATTCAAATACTACATGTATTTATTTATTTAATGATACAAGATTATCTTAATACGTGGCCAGGGAGGTAAAGGGGACAGGATACATGATCGGAGACGACGCTATCATCGGTTGCGATGCGAAAGACAGGCTGACAGCCCTACTATAGTTATTGGAGAAATTGTACTTATGGTTGCCCGATAACTACTGGGAGAATTAAATTTACCTGTCAGGATAGGTTGCTTGCTTTAGTGTATTTCGCTTGTGGTTATTACTGTGAATGAATGACACGCAGACCTCTAACGTCACGCGTTATCAGTTTCGCTGTGAGAGTAGGCATGAGCTACGGGAATGTCTGCAGCTGTGAATATCGACAGCGCCACCGACGCGACGCGTTTGTTTGCTCATGTTAATTTTCCGGGTCACCAAACACATTTTTGCTTGTTTCACAATGAGGACGAGGATGACAATCGACAGATTCGCTGTTGCTGGCCGCCTGGAAAGCCCGGATTTTCATTGTCAAGCTATGCCGCATATCCTCTGTGTTCTCATTCTGATGTGTGTGCAGCTCATGCGACTGAAACATCCTTCTTCTCGTCGCCGCTATCTCTATGGTATGCCCCACTTTTCGTCGCTTTACCATTGCTGCAGATAAGCTTTTCATCATTGTAAGCTAAAGCCTTAGAAAAACCAACAGCTTTAGGTCCATCAAGATGGCCTCTAATATGATTCGTGGAAGTTAAGACATACGAACTGGAAGTGCCTGGAACGGAGTCGAATACCGTAGAAACACATAACCTTTGATGACGGTGGTTTCAGTTAAGATGAGAAAGGAGAGCAATGAGAGGTACGTCGTACTGATACATACTGCATTATCGTTCGCTAATTGCCTCACAGTTCACTAGTTTTGTATAATTCGTAGCCTGAAAGCTTCAAGGAATGATGGCCGCATGGCTCTGGGGTCAACAGCATTATCCAATAGACGTCGATAATGTCGGGAGAGAGTCCGCTGTGCCATCTGCAAAGGTTGGTAGTGCTATGAGTGTGTCAACAAGAGGGTATAGCTCACCATGCTTTCTCTCCTCTAGTGCTGATTTCTCCTCAGTTCAAATGGCTTGCCTTCGACACCGTTGTTTTTGTCAACTCAAGCCTGACGGGGAGACCTAATGTTCGAGCATGGGGTTAGGGCGGCGTGGCGCATGCAAAGTACAGGACTTCATGGTTTCTGTATGTTACGATTCTGTAATACGCAGGCAGAATATGTCGTCTGTAGGTTCTCTTCCCCCGTACTATTCATCTTCTAAATAAAGCACAGGACAAAGCGACGCCGGTTAGTTCCACGTTCTGTGAAAGCTGCCCATGCGTTAGAGATGGAACGAATACTAGAGCATTTGCGCATCTGGACGAGTAGTCTATATCGTATGTCTTTCACTATCGTGGCACCACCTGTAATGACGTTTACTAGCGATATAGGATGGTGCGCCTCGTCTGAGGGCTGTTTTAGTTCTCTAACCTTGATCACGTCCTAACTACGTTAGATGAGAAGATTCTCCTCAGCACAAGCATCTCTGCAAATCGCGGATGTCGTAATTCTCATTTCCCGTACCAGAGGCGTCGTAGGGGCATCGCATCAGAAATTGACTCGATGTGAAAGTCCTGTTTTCAGTCCGCTCATCCGTTGGGGTTTTCTCTCTCCATTTTGTGAACTCTGCGATTGCTCTGGTATGTCGACTGGGTCCCTTTCAAGCTGGAACATGTTTACTCAAATTCCCACAGGATCCCCTATCAAATCTGTGCCTGGAGGCTCTTGTCGTCTTACGGCATGCCACTTAAACTGGGAGCAAATGCCAAGTCAGACAGCCCAAACGAGCGCATCTGCATCCTTTTGGTTCGCCTTTTCTCTGTTTGCTGAATCTGCGTCTCATCTCCCACTTAGATCGTGAGCTTAGATCGTGAGCAAGGTCTACGTATAAAGTGCTCCATGCTGGCAGCGGCTAAGGCTATCGCACCTCATCACTGTTTAGGTTCGCCTTGACGGCTGTGCATGACACATTGATTTCGATGACAGAGTAATCCCGTCGGTCCCCGGGTTCTGGAAGATTCGACTGCTCCTGTAGCTTCTGAACAGGGAGCTTCGCTCTCAGTCAGATTCTCAGTTAATAAATAGTGGGTAGCATGTCCCGACACAGATTGGATAATCTTATTGACTGCCAATGAGTTTGGTTATTAGTACCCATCGCACGCAAGCAAGAGCCTCAAGACGTGGTGGACAAGTACCGCTTCCTTCTCGGTAACTTTATTCCTCCAGACCCCTCCATCAGAAGACGCACACCGGGCCGGGATCTCCATCCCTATAGGCATCAGCACGATGATACTCGATGTACCGTCCGAGAAGTCATGGTACGATCAACTCGCATTGTCGGTATACATGCCCTGTGAGAACTGGTGCGATCACGCGCGCATCAATCTGTTACTTTTGGCAACTACGTCCATTGGTAGGTTCAGCGTCAGATACTTTTCTTTTGTATGTCAGAATTAACATACACCTTCTCCAGTGTTGCAACGCCTGCCGTTTCAAAGGAACCACCCCAAGAACCACCGGCGGCATTAGCTGCACATCACTGGTTAGACCGTTTCCACGCCGCAACGTCACAAATCAATTCTAATGGGCGTGTCCGATGTATTCGTTCGCGTCGGACACGTCACTTCGATGCTTCGAGGAGGAGCTTACGATCGCATGGTGACCTCAACACTCTGGGGTGCATGATTGGTCACAGCACGCCATTCATTTTGGGTTATGGTGGTATAAAAGACCTTGCCGGATAACCTTGTCCCCAATACAATGTTGTCTCTTATCTTAGAATCGTTTCCCACAAACATCCAGACGGTTGTCGCCATTGGTTTTACATTGGTTATTCTGGTTCACCTGGTGCCCTACCTCATTGACTCCCATGGTCTCCGCTCGTATCCTGGCCCTCTGGTCGCCAAGTTTTCCGATGCGTGGCTGGGCTGCGTGTCTTACAAAGGCCACCGTTCAGAAGTCATCCATGATTTGCATATGAAATATGGTTCGTTCATTAAGTATTATGCTTGTATTCATCCGTGCCTCACTAGCGTCATTTTAGGTTCTTTCGTGCGACTAGCTCCAAATCACATTTCTGTGGCCCGGGCAGACGCCCTGCCCCTTGTCTATGGCCACGGAAATGGGGCGCTGAAGTCGTCGTTCTACGACGCCTTTGTCTCAATAACACAAGGCCTCTTCAACATCCGTGATCGCGTCAACCACTCTCGCAAACGCAAGATAGTCTCCCATATCTTTTCGCAGAAAAGCGTATTGGAGTTTGAGCCTCACGTAAATCGTTATATCGGTCAGCTACTGGGACAGTGGGACAGACTGTATGATGATGCTCTGAAAGGCATGTCTGGCGACGAAGGCGAAAGTTGGACTGGTCACGATGGACGGCTTTGGTTGGACTGTTTACCATGTAAGCGGTGATCCCTAATATCAGCCTGAAGTTCTACGCTTACAGTATACTTCGTAGGGATGAACTATCTCGCATTCGACATCATAGGTGATCTAGCATTTGGGGCACCATTCGGAATGATCAAAGCAGGAAAAGACTCAGCTCTGGTGCCCGACGATCCTCTCGCTGTGATGGCTTCTTATGGTCAAGCAGGGGCGAAATATGTCACGAAAGAAGTACCGGCCGTGAAGATTTTGAACGGGCGAGGGGATTATACGATGTCGATGGGAGTTTTGCCTGGGTGGTGGAGGCCGCTGCTGAAGCGAGCGCCGCTGTTCAGAGAGGGTGGACAGGACAACGATACGTTAGCGGGAATGGCTATCGTTGCAGTTTCGAAGAGGCTGTCGGAACCTAGTGACAAGAACGACTTGCTGAGCAAGCTGCAGGCCGGGAAGGACGAACAGGTGGGTAAGGTTTCGTTCTTTGCGTTGCTGTATTGACGGTCTGTATCTAAGGGTAATCCCATGGGTCGGGAAGAGCTGACTGCGGAAGCATTGACGCTTCTCATCGCGGGATCCGATACTACATCGAAGTATGTCGACGTCTGTCTCCGGTGCAGCCATCTGACTGAACGATCTTGTCAGCTCGTCCAGTGCGATTATCTACTTTCTTGCCCACATACCGAGGGTCCAAGAGAAGCTTCACAAGGAGCTCGACGAGAACCTTGACTCTGGTATCCCTACCGCAGAGCAAGTGAAGAACCTCTCTTACCTGCACGCGTGTATCAACGAAGGGCTTCGACTCCACTCCACGTCAGCGTTGGGACTTCCCAGAGTGGTACCTGAGGGTGGTATGATGATATTGGGAAAGTATTTCCCGCCGGGCACGGTCGTCAGTGTCCCTAGCTATACGATACACCGGGATCCTACGGTGTGGGGAGATGATGTGGAGGAGTACCGACCCGAGAGATGGTTCGAATGTGATAGTGCGGCTATCTTGAAGACGTTCAATCCGTTCTCTGTTGGACCTCGGTACGTGACTAATCATTTTCACATCCGTCCTTGTACTAATTACAGCAATGCAGAGCCTGTGTTGGGCGTAACCTGGCGACGCTTGAGCTTCACATTATCATCGCGTCGATCTTGAAGCGTTTCCATTTTGTGTTGGAGAAACCTGACGAACCTGTAAGTGCTGATCTCTGTTTAGCCGGGATTGTTCTGACTTTGGGTTTAGCTGAAAGTGAAAGAGGGATTCTTGAGAAAACCGTTAGGATGTCGTGTTGGTATGAGGAGGCGTGAAACTTTCTAGATGTTCCTCGTGGTCTTCTGTAAACGTATACGTAAATCAGGATAACGATGGAGTGCCTTATTGATTCCTAACTTTGATCAGAACTCCAAGTGCTTTCATGTGCTTCAACGCAACATTTTACTCGAAAAGCATGGCTCCGATGTTGGCTTTTGTTCCGTGTCTTACCTTCATCCCGAATCGTAATGGTGCCAAGTCTCGAACCTGTACATCATCCACCAAACTTTGGAGAAGAACGGGGGCCGTAAATCCACGGAGCCGATCCATTGTTTCGATCGAATTTGGAGGAATAGGCACTCTGGATGGTGAGAGTTTTTCGGATAATCCTTCCTCTGAAACAATGACCGTTGCCGACTGTCTAATTGGCTCTCAGAAATACCTACGATATCACGCAGGTTGTCATTACGGATGAAGTCCGGGTTTTTGTTCGAGGACAGAGAAGCCTCTGCGAAGAAGCCGATTCGAGGTCATGTTGATGTGCCAGACCGCAACAAACTTCACAGACTCTACAGATATTGGTCGGTACCTCACCCGTACTGCGACAACTGCTGGAGCCTAGCACATGCGCCTTGAAGACTGCTATAACTGTTGGTCTGCCGACTAGCGACATACCTGCGTTGCCTCGCATTTTTCTCGCCAATCGCCATGTGCTCCAAATGAGTCTGCAAATCTGATGGTGATGGTTTGATGTCTACCTCTCGCGGTGGTTTATACCGATCCTTCAGTTGGTGTACAGAATTTTCAAGCGGGCAACTAAGCAGATGAATGGAAGGCTATGTCGTGGATGTCGTTCTGAATCCATCACTGAACTTGGATCATCTTTCTTACCTCTGTCTAGATGTCTGTCCGCAAAGAGAATCTTGAAGGTATTCACGAACATAACTCATGTTTCGGCACATGCACTTGCTGCGGTGATGAAGGTGCTGCGGTGATGTGGGGAACCAATCACGCCTGCGGCATTTCTCCTCGCTACTACGAACCTGTATCTGCCAAGGATTTTCGCCTTCAGCACCGCGTCGCGAAAATTTCTTTTCTTTCCTTCCAGTGCTGCGCATTCGGGAGACGAAATAAATAAAAGACTCGAGAATTTTGAGGGAGACCATCACTACTAAAAAATTTCCTTTGACTGGCTTACTTCTCAACAACCATGGTCAACTTCTCTGCTCTCGCGTCCGCGGTCCTGTTTGCTGTGACGGCTGCTACCGCTCACCCTACCGGTGCTCCTTTGAGCCAGGGTGAGCTCACGCGTCGCGCCGACTTCCAGAATTTCGCGCGCCGCTCTCTAAACGCTTGTCAGGACGTTCTCAAGCGTCGTGGACACCTCGAAAGATCGGCTGCTCGTCGCAGGGCACTTGCAGATGACCTTCGCCGCAAGAGAGGTCTTCCTACGAGTAAGTGACTAATCTCCGGTCAAGTCTACTAAACTGACAACACACACTCTCTCTCCTATAGGCAGGTTTTACAAGCGCCTCGACTTGGACGATGTCTTGAGCACTGACCATCAGTCGAACGCGACAGGTCTCACTGCCGATTCCGATCCCTTCGACGGAAGCGGGTCTTGCACGCTCGTCTCTGAGACTACTCAAGGCCCGTACTACGTTGACGGAGAATACGTTCGCTCGGACATCACCGAAGATCAAGCAGGCATATACACCTATGTCGATGTTGAGCTTATCGACTACTCCACTTGCGAACCTGTTGTCGACGTCTACATCGACTTTTGGCACTGCAACGCAACGGGTGTCTACTCTGGCGTCGTCGCCGGCGGTAATGGCGATCAAACCGACGAGACCAATTTAGTAAGTTGGATCTCCTCGGATTGATCTTGGTTTCTGACGCCTTGTTTGATATGCTAGGATAAGACCTTCCTTCGTGGAATTCAGGCGACCAACTCTGATGGTTATGCTCAGTTCGAGACTATTTTCCCAGGTTCGCAGATCATTCTATGGCCACGGATGGCAACGTACTGAAGTTCTGGTTATGACACAGGCCACTATACGTCGCGAGCGAATCACATTCACATCATCGCACATAACGATGGAACCGTTTTCGACAATGGCACCTTCAAGACAGATAGCGATCACCACGTCGGTAAGTCTTTTGTACTTCTTCAAAGTCTACGCCATTTCTGAATTGAACTTTTTAGGCCAACTCTTTTTCGACCAAAGTTTAATCTCCATCGTCGAAGAGACTTCGCCTTATTCCGCCAATACTCAACAGCTCACTTTGAACGAGGACGACTCGATTTTGTCAACAGAGGTCGAGGGAACCAACGGCGTTGACCCTGTCCTCGAGTACGTCTACCTCGGTGATGATATTTCTGATGGTCTTCTCGCGTGAGCATGCCGTTTACGAGGTGTTGTTATTGTTGACAACAACCGTTTATAGATGGGGATCTGTCGGTATCGACATCTCAGCCAGCTATTCGGTTTCTTCAGCGGCTACCCTTACTGAAGATGGTGGTGTTGAGAATAGCTCCAGCGGTGGTGGAGGTGCCCCTGGAGGGGGTGCACCTCCCTCCTAGATACAGATGCGAGTATATACAGATACATTAAGAGTGGTTTCCCCGTGACGAAGCTGTTGAAGTGGTACAGAATATGACTTATGTTCGGTTAACGTCAGACCTATCTTATGTACACTTTGTGAAAATTGCCGTGACAGCAGCTCATACCTTCATCGAATCTGTACTTGTGCAAAAAACAAAGGATTGGTCCAAGATTGGCCCACAATGGTTGGGCACGGCCCGGTCTTCCGCGACCACGCGTGCTCTAGGGCAAGTGCCGTGCTTTCCCGCTGTTTGTAGCTTAGCCTTGCACTTTCACATCCATTTGCCTAACGAGCTCCGCGATACAGTTCGAAAGGAAAATAGGATCTACGCTTTTAGTGTCGGCTCGAAATTTATGGTCATCTGCGCAGAAATGTACGTTTTCCATTCTCAATGCATGCTGACAGACTCTGTAGGTTCACAGGAGAGCTGGGTTCATGGATGACCATCTCGACCGTGCTCGTGCTCAGACATTTTGATCAATGAATGCACAAATACCGCTCAGAATTTTTTTTTTCGTCGAGCCTGTATATTCTAAATGGTACAACCTCTGCACCGTTGGACGATTGAATGAGTTCGCTCTTCTTGGTTGTAACATGACTTGTATCCAGCTAGGGAGGTACCATTCTTTGCGTCAATGGTTCTTCCAGAAAATGATCCTTGATTAGTACCCGAATACAGAAATAATGAAACGTTCGACCTCGTGCTCTGACTTCGAAGTCGCCAAGTGCTTCGAAGTACGAATTCGGGTGTTGCGGTGTATATGTGCCTTGACCTATTCAGCCGTATGTTCAACCAACACCACTTGTGTGGCATCTCTGCAAAGGTATCAGAAGACACGTTCGCCATTCGAGTCCGACAGTCTGGATGTGTTCATAGCACTTAGACCGGCCTAGTGCCAAAGCACAAGATTGCGGTATCGTTTTCTCTCCACAGTACACTGCATGAATTTAGTCTTTTCCAAACAGCACCGCCAACCAGCATCACCCGAGATACTAGATATCCGTGAAACATAACCTCATCACTATGTTCGCACGAACGAGCCCATCCACCGGAAAGGAAGGTCGGAGAAGGCTGACGCCGTGACAAGGAACTATCTTCGACTGATGCTCCCTTGATCGGTTCCCCACATCATGAAAACATGCCCCCTTGAACGAGGCTCAACGATCTCTGCCCGCGTCATACGCGTCATTCGTTCACCCCTACTCGACCTGAGCACACAGTCACCTTTCTACTCCACGATTAATGGCCACCGTCGCCGAGAGAAGACGACTTGGAAAGCTATAAGAGCAGGATTAAACCAGCAGGTATTCTCAAACTGTAGAGTTTATTCATTCTCACTTCACCATGTTTGCTCGTATCTCTTTCACAGCTCTTCTGGCTCTACCTCTCCTGGCTAGCGCTGGGGTTATCCCTGTCGTCCTTCCCCGCGATGATAGTATGGCCAGGCAGCTGGAGTCCCGCATCATCTGCCCGGCCCCACCTCCCATTCCCCTTCCTCGTGACGAATCCAGCAAATATGCTGTTGTTACGGGAAGGCAGGTCGTTACGATCTCCCCAGTCCTTCCGCGTGAAAAATCCGGTGACGCTGCTATTATTACAAGCAGGCATGATATTCCTGCTCTTCCAGCACCTGCCGCTCCTCCAGCGCCTGCAGCGCCTGCCGCTCCTGCTGCCCCTGCTGCCCCTGCCGCACCAGCAGCACCGGCGGCTCCAGCGGCTCCTGCCGCGCCCGCCGCGCCAGCTGCTCCAGCTGCACCGGCTGCACCGGCATCCCCAGCCGCTCCCGCCAGTGGTGGCAACGGTGCTGCTTGCACCGCAACCGGTACCGCGCAGTGCTGTGCATCTACTCAAAGCGTGAGTCTGTCTTCACGCCGCTGACGGATGCGAAAACTAACTAAAATTTTTAGTCCACCGACTTGAGCGCGCCTGTTACGACGCTCTTGGGCCTCCTCGGAGTCGTCGTCGGTCAACTCACTGGCAATGTGTAGGTTTTCGTTATCGTTAAGTAGATGGTGGAACATGGCTGATTCCTTCGTTGTACAGTGGTCTGTCTTGCAGCCCTATCACGGTCATCGGTGTTGGCGGAACACAGTGCAATAACCAAGTTGTGTGCTGTGATAATAACAACTTTGTACGTGACAGTGCTATCCAGATTAACTCGATGCTCATATTCATTAGAATGGTCTTGTTTCTCTCGGCTGTACCCCCCTCAACGTCGGCCTCTAACGGATAGGAGCCTTTTGGTGGTGATCGTTAGAAAGTATATTTATTTGATAGATAAATAGCTCGAACTCACATTGCTGGATAGTATCAAATGTCCTAATGACTATCAAATTATCATTTTCGAGTCATCCATTTCCCGGTCATATCCTTTCAAAATTCAGAGTCGCCGTGCAGATTTGCCTGTGCATGCACACTAGGTACTCTAACGAAGTCAACTTGGACATGGGCAAAGATCCTGATAGCGGTGAAAGTTCAACAGTCATTGCAAAGGCAATTCCATCTTTGGGGGATCTCAAAAATACGTTTCAGTGAAACACGAATATCGATGTCATTTATAGGTAACATAATTGGCGAGAATTCATCAACGCGTGAACCGCTGTTACCCTTTTAACCTCTTCATCCCATTTTTCAGCCCCCTCGTAGTAGTTATCTGGAGTCACATACATTTCCCTTTCCACAAAAGGGGTCAGTGCATAACACCGAGAAAGCGGCCCTTTCCATTGCCTCGCTAGGTCCAAAAAGGCATCCAACGTCGGGTACGAATGAATGAACTCAAAGAGTATGTCCGTTTCAAAGTTGAATACAAAATACCGGCTGCCGATCCTGATGACAGATTCGTCCGAGTGACCATGGTACATTATGATGTAGATTTCGCCAAAGACGTGGTTGTGAAGTTCGATTTCAAGACTTGCGAAGATCCGGCCATTAACGAGGGGAAAGAGACGCCTGCAAGATGGGAAATCCTCCCAATCGTTGCTCCAGTTTGGAGGCAGTCGGTCAGAGGGGCCATCGTACAGATGAGGGTTTGGAACCGAAAGGTCCATCTCTAGTCAGGTCTAGGAATGAAAGTGAGCATGTTATAGTATTACAAGGCGAGATTAATGTGTTGTGTTGTAAAACGGGGGATCAGTTCATTCCCAGTATAGACGTGCGCGGTGTCGAGCCAATAGTATTGCGCTTGGCTGAGCTCTGCAAACGCATGAGGATGTACACTACAGTACCTACTTTTACACTAAATCCTATTTTACTAGAACTTTCTACACTTTTCCTACTTCTTCTTCCTTAATCAGCAAGCTCGGCATGATGCCGGATTGCCATATTCCAACATGTTGACATACTGCTATTTGCGAAAAAGATGTAGCTTGAGTGACGGAGTGAAAGACGGTCTTGATTTCGATAGGAACTAGACCTGTGACCGGTCCCTCCATGAGCAAGCGTCGATGGTAGGGACCTGTAAATCTGACTTTGAATTCCCTTTGATGCGTTTAGGGATTTGCCGAATCCTAAAAAGGTCAGAACGCGGATACCATATTTGGGTTTTGGTGGTGCACTGCGACAGCGACAACGCGTTTCTGAGCAGCTTCTTGGCTTACAAGTGTCGTTCGTCTTCTTCTAAGTATATATTCACCTCTCAGTACTGATAACATCATGTATTGCTGCTGAAATCATCTGTAAAGTTTAAAAGATCATTCAACAAGTACTAGTTTTGAGTGTTGATGCCTAACAACATATCACTTATTACAATGGTCCGAATAGCATGTCATTGGGGCAGGTATTGTAAATTATGATGAAAGCACAATTTCCAAAGGTCCCATGAAGCACTCACGCCAAAACGCGTTGTCGGTGCACCACCAAAACCCAAATATGGTATCCGCGTTCTGACCTTTTTAGGATTCGGCAAATCCTTAAACGCATCAAAGGGAATTCAAAGTCAGCTGTACAGGTCCCCTACATCGACGCTTGCTCATGTACGGGGACCGGTCACAGGTCTAGATAGGAACTGGAACAGGACAACTATGTAAGACAGTCTTGGATAAAGAGCGCCACCGACGTGACGCGTTTATTTGCGCTTGTTGTCAGGTCCGTTGCTTTTCTCCATGACCCCAGTATCGTCCAGCCCTTATCTCGTTCTCGCGGCAATTGTATCCTTCCACAACAGATGAACGTTTGAACTTTGACCCTCGAGTCACCTTATTTTCGAGGACTGGTGGGAAAGGACAGGGTGATGGGTTATGGATCAAGGTACCATCTGGGAAGATTATGGGTGTTAACGTTAGACTGCGAGCCTAGGCAGTCCGTCTTTGTGTGTCCTTTGCTCTCTCACACATTATCGCTCCTTACTGGTATCCAGGGCGTGGCGCTTATCCATATCCCGAATATTGCCGAACACATCTATACACACGCCGCAAGAACCACTCATTGCTCAATAGCAATGATTAGGGCTTCCAGGTATCGACTCTGCGGCCATCTGCACGATGTGAAACAGGCATCGGATTCCGACGAATAGAGCCACTACCGTGCGGAAAAAAAGACGCAGAGCTGGGTTCCGCGTCAACCGTATGTGCTTATCAGTATCAGAGGCACACGGACGGCTGTGCAGTGCCGTGAGAGGTGCGTCATGAGACTTTTATCGCATTTTGCATGTCAGTTAATCGTTTTATGTTGTGCCGCTGAAGCCCAGGAAATCATACATTGCCAAAACGGAGGTCGAATCCATGCATATCTCGTGAACAACAACGCCTACCTATAGTATTCACTTCCGTGAGGAATAGAAGGAAGAAGACGCAGGAAGTAGATTCCGCTGGGCGGGGATGACTTGGAGGTATGATTACCCTTTGATTTCTCCCCAATGCTCACCTGTGATTCTCCCAGTCTTTTCTCGGCTTTTGCGGCCATGGACTAGGCTTTGAGATGAATGTAGCCCTGCCTCTCGAGCGCTCCATTCTGTCAAGCTCAGAGTACCGGTCACCTTGGCGGTCAGCAATGAGTTCGACGACTTAGGGTGTGCAAACAGCGTTTCCTTCCCATATGCTGCTTGGCACTGATTTTTCCTTTAGTTTGGCATGTCTATTGATATCAAACGACGATGCAGCGACTTCTCTCAAACAGACGTCGTATCTCAGATCGAGGTCTGGCTTAGTCTTTTGTACGTACGCGACTCTGCTTAACTCATTTGGTACCACCTTACACAGAATGCGGGACAAGATCATGCAAGTACCTGTTCATTACATGCCAAAGCGAACGTCTCGTGTTTCGAGGACGTGAAGGCTCCACCTCAGACGGAGTGTACATGAAACGTGCCGCATTGAAGTCGGTAGCCCTGATGGTACGCTCGAAATTGACCCAAATGCTTCTAGGAACCGTGTAAGCTAACATTTATACAGCTGGGCCTCGATGTGTCGACGAGAGGCAGATTCCATGGTTGTACCCAACGATACTCTGCGTTGTGGAGTTTGGTCCACCGTGCTGATTTCGATGCGGGGACCTCACATTCACCCACGGTTGGTAAGGCATTCTTCTGTATTCAGTTTTTTTCGTATTAATCCTGCTTACAGGCGCCGAACTGTGAGCCAAGGCGATTCCTTCTCGCTGGTATACGTCATCGGGTATATGTGCTGTAACCATATTGCCAGCCAGCCTTCCTTCCTGGGACGGCTATCGAACAGGTATGGGTTAGCAACAGTCTCGCCGAAATATATGCTAATATCCTCGTAGCTCCCTCCTTTCAAGAATTGCGGTTCTTACCTGTCACCAGTGTTCGGGTGTCAGCTCCAAGTCGGATCAGCCAAGGCTCGCTGAGACTGAGCCGCTCGAATGTTTGCGCCAAGGTCGTAAATTCAAACTATGGATATAACTCGGGGAGTCGGAGGACAAAAAGGACATCGATGGTTCGGACCACGAGGTCGTACGGGGACCATCGTGGAACGTCGTATGACTCCTTTGCTTCCCCTCACTAGGCCCGGTCTCTCCGCCGCTGATATTAAAATGCCGGGATATGACCATAGAATGTAATCACACTCGTCCTCGTCACATGTACAACCCAGTGCCTCTCGTGTTCTTCGTCTATTCGTTCTTAATCTTCCTGTCCGGAGCCTTCCCCTCCCCCAGGAAAAGCGATGTGCGTGTCTTCGTCAGTCCAACTTCACGCCACTGACATATTCTCAACAGGACCTTGTTGGGTATTTCTTTGTCCACTTTTACGATCGGGAGGCATCCATATTCGCACACCTCAGCGACGGAAACAACCCGCTCTCCTACCAAACTCTCAATAGCGACAATGCTATCCTCGTCCCAATTGGTGGAACCGGCGGCGTTCGGGACCCGTTTCTCGTTAGCAGTCCTGATAGAACCAAATTTTGGATCATTGGCACAGACCTGCTCATTGATGACACGAACTGGGATGCCGCTACGCGAACGGGAAGCCGAAGTTTGTATGTGTGGGAGAGTGATGATCTCGTAAATTGGAGCAGCGATTGGCTTGCGGAGGTTGTGGGCGAGACGGCTGGGATGGCTTGGGCTCCCGAAGCCATCTGGGACGCAGATGCAGGGCAATATCTCGTTTATTGGTCATCAAGATTCTACGATGTAGACGATACTTCTGTACGTCCTGGTATTTCCCCCTCCAGTTCCCAATCCTAATGTATATATACAGCACATCGGAACAGCTACGGAAGACCGCATCGTATCCGCCTACACCTCCGACTTCCGGACGTTCACCGAAGCGACAGATTACATTGTCATACCCGGAACTTCCATCATTGATCTCACGATCCTCCCCCTCTCCGACGGGGAATACATTCGGTTCATTAAGAACGAGACTGTCCTTCGCGTATGGAGCGAGCGTTCTAGTGGTGGACTCTTTGGAACGTGGACGAAGATCGGAGATGGATATGTCAACCCATACGTGACTGAGGGACCGCTCGCCTTCCATGACAATGAGGTCGAGGGCCGTATTCATCTCTGGCTGGATGAGTATGGTGGTGATACCCGAATTATGTGGGTCTCATCAGGCGTCCTCGAGATGGCTGTAACTGACGTGTGCAATCATCTAGGGATACGTACCGCAGTATACCGACGATGGAGGTGTTACTTGGGTGAACGGGGACAGGGCAAATTTCCCTGCTTTGACGAAGCATGGTGTGGTCGTGCCGGTGAACCAGACGCAGTATGATGCGATCGAGGCTAAATGGGCGTAGAGCTTTGTGTGTGAGATTCAACTGGGTAATTCGTGATTAACAACGAGGATCTTCCTCAATTGACCAGTATACTGTGCTGCTGTCTGAACTTTGGCTCGCTCATACTAGTCAGACTGGGAGACGGTTGTCTCAGCGCTTGATGTCAATATGATACTACCATCGAAACCGAAGCTAATACAAGTTTGTCGGTGCTAGAGTCCTCTCTTCCGTGTTTTGGCGTTGAAGAGTTTCGAGATGAGCCTTGTCATGCCATTCTAGATCAGCAGTAGTCTGTGATCTACACGACGGTTCGACTCCGCTCAGTGGTAATTCGGGGGTATTGCTTTGAACGTTTTAGGGGCATTGTAGGTTACAAAATTCGGGCCACGAATCGCAAAGCGCGTGAAAGGATGGCTTCTGCTATCAGACATTGGTCACTCCTGTTTGAACTTGGGTTTTCTTCGAGACATTCTGCCCAAGTTTTATGTTAGATGCCGCTGTTCCGTCTCAAGATGATCGGATGCAAGTCTATCTTTATAAATCTTGTTCAAAGCGAAGATCCTATTGTGTCTTTCGTTCCATCACCCAGCTACTTCTTCCTGATAATGGCAGTAAGTCGAGACGATAATCTTGCCTACAACATGCTCACGTTTATTCAAAGACCCAGCTAGACATGGATTTTTCCGTACCGAACCCCCATCTATACACAGGCCCATCCGACCGACTGCCTCGAAACTGGCACAACAATTGGAAGAAATTTTCGTCCAATAGGCGTTTATTCCCCCTCGTCAATGGTCGAATCGGTGCGAGCGTTGACATTGAACTTCTCCATCAAATCTCCGGTGAAATCTACGTCGTCATGTTCCACGGTCGGACGAAGTTGTCATCAGGATCGGCACCCGGTATTTCATGTACAACTTCGAAACGGAGGTCCTCCTGGAATTCATTCATACGTATCCCACTCTGAATGCCTTTCTGGAGTTGGCGAGGAGTCTGGCTTCTGAGACATATACTGGGCTGACCCCTTTTGTGGAAAGTAAATCCGAATTGGGTGGGACGCTAGATAATTATTACGACGAGATTAAGAGATGGGAAGAAGAGGTGACGAATGCTAGAGCGGCAGAGGCCTTGATGAGCTCTCGGCAATTATGTTACCTGTAAGCAATGAATCGAAAACTGCTTTACGGAATAGGTTCACTTTCGGCGATTTTTCATTTCATGTCGGCATCCTCTTGTATTTGCCGTATTGGTCAACGGATACACTTTATTTCAACTAACATCCTAGGGAGTGAAGCTTTGAAGTACCAAGGAGCCTCAGAGCGACGGGGTGCAAAGACCATTGCGGTTATGCCTTTACACTAACTTGACAAAGCAACCCCATCGACACGGTGACGCGTCTGTTTGCAGTTGTTCTCAACAATTCTCTTGTCTCGACCACGATAACCTCAGTCATTGTCAGCCCCCGCAACCCGTATTCACGGCGCATATATCAAGCAAAATATTCCTTCGAAGACTACTTCTCGTATGTCCATTTTCCCATTTCTGCCTCTGCTGACCACTATTTGTCGACCAGTTTGCAGACTCTGATCGAACGTAATGATTCGCTCACTGCAAGAGGCAAGTCACAGTGATTAGACCATAGGGCTCGCAGTCACCAACCGGAAATTCGAAGGTCGACTGAACGGGTATTTGTCAAATAGAGCCGGCACCGACGCGGAGGGCCGTTTGCTTGAGGTTCAGAGCTGGATATCGAGCTTGGTAGGATTGGACGCAAGGGACGCTGTGATGCATGCTGAGAGGTGCACATGAGGCATGAAAATACCCCCGTTATGCAGATTTCAACTAACGTCTCCGCAGATTTCTGTCTTCCGGTGAAGCCAAGCGTGCCGGATATCAATTAGATATCGTCATTCATGCATATATCTCGGGAAACACTTGTCGTAGGATATCCATATGAGGAAGAGAATACGGAGGGCTTCCGAAGTCGTTATTGCTGGAGGTAGGGTGCCTCGAGGTTTTAAATATGGTTACTGCGATCACTTGTTTTCCCTCCACTGCTTATCTGTTCTCCTTCCGGTTGTTTCTCAAGCATCACGGCATTTGGGTAGCGCCGGAGATACCAACAGAGAGGGATTGAATGGCAGTTTTGTCAGTGCTACAGTCCTTTCTCCCGTGTTTTGGCGTTGAAGAATTTCGAGATGAGTCTTGTCATGCCATTCTAGTAGATCTGCAGTAGTCCGAGATCTACACGACGGTTCGACTCCGCCCAGTGATAATTTATATCCTCTCCCCCATTGAACATTTTGGTGGCGTCCTACGTCTGGCTTTGTGTTCTGATATTTAAATCAGTGTGCGTGCTCATTATAATCCATGAGATAGTAACGATAGCATTCAGATCTGTAAATGTAGTAAAACGCGTGAGTTTTAATTATTTAAATGCAACGCCAAGATAGGTCGCATTGCAGAGACCTGCTTTGTGCAGTTTTCTGCGTCACAGTGAATATCCGACGTTAGCCCTTCGAGGATAATATTAGATTGAATACGCCCGTTGATACAAGGGGCAAGGAAGGAGCGACCGTAGAATTTGTGCTAGCCTAGTTGCAACTCCAGCCGAATGGCAGATTAAACTCGGTGCTGGCATTCAAGCGGCTGTTTTTGACGGTGAAATCGATTTTATTTTCGGTCTCTCAAAATAGACGTAAGTGATGGATAGACCAAGTCTTAGTGTATACTTACGGTCATTGTGTTGGAGTACGCTAAGCAAGAACACGCAAGTAAGTGAATAGTGGTGACTCCGTGGTAAGCAGGGAACCCTCGCAAACGCGCGAGGGGCTCGATTTCAATGTAATCTACTTTATATAATACTAAAAATAGTGAGTCTACTACGGTGACGGAAAGGGGATGATAAGCGATGGCGGTCGGATGCGCGGCGCATTTGGTATCTTGACACTTTGTGGTGAGGACTGATTGTAATCTGTGATGCAAAGGATTACGATACTTATGCACAGCCACCGACGTGACGCGTCTGTTTGCATGTGTTGACGATCAAACCTTCTTTCCTACTACCATGACGGCAGCCAGGTTTGACGTTTCTTATTTTGCTTATATACCGCACGCTTTTCCTCTTTCCGCAACTGCTTGGATATCTTAGAATGATCCTCAGTGTTGAGAAGAAGAAACGAACGATTGAAAAAATTCACCCGTTCTAGGGCTTGAGAGCGCCGTACGTATCAGGGCTGGTTCGCATGTGTTTGATACTGA
The DNA here is from genome assembly GCA_030407065.1 of Armillaria nabsnona. Taxonomy (NCBI): domain Eukaryota; kingdom Fungi; phylum Basidiomycota; class Agaricomycetes; order Agaricales; family Physalacriaceae; genus Armillaria; species Armillaria nabsnona. Next base: position 187,196 of record JAUDQA010000031.1, read on the forward strand.
CCAGTTTTTTTTTTCCTTGTAGTCGAACTTCAGTATACAAATTAGAACCAAAGCGTCTTGCTGATACTTTCGAGAGACGAGGATCCAAGAGGTATCTTGATCAATACAGAGATGTAGATCTGGGTATCAGAAGCAATTTTGACACGAATGTATTCTGAGAGGTACACCATGAGACAGTTATCATTTGGACCTTGGCTGATCTCCCTGCAGCTCTTTTCTTCTCTCTTCGAAAAGTCTAACGCCGACGCGGTGTTAGTAGATGGCCTCTGTCCGTTAAGGACGAACAGGAAGTGGGTTGCAGAAAGACGTGGTTGCGGCGCGATTTGGATATCTAAGGTATTGTTATCGTCATTTTCTTCAGAGCTACCGCTGAAACACCGATCGATGATCTCTTAAGATTCTAGCTACCTCTCAAATTTCAACTATCACGGTGTCCGCCTGGAGCTAAGCTCTAAGTTAAAGCTTGCCGCGGCATACGTGTGGTAGGCATACAAATATGAGACTGTAGCTTTAAACTCTGCACCAAAGATCACTACACATTCATAATCGCAACCAACGACGGAATGGACAATGTAGGATGCTTCAGTATGTGATCTACTTCAATTTTTGGCTCCATACCTGATTCTTTTCGTTTAGGCTTCCCTGCATTGATATGTTTCGTGCCAGAAAACGATGGCGACGGCAGGTCGGATCAAGTTTTTCTGCTTCACATTGGCTTCTTTCCGTGTCTTTAGTTCAATTAAACATCAGGAAAGGTCGTACTGCAAAGGGTTACCCGCCCGCACTTTGCGGTGTCAATGTGAAGATCCCGTGTTTCGAAGGTGCGGAGTGCGGAGACATTGAAGGAAAGCGGGAAGCCAACCACACAGGCATGCATACGTAATCGTTGTGTAATAATGTCGTGCTAATATCCTCACAGCTCATTTTCGTGGCACTGCTTTGAAAGCGCGCGAATTTCGTGGTTCGGGGTACGGCTGCAGACAAGATCTCGCATCATCCATGTAATCTATCCTCCATCCTCCTTTCCTTTCTTTGATTACCAACGTGTTTCCTCGTTTAGGATAAACTTCGAAGCTGCCCACTTTCTGCTTCCATTGGTTGTACCATCTTGCCGAGCACTAATTTCCTGGGAAGGCAATCGGGCAGGGTACGGGATCCTCGGGACAAGTTCGCCAAAACTTTCACCGGTGCTTCCGCGACGCCATCTTCTGAGTCCTGCATATACGGGATCGTTCCATCCGCCGTCAGCGGGAGAATCTGGTGAAGATTGGTATGCTTATCTTCCATTGTTTCGCGTCCTAGTCCTCAACTGCATTTAGGTACAATCGCGGTGTTGGCGTGTGCTTCCGTTCCCAGCGAGCCAGGACGGTGAAGGCTGCGACGGGTTCTTCCCAAAGTCAACGCCATGTCGGGAGCGTGGATACGTCGAGGTTTTCTCTCTTTGTGGTGCCTTCTGAGTGGATGCCGAGTGCTTCCTGTATAAACACAGCCTCAAGTTTGTAGAGCTTGACGTATTGACTGCATTCGTCTTCTAATGATATCCTCCTTGTTCAGGTTACCTACGCTGCTACACATTGAGAGCAGTGTCGTCCATAAGTCACACCTGAGAAAGCTGTCCCGACATTCTTCGACGCTGCGAAGTCGGGGGAGCGTCTCTTAGTGACAGCGGTCATGTTGGACCAAACTACTAAATCGTCAAGAGCCTAACGAGGACAGCAAGCTCGCTCATTGCCGATAATGACAACCCCTTCCAACATTCAATCGAGGCAATCGAAGCCTCCTTGAAACTGTACCGCCGGCATTGACGCCGCTCTTAATCAAGCAGCCCTCCTCGCGATGATTGTGAGTATCCCAGTTGTTTCGCCTTTATTAAACGCTGATGTATATTGCCGTAGACGTTGCTGGGTCTGCATTTCCTACAACCGTTCATCATCCTAACGTGATTCGCTCCTACATGCCCCTCAGAACAGCCGTGTCGACTGATATGCCAAGGGTTCCCAACCATGAACCAACTTCCCGTACATGTTCCTCGGAAACCACCTTGGCAGTCTGCAGAGATGTTTTCTTCGTCGTATATCATCGCCTGTCCGTGAGGGTCATTAGATCCGGCGCCCGCTGAAACCGAGGTGTACTCGTCATTGGAAGCCTGTTAGATGCCGTGAAGGATTGATTAGGTCTGGTCAATCAGGCATATACGTCGACGCTGAGATCGTTGATGGGAATGGAAGCAGAAGTTATACGAGATAATTTCACGAGTTGCAGAGTTGAGCGCTCACTTGAGTAACCATGCACGCATATGAATCGGCACGTTAATAGGCCTGCGGACGCCGTGAGAAGGCGACGGGGATGGTTTGGCCGCCGCCGCCGCCATTTGGGACTCAGTCTGTCCAATGCCCCGTTCATAGGCTGTCGACGTTCTACAATGCCAATGATATGGATATTTTACTGCAGAAATAAGTGTAGCCATCTACGACATCGCTTCTTCCTCAAGATCCCACGCAAGCTCCGACTCCCTGACCGGAACTGGCCCTGGCTTTATCTCTGCAGCCACGAATGGGGTCACCGAATATATCTGGTCGTCTCCATTAATCCAAAGCTTCGCCCTCTCCATAAATGACTCAAGCGTCGGATATTTTTCCATGAACTTGTAAAGCTTGTCCGTATCGAAGTTGAACAGGTAGTACTGCGTGTTGTCGCCGCATCGAATAACGGTCATATACGTCCGGACCTTGTACATGACGAAGAAGACTTCGCCACCAATGCTGTAGCATCCTTCCAATACCGCATTTTTCCTAATGCGCCCGTTGATGCAGGGGGCTAGTATGAAATCACTACCATCAAATCTGGCCCAGTCACAGCTCCACCCGAGTGGGATATTGGAGCGATCTGTGTTCAGGCGGTGGTTTGGTTTGGTGAAATCGATTGTCAGTTCGGTCTGATTTCAGGCTAAATGTGAGCGATGTGGATGAAACGAAGTTGTAGCGCCTACTCACAGTCATTGGGCTGGTGGTAAGTCTAAAACCTGACAAAGATCGGAGCTTAAATATCGTCCATATCCGCCAATGAGTGGGTGGGTCGAGAAATTAAATTGACGGCTGTGCTTGCTACTACTTTCCGACAACTCGGTCACAAATGACGGTTCAATATTCAATATCAATGTCATGACGTAGGATGCTTCCGGCGGTGGGCTACTTTTATTTCTGACATGTGATTATTTTCATTTAGACTTTGTTCAGGTTATCCAGGCTGCTACACGTCTGGAGCTGCGCCACTGAGAGGCTATGTACTCCTACATCAAGAAGTTCGGGAATACCCTGATGATGGGACTCATATTGAACCAATCTATTAGATCATGAAGAACCCAACGAAAACAGTACATGCGCATTCACCGGCACAACCAATAAAGACAACTCCTTCTAAATTCATTCTAGGCCCCTTGAAACTGAGCCACCGACATTGACGCAGCTCTTAATCAAGCAGGCTTTCCTGGTGGCTAATATGAGGATCCGAGTTGTTTTGCATATATTAAACGCTGACGCGAGGAGTCGTAGACGAAGCTGCCTCTGCACTTCTACCAGTATGATCACCGGCGACTGCCCATTCATCCCTAAACTGGAAGATCTACCAAGCACGCTGCAAAGGGCGCAGCTCCTCGTTTCCTACCATAAACGGGTTCGTTCCAACATAAACTGCCTTGGCGTCCGCAGATCTCTTTTCCTCATCGCATTACCGAATCATACCCGGCACCGGCTAAAGACACGACACCGAGAATTCACCGAGACGTATTCTTCGTTGGATACTTTTGAGACGCCGAAAAGGATTGGATGGGTCCGGTCGTTCAGGCCTATATGAATCACTGAGATCGTCGGAGGCAGAAGTTATGTCGGAATGATTTCTGCGAGTTGCGAGTAGCCAGCCGTCGTCACATCTTCAGCTACCATTGCATCACTACTAAGATTCCTCGATATTGACCTTGACCTCGTTCTGGACTTCGTCCCCGCCCCCCTCCTCGATCTCGTACCCTACATACTGCAAACCTTTCTTGGGATCGACGACGAAATCCTCTTTCGGCATAGTACTTGGCCCGTTTCTGATTGACTGTTTGGACAAGGAGTCATTAATGGAGGTGAAGGCGATCGTGAACTCCTACAGCGACCTGCTGATGCTGCCGGGCAGGTGGCGTACGCGCTCTTCGGCTCGGCGTTGCGGGATGCCCATCCCATGCGGCACTTCCAGTCTAATGAAATGTTGAAGAGAAAGAGACGAGACATGCAGACGGTGGATAGGGCACTGTTTTGACATACAATAGTGCGATGATGGCTGGGAGAATATTTTCTCAGCGTGTATCGCTTCCAGCAGACATCCTGCTGCCTGCAGTGAGACCTTGAGCGCACGCTCGATGACAGATGTGGAGCTTACCTCCTAATTGCTGAGAGACACAATTTCTCGCGATATTCAGATCGGGTTTGTGTCGAGTGGGACCACCTTTGCGTTTACAGTCAAGTCTACCGGTACTGCTTGATCGCACAAAAAGAACGGTATTGTCAATAGACGTCCTAAAGCATGGAGAATTTCCAGCTACCACTCCGTCACAAATGAACTCTACGGCTCTCCAAGCTCAATCTCGTCCTTGTCCCTGACTCCACTTCCATACCCCTTGTAGTTCATAAGCCTATACCATTCCGCCTCCTTCTTTTCATGGAGCGAGTGACGAAACACGCGCTCCTTTTTCAAGTGTTATACCTGGGCCCATAGCTTAATCGCGTTGTTGGATAAGAAGTCATCGATTGAAGTGAACTCCATCGATTTTTATGGAGACGAACTTCGAGCTGAGGTACATTATCTGGCTGTGGTATTTTTGAGCAAGATATAAATTTAGGTGGTAATCCAGCTAGCTTTAGATGCTTCAGATGATGATTCCTACAGGTAACGCTAGTAAACGCCTACATGCATCATATCGTGAGCTAGGACATCGCCTCTTCCTCGAGATCCCACGCATCTTCCAACTCGTTGGGTGGAACTGACCCTGGCTTTATGTCAACCGCCGCAAATGGGGTCACCGAATAGATCTGCTCGTCCCCATTAATCCAAAGCCTTGCCCGTTCCATGAAAGCCTCAAGCGTCGGATATTTCTCCGTGAACTTGTAAAGGTTGTCCGTGTCAAGATTGAACAGGTAGTACTGACTCGTGTCGTCGCCGCATCGAATAATGGACGTATATGTCCCAACCTTGTACATGACGAAGAAGATATCGCCATAAATGATATAATATCCTTCCAGTATGGCATTATCTCTGATGCGACCATTGATGCAGGGTGCTAGAAAGTCGCTGCCATCAAATGCGCCCCAGTAGCAGCTCCACCCGAGTGGAATATTAGAAGGGTCTGTGTTTAAGCGGCGGTTTGGTTTGGCGAAATCGATGGTCAGTTCGGTCTGAGTTCGCGATGAAAGTGAGGTATGAGACTAGCTTGTCTGACACTACACTCACAGTCATCGAGATAAAGACTTTTTTACTATATGGAGAGCAATGTTCTGAATAGAGACTATGCAAGACTGCCGCTCAAGACAGCCGATCACCCGGCATTTAACGGCATCGCACGGCTTTTCGGATGCCGTAACGGTGGTTGGCGCCGGAATTGCTCAACCGAAATTTACAGTCACCTCCAAATCCCCTTCTGGGCGGCGGTAGCCTCCTTCTCTTGCGGACGCGAGGGTCCTCATTCTTGTCCTCAGTAGGATAATAAATTTTCACCGAATTCAAGGAACAACAAGAGAAGACTAAAACCGTGACCTCTAACCATATATAGTTATAAACCTCTTTGTGAACGTCACTTGGACGTCCAGCACCCCCATCTCGCACATCTTTCTCAACCTACGCACTATAAAACGCTTCAGTTCTTCCAGTCTTTCCTTGACAGCTGGAGGATCCTCCTCTATCATGTTCCGAAATGATAATCGATCCCATTGTTTAGGTTTATCGCAGGAAAGATTGACCATCAACTTGATATTTAGGTCATCCAGAGCGTCCCAAAGACTCTTGATGCCTTTGATTTTGTCCGTGTTAGGCGAAGGAGCGAAGAGGTCTATTTCCTTTACGGTTGGGACGTCTAGTTTTGTGATCACCATCAGCCACTGCGACAAATCTTCAGAGTGTGCTTTGAACCAGACCGCCAGTTTTCTGATCCTGAGCATCCTCAAATGCAGGAGTATTGACTCAAAGCCTTCGAGTTGCGCCGCCTATTAGTATTGGTTCTAGAGAATGATGCAAAGGCTCACCGCAACTTGGGAGGTCTGTAACCTTGAGCTCTTCCAGCCTATCTTTTGTCCGCTGAAGCAATTTCACAAACAGACGCCACTCCTCCTCGTTCTGCTCAACGAATTTGACCGCCAGCGAACGTAGATTCCTCAACATTTCCGGCTTCGCAAGAACGCTCTGCAGAATCTTTTTGACATGCGGACGAAGCTCAATTTCCAGTAACTTCAAATTCCCGTTGAACCCCTCCACGCTCTCGCCTTTGATTCGTCCAAACAACGTGAGCTCCTCTACCTGTGGCCCAACCCCTTCCCAGAACCCCGTCATATCTACATCGACCAAAAAGATTCTCTTCAACGCATGACAGCCCTTCAGATCCAAATTCCCCCACTTTACCCCACGGAAAAAGATCTCTTCGAGATACTTCATATGGGCGCATACCGCGGTCAACTCGGAGGTTACCCATTTCGAGTCGTTATTGACATCCAGGACATTGACCCAGGCCCCTATCTGAGGTGTTTCTTGGAACGTGGTCCATCGTTTTGCGTTGCTGAATCTAATGATGTGGAAAAGATGAAATCGGGAGCGAGGCAAGAGGCAGCGCGAAGCGAGGCAGCAGAATCTTAGAGTTCGAGCGGAGCGGTAGGTATCCGACCATAAAGTGATGGCGTCGATTATGAGTTCGAGGATATCTTGGGACAATTGAGGGGTTGACGCCGACTCTAGACTGCAAGAGTGGTCCATGGGAGGGATGGAAGAGGAGTAAAGGAAGAAAGGGTGGCTTATAACTTCTGACCCATGATTAAGGAAGGTGAGACTTTAGACCTTTAGGTTTCAGGAAATTCCCGTCTTGGATTTCTAGTCCTCGCGTCTCCTAACTCCGGCAGCTAGGAATACAACCACGTCGAAAACGACTAGAAACGGAAACAAAATCAGGATAGCATCGAGCTACTAACAGCAGGAACGTGAGACCGTCGTGTTGACAGGACTAATTTGTTTAGGGAGCAGAAATTGGCTTTGTCGCAAGAGTGAGTAGGATCCTTTATTTATGTTTTGATAAGCCTACGAAGCTAATTCAAGCGTATCAACCAGGTCAAGAGTTACTCAAATACCGGACTCAGGCCCTTGCCAGCGAAGAATAGTTACAGGCTATAAAGAAGCTTGCCGTTCGGCGAAGGAAAAGATGCGCGTTAGTAACATTCTCGGTTCCTTGGAAATCGGACGGCGCTACATTCATCGTTACAAGGCACATGAAGTGTATTCTGGGGGTGGCGAAGTTAGTATCACAATGAACGCCGTGATTTATTGGCAGAGTACATTCTAAATCTCACCATGTTTACAGCATATGAGATTCGTCATGCCGGAGAAAATGTGGACGCTTGACGCAAGCTCAGTTGAAGTCAGTTCAACGTTTATGAGAGTATCCAAGAATTAAACTTCAATGTACTCGCCCTCGAGCTTTTCATTTTCACTTCCCTTTCACAGGCCAGGAGGAAGGTCCGGACGGATCTCGGAACTGCGGCTCGTTCCCCGGAATCGAACCACAGCCTCACCTTCATCGCCGGCAGGTCATCTAGCGAGAATTTCAAATCACAGTTAGGCACCCAGATCTGGATTTGCAACATCAAGCACCTCTTCACACTATCTCCTACTCGCAGTCAGTCACCGCTGAACGAGTAGGAAAATGGAATCGTAGCCATCAATCTTTTGCGTCGCTTCCCTGCCCGTTCCGGCAGTTTGACCATACCTTCAATAGTGGCCCGTTCCTACCACTATACGCATGTCAGTGCCGTAATGTTGGGTTGATATTGTCAGGCTCCTGATTCATTCCGCATATACATGTCAGAGATTGCTGCCCGCAGGTGGATAAATAGTGGTGGTGTACTATATGTCTCCCACATCAACTCAACACGGTCCTCCCTTACTATATCCACCAAACGACGTATCGATGTCCCTTCTCACCCCGAAGGAAAGACTAGAAACTATCGAACTGGGAGTCTGGAAGGTCTCTTTCCTCAAAAGCGCACCTTTCAACGTTCGAGAGCAAATTTCGGACTTGGGATCTGCGTTTCCCTACTTTCACCGTTTGGCCATCGAAGTGTACACCCTCGAGCCCGTGTTGGCGATCCTGTTTGTGTTAAACAAACTATGGAAGGCCGTCGAAGGCGCTTTGCTGCTTTACCTCTCCAGCCGAATTTTGCGGATCGTAGGGACTTTCGCGTGTCCTTTTCATCTGCTTACAAGCTTTTTGTGTATAGATCGAAATAGGGCTCCTACAAGGCGCGCCAGACACGGGAGCTATCCTGAATGCGGTGGCAGCGCGTATGGCCTGCGTTGTACTTGCAGCAATATTACAGTGGGCCAGGTCAGTTTCTTATTTTTCTTGACATCCGGCAAGTATTCTAACTGTTCCAGCGAGCAAGTAATCCCGATTCTGAAAACCCGGATTATGACTCACTTTGAGCTGTATTTGATGCAAGGTATGTATACGCGATAGTCTCTTTCAGTAGCTAACATGCTCTTCACGCACTTTTAGCCCAACTAAGAATAGACGTCCCCACTTCGCAAGGCAGGTTCTATGCGTGCGTCGCGTATCAGTTTCATTGATTCCCTCTTAGAGCCGCGCAGCCAATTCAGAGCGTCTTCATACAATGCATGGACTTCATTTGAGGGAATCGTCGGCTTTGTGACGGATATAATGAAGGCGTTGAGCCAGCTCACTCTCATCCTGCAAGCTTCCAAATCTACAGGTTCATCTCTGTTCACTGTTTTGTGTGTCATGAAACCGGTTTTCCTAGCTCTGTCGAGCCGTTCATTATGGAACACTCGTACGTTCCCCCCGGCTCCCTTGTCATATGGGCTGATAGGTTCTACTAGCGCATATTGTTTATACGGACAATGAAAATCGAAAGCGTATGAAGGCATTCAACGTCATGGCTTCCCCGGGTTATAGATCAGAGGTTCTTGCAGGAGACCTGATCGGCTACATCATTAACGGTAATTAATCCCATCAAACTGTCTCCGATATTCTCAAGAATTGATGTTTTACAACAGAGTATAAGAAGGCCGCTGCGCTGCTCCGCGGCCTCTCAGATGACTGGGCTCCCAATCAATATATGAACAGGAAGTCTCCAATGTGGCAAGTTGCGAGTGATTTGATGGGCGACATACCGATGGTATGTCCGGTATAACTACTCGCGTTCTGGTGCTCAAGCTTCTTCATTAATTTCCAGGCCTATTGCGCGATTGTGTCCATCCTCCACCCAGAGAAACTTTCACTATCCTCCATTGCCATACTCCAACAATCCTCGCAGATCCTCGAGTGGACGCTCCAGCTCCTTATTGTGAACGTCAACTCCTTCCGGAAACAGTACCAAGAGATCAAGAACATATACGATGCCTCCAAAGTCACGACCAAACTCCAAGATGGCAATGTATCGTATCCTAGGACTGGTGAAGAGAAACTCAAGGGCATGTCACTTGAATTACGGGACGTCTCCTTCACTTACCCAGGCAGCCAAAATACCAAACCAACCCTGTCCAACATCAACCTCTCCATTAAATCCGGACAACTCGTTGTCATCGTTGGTGCCAACGGAAGTGGAAAAACTACCATCTTGAAACTCCTCTCGCGGTTTTATGATCCTTCTTCCTCGCCAGACTCGATTCTTGTCGATGGGATCCCGATCTCGCGGTACCGTATGGCAGATCTACGGCGGGCGACGGCGACGTTGACACAGGATCACTCGCTCTTCCCACTCTCGCTGGGAGAGAACATCGGGTTGGGATACGCGGAGAGGGCGTGGGACACGGGGATGATAGACCGAGCTACGGATATGGGTGGGGCGACGCATTGCTTGGCGAAGCTGGAGAAGGGGAAGAAGACTAGGCTGGAGACGGGCAACGAGGCATACGGATACAATGTACCGGACGAACCGTCTCATCCTTTGCAGGTGGAGCTGGAGAAGATGCAAAAGAACATCTCCCTGTCTGGTGGAGAGATGCAGAGGATCGTCGCGTGAGTTTTCTCCCTTTTGGTGATCATTTTGGCCTCACTCTTGTCAAATAGGGCGAGGACGTTCATGCGCTTTGAGTCGGGATCTGTAAAGCTGGTCGCGGTTGACGAACCGAGTTCGGCGTTAGATGCTGAAGGCGAGGCGTCTCTGTTTAGGAATCTTATCCAAGTTCGGCAAGGGAAGACTATGATCTTTGTTACGCATCGGTTCGGGCATTTGACCAAGCACGCTGATCTCGTTGTGTAAGTCTTTTGGTTGGACGCAAATTTTAGTGACTGAAGTCTTTGCAGGTGCATGAAAGACGGTACGGTAGCCGAGGCTGGTACTCATGTAGAGCTCATCGAAAGAGGCGGAGAGTACGCCAAACTGTATAATATACAAGCTAGCGCGTTTGTGGATAGCACGTAACGTGCAAAGGCCTCGACTTGTATTCGCATTTAGTATTTGTATTTAAATATCTATATTTACGGTACTCGACAAGGTGTAAGGCAGACATATTACATTTACACAGACACAAACATGTAAGTATCTTCGTCGTATTTCTTCAGCACATTATCGGCAAAGTCTGTGCTCACAATCAGCTCATGCATGCCCTCCGTCGGGTTTCTACACCTGTATCCCCCGACCACCTCTTGAATCCGCTCGCACGTGCGGTCGTAAAACTGTGCTACCCGCGGTTGTGTATTCTCTTCATCGCCTCTCGCAGACGAGAAGTGCAGGTATTGAAGAAGGGGCCAAGAAGACAACAAATCAAGAGTCCGCGTCTTAAGAGAACGTGTTTAGCCCACGAGTCCTGTACAAAATACGAAACATTACATACAATAACATTATCAGATCCTTCAACGTTTGCATGAGCTGAATCGAGGGCCAATCGTAAAGTAGCCAATTTACTGCACTGCACCAAAGCGGCGAGATGATTCTCCTCCAAACACCATGCGCCAGCATAATATGGCTGGATGTACAGTTCTGTGAGTGTCTGCACATGTCCCGGTAGGATAGCATGATAAAGATCGTCAGCACAGTGCCTTTCCTCTTCATAGTCTGCTTCCTCGACGTCAATGCTGATTTCTAGTAGCTGGATCCCCGAGTAAGACTTAAGGTAGTCGAGAAGAGACCTCGTTCTCCACGAAACGGATATTGATACGAGTTTTATGCCTTCCGCACGAGCGAGTTCCCAGAATTGGCTTGGGACGTCCATATCCAACGTGAGATGAGACAATGAGCGTAGATGTCGATACATGTTAGGGAGCAAGGAAGCTGGCATGACGAGCCCGCGGAGGTAAAGTCTTGTTAACGGGAGATTGACTTCGGGAGGTACGCGGGAAAGGAGCGTCTCGACGGATGGGTATGTAGGAAATATCTCACCGCAACTCGTCACCGATAGATACATCAGATTGGGACAGGTTCCCACTATATGGGGGCAAAAGTCCATTACCCGAAATCCACTAAATGCGAACGTGGTGAGGTTTTGAAAGGCGGAGAAGGCAGTATTATGCGAGCAACTAGGATTCAACTGGATGCTCACGTCTTTCAAATGAGGGCAAGCAGTGAATTTCTTCATGATTAAATCGATAGCGCTTCTTCTGACCGATCCTTGCGACCATCCGATCCAACTGCGACTCGAAGTTAGCAAGTTTTGCTGACTACTAATAGAGCAAGACATACTCGAGAGATCTCAAATCGATTAATCTTGGAATAGCCCCGATGAGAAGCTTCTCGATAGCTTGAATTTTTCGTGCGCGTTTACGCGCCATGCGGTGCCAGACACGTCGATATTTGAGATGGGGAGGGTCGAATGGTGATACAAATCGCAGGGTTTGGATGTATTTCCCCACGTCAGTTTTCCCGGACGCGAGAGCTCGGAGCAATGAAATAGAAGTGTAGTATCGATTGTCCTTGTGGAGACATATCTCAATAGTCTCAAAGACAAAAGGTGTAACGACATCTCGGAAGTATTTGCATGTGCCTCGAAGGGTTATCAGGTCGTCTTGATCGAGCTAAAGAAGTGAGAATCAACTCCGGAAGTCTTTCCTTCCAGTGGCACGAACAGTCTTACCTCGAACACGATGCCCTCGAGTATCTCAGGCGGTACCGCAGAGAGCATGGGAGTTCGAAGAGAAATGCAGACAAGTTCTAGTTCCTCAGGGCCGGATTATGCAATTTGTTCCGTTACCTTGGGCCCCCTTAGGCTGCCCGGATGTACCGATCACAAACTGGACCCTCGTTCCTGTTCGATTGGATGATGGCACAAGCCGCATTTGACGGCCTGAACAAATTTGCCGGCCAAGCGGGCCTGGCCATCATTGACAGTTTGACATAATGAGCAAATAATGAGGGTACAGTATGTGAAAAGGACGTCAATTGTCATATCGGACGAACTTTAACTTCAAAGAACTGAAAGATGTGGTTACTGACAGGAGACCTTTATAAGAAGGAAGACAACACCAAAAATTTGGAAGTAGCAAAAGGCTATATGGTTATCTTATGAAAATCCAAATGAAAGCCTACGAGCGAACCTCAGTTATAACGGCAGAAGGTCAACTTTAGCCGCTGTATCATTCCAAAACCTCGACCTGACCCGACGTCTTAATGCCGACCTTGATCTTGCGGGCGCTTGCCATAGCCGGCCACGCAGAATTGAACACATCCTCCAATTCTTCCAGTGTACGTCCACGCTGAGAAGGCGGGATTAGTGAGTCCACGTTCGAATAAAATACCAATACGTCACTCACGGTCTCCACACAGAATAAAAACCACAAAACGGATGCAACAAGATCCCATCCGACGAACACGAAGTAATACTTCCATCCAAGACGCCCTAAACCAACACTGTTTCCAAAGGTGTTGATAAAGCCGGCGACATTGGATATCAGGATATGAACTACAAAGAGCGACGAGGTGCAGATTAGCAAGGAAGTTACTGCGTCGTAAATCAGACTTACTTCCCATGCCCTTGGCACGTATATCCTGTCGCAAAACTCTATAGATCTCGCATTAGCAGCCACAGATGGCATCGGAAAACAGGTCCTTACTCTGCACAGTACAGCGCTTGCAGAGGAGTGTACGTAAAACTGTAAACGACACCGAAGAGGAAAACCATGGCGATGGAAGCGTTGGCGCCGGCCGTGTTCGTATTGTCTGATTTACCATCTGGAGAATTTCCATAGGATTAATAGGGTAATGGGTAGGCCAGCGTCAAGCGTACATGCGGAAGTTAAGGCGGCGACCATCGCTAACAACACCGCAAGCGTGAAAGCCCCGATGTATAATCGCCTGCGACGTCCAATACGGTCGGACAGTGCAGCACCCTTTAATAGATGACAGCGAAACTATGCGACCGGAGAAGGAAAGGACATACACTAAAGGCGCCAAATGCGGATAAAATGGAATTCGCGAAGTTGCTGTAAAGGGAGGATAAGCTCAGGTGCAACAGACGAGGTCGAAAGTGACGCACTAGACGAGTTGCTGATGCTTTGATTTCACTCCAGCGTTACTCATCAACGTAGGAAGGAAATAGGTGATCAGCTGGAAAGCCCATTATAGCTATTCAGAAAGATCCAACGCTTGGCAACTTACTCCGTTCCCTGCAAGTTGTCCGTTGACCTTGGAGAGGAATTCCGATGCAGGTCACAAGAGAGAAGAAGAATGACTTACACACTGAAATATGGGTCAGATACACGTGCATTATAGAGGATAACAGCATACCATCAGCACAAGGCAAAGCATGCGCCATCCTGGCCGTCAGCGTTGTGTTAGAACCAATGCGGGTAGTAATGAATGAAATCAAAAGTCGACGTACGACTATTTTTATCCTTAAAGAGACCGCTATAGTCCCAAAACGGTTCACGTTTCTTGACCTCTATGGCAGCTTGAAACTCCTTCAGTTGAAGCTGAATGTTTCAAGTCAGAGAAGTAACACGATGACTAAAGTAGGTGATCAACCGCACCTCGATAACTGGATTTGTCTTTCCATCATTGCTGTGATAGCCAACAAGGACTTCCCTCGCTTCGTCCAAGCGACCTTTCTGAACGTACCACCGCGGACTTTCAGGACAGAGCCAACAACAACACATAACGATAATCTGGACGTGGCGTCAGAACCTGAACAGGACCATGGAGAAGTTCGTACCGGAGGTAAAATTTGCAGGATAAGCGGAAGACGCCAAGCCCAAGTACTGTTCATCTTCTGTGTGCCAACCATAGCTCCAGTGGCCGGTATGCTGCCAATGAAGAAGCATCTGTGGAGGATATTGAAGTGCAATAGTATTTAAACGCGAACGATGACGCACGAGTTGTACAAGCCACCGAGACGACCTCGCCATTGAGGAGGCGCCAATTCTGTGACCCATGTTGGCGCGGCCGTCGTAGAAATAGAGATTCCGAACCCGAGAATGAACTAGAAGAGGCATGAGTGTAGATCAAGAAAAAACAAGCCTTTGCTCACCCGACCACCCAAAAAAGCACTCGCATTCTGAGCAGAGGCGATTATGGCCGATCCAATAAGGATGAAGAAGGCGCCCTGGTACCGCAGTCAGCAGGGACACCATAGAATGAAACGGGCTGACAGTAAACATTCCGCCCCGTCGCCCCCACTAGAATAAATCGAGGTTAGATAAGATATCTTGGATGAGTATTACGCACAGTATCACTAAGTGGACCTGCAAAAAATGCACCGACAACATTGCCGACAATACTGATCAAGAGGATTAGTATTTTGCGCTGAAGATAAATAAAGGGTACTTACTAAATCATGAAAACAATTCCTGTAGATACGCCAACTTGTTCGTAACCGAACTAACGCTTATTATTTCAGTGAACCAAGGGTGCAAAGAGCAGGACGTACATAGTCCAAGTATTGGTCCATGGCGTTGATACCACTCATCAGGCTTCCGTCGAATCCAGAAGATACAGCGTTCAAGAATCCCACCATTACGATGAAATAGAGCTGAATTCGTGGGGTGAGGTTACTTAGATAAGGATAGTTGAATGTACCTTAAACGCCCGCTTGCTCCTTGGATCCAGCAAAGTCGTCTCTACAGCTTTTGAAAATTCGGCATTGTAGGCTACGTCAACTCTGCTGATTGGAGGACTGTAGACGACAGGGGATGTGGGAGTTACTTTGATATCCTCGTCAGAGTGTTCGTCTATAGCCATGAAAGAAGTCCTAGACCGCTCCGAACAAGGTCCGCTGGGATTGATATCGATTGCATTGATAGACACCACCAAATAACGCTAAAGTCGGACCGTTGAGAGATAAGAGAATAGGTATGCTGCTATAAAAATCACAAGCACAGTGCGGCGTTCACACGTGTTGTGCTCGTATCCCGATCAGTGATTGCATGCGGAACGACTACTTCAGCTGAACAGAAGAGCGAATTGTGGATCAAATAAGTATACTATACACTGGATAGTGACTTTTCACAGTGTAAGATGAAGTTATATAGCCAAGAGACAGAATACGCACTGTTTTGTCGTAGTTAACATTCGAGTCCCGGCGTCTCTGATAAATATAATGTACACCGGATAGATTTTAGAGGCAAAATCGAAGGCAGGCTCACACTGGAAGTTGACTGGAAGTTGACTGGAAGTATCGACGTCCCGAGAGAAGTATGCCAAGGGAAGTCATGTGCAAGTCATGGGAAAGTCTTAAGGCCCAAAATGGAAAGCACCTTCGGAGACTTCGGCCCGTACTACCGCCTGTACTTGTGGATCCACCACTGGACTGCTCAAGCGGTCAGACGTTGTTCAGTTTGTTATCTTCCCTTCACCTCGATTCTTGATAGAGAAACAAGCGGCTTGTACCATCGACATCCTGCGATTCTCTTCAGCCCACGTATGTGTGCCGGCACTTCAAGTTCACTGCGGCACCTCACGCGAGCAGGAGAACCGTCCAAGAACCATCGCGAACCTGTCACTCATGATCGAGTACGTTTTTGGTTGTCCTTCCCGTGACTTAGGTATTATGACTGTCGCTTGTAAATACTCTTTTGGCTTTAACCAGACTTGCTTTCACCCTACAAGGGCTTGAAGCTTGAAGTCCTCCCCAACTATAACAGCAGGAACGGCAGAAGTCAACCAAAATCGAGGAAGAAAGAAAGAATAACATGGTCTTCAAGTTGACGACTGCCGTTTTGGCGGTTGTTTGCTGCGTGAAGGCATGCTCCAATCTCGACAAGGACGTATTCCTTGACGATCTTGTTAACAAAATGACTATTCCCGAGCTCGTTATGCAGCTTCATCTCATGTTCGCCGATAATGTTGTTGGTCTGAAGTCAGAGAATGAGCTATACGGTAAGATTATCATGTTTACAATTCCTTCCTTACTTTAATACTCCGACAGACTTTGCTATGCAATCAGCACCCACAGCTGGTATTGGTGTTATCCACGACTGGTATCCCACCGATCAGACTTACTATAACACGCTCCAGAAGCTCAATCTCGACAAGAGCCGCCTCGGAGTCCCTTTTATGCAGTTGGGAGAATGCGTCCATGGTGTGGGATCGTTCAAGCAGTCGATGTTTCCTCAAGCAATAGGAATGGGCGCAAGCTTCGATCGAGAGATGGTGTACAAAGTCGGGAGGGCCATCGGTGAAGAGGCCCGAGCTATAGGTATCCATGCGTGTCTGGCTCCCGTACTTGATTTGGGAAAAGAACCGAGGTGGGGACGGGTGCAGGGTACGTTGCGCCTTTAAATGCCCTGTATATACATAACTGACTGCCTGTTAATAGAGGCTTGGGGAGAAGACTTTGTTCTCACATCTCATATGGGCGTCGCGTTCGCTTCTGGTCTGTCGAAGAATGGATCATGGGGTGATCCTGACGCTGTAGTTCCTGTTATGAAGGTATGTATACGTATACTTCGTCGTACAGGCAAAAAGCTGACTGCATGTGTTGATACAGCATTTCGCCGCTCATGGCAGTCCGCATGGCGGAATCAATGCCGCCTCTTTTATGGGCCATGGACTGCGCCAGGTCATGATGGAGATGCTCGTACCTTTTAAGGCTGCCTTCGAGCTCGGAGGCGCCAGAGGTGTCATGATGTAGGCGCTTACTTATAATACAAAACTCTGGCTGTGGCACTCATTCGGAATTGACCATAGGGCATACCACGAATTGGATGACATACCTGCTCATGTACATCCGTTACTATATGATGCATTGGATGGGTGGGATTTCGATGGTAAGCTGATGATATTCTGCCTATCTTCCGGCATCTAATTGCTTCGATGTAGGTTTTATCATGGCTGATGACACAGGTACGAGATCCAAATATCTAAATGATGGACTTACTGGTTCCTTAAAGGAATGAGAATGCTAAATGTGCGACATACCGTGTCAAATTCCCCGGCGGATACCATTCAACAATGGTTCAATGCCGGCGGAAATCTGCAATTCTATGACTATGATCTGCCAACGTATCTTAACGTGAGTCAGCCTGGCTTCAACTCATATTTCTATGCTTACTTGAAACAGTGCACTATCGATCTGATAGCGAATAGGACTGTCGCTGAGTCCACCTTGCGATCCCATGCTCGGAGGATTCTCGGCGTTAAATATGACCTCGGGCTCTTCAGTGATCCATACATCCCCGACGGCCTCGATTATAAGAATCCAACAACCGAGCATATCCCCCTCACTCTCGATGTAGGCCGCCGTTCCATCGTTCTCCTCGAGAACAAAAATTCGACGCTCCCCATCAGACCTACGGAGCAAGGTATCTCCAAGATCGCCCTCATCGGACCTTTCTCTGATATTCTCAACTACGGTGACTACTCAGGCTCGTGGGGCGAGTATCCCGTTGCCAATTCGAGCACTATAAGGCAGGCGATGACGGGATACCTCTCTACAAACCACCCAAATGTCAGCCTCGTCTCGAGCTGGGGTGCTGATACCTGGATGTACACTGCCCAGCATGCCATCCCGGGATACCTTCTCTCCTCTAACGGTACTCCCGGCGGATTGCTCGCGACGTACTACTCCGATACCAATTTTCTCGACGCAGTCTTCCAAGTACAGGAGCAACCAAATCGAGACTGGGGAATATACCCTCCCCTCGGTCTGCCATCAAACAATTTCAGTGCGGTTTGGGAAGGCGAGCTCGATGTACCGGTGTATGGAAGCAATGTCGATGGTTACATCGGCATTGCAGTTTATGCGAACAATACAGGACGGCTATACGTCGACGACGTCCTAGTCGCTCAGTCCGAGCTCTCAAATACTGGGACTGTGATGGGCAACATCCAGTCACTAGGCTATGTCCTCGCGAATGCGACGACCACTCCACCTGGGGGAGCTCCGTTTACATGGAGAGCCGGTGCGAGACATAAACTGAGAGTCGAGTTCCAGGCATGGAATCTGTGGCAAAAGGTCGAGAATGTTAATTCTATCAACGCGCAAGTGGAGCTGTTTTGGAACTTAGTGGATCGGACAGACGCTGTGGGAAAGGCTGTAGACGTTGCGAATGCGGCAGACGTTGTCGTGTTAGCAGTCGGCGCCAGTTGGAGTAGTGACGGTGAAAGTGGAGATAGGGCTACCTTGGGCTTGTCCGTTAATCAAAGTGGGTCTAATAAGCTTCCTTACACTTTGGTGCCGACATTGTCCAAGCCAAACTAGCTGATGCAATCTTCGCTTTGAGGAAACCTGTAGTGCTCGTGCTAGAGGGCGGTCGGCCGTTTGCGATCCCAGAATACTACAGCAAGTGTACCGCCGCTATCAATGCTGTTGGTATCTGTGCCATAACCTTAATTCAATTCTGATCAGTTAGCATAGTTCTTCCCTGGTCAATCGGGCGGAGAGGCTATTGCAGATGTTTTGTTTGGCGAATTCAATCCCGGTGGAAGAGTGCCGTTGAGCGTTCCATACGATGTGGCGCAGCTGCCTGTTTACTACAAGTGAGGATGAAGTTTTCAATTCGTTCGTCCATTCTCTGACTTTGGAGTTAGCTATAAATTTACGGATCACGCGAAGAATTATACGGACCTGATTTCTTTTCCTACGGTATATTTTATATTACCTCGCTGGTAGCCTATGTTTATTGATGTGACTGAAGTACTCTTTCGGCTATGGCCTGTCATACACGACGTTCTCTGTAAAAAATTTCAATGCCAGTTCCGATGGTGGAGTGAAGACATTTACTTCAGGCGAAACAATTACTTTCCGCGTGGAAGTCACCAACGAAGGAAATCTCGCTGGTTCATACGTCGCTCAGGTATGAAGGCTACCATTTCTCTGCTCCCTTTGCTTACCTGTTTCTGTAGGTCTATCTGTTAGTCCGAGTCTCCGCCATTGTACGCCCGCAGAAACAGCTCGTCGCATTTGACAGAGTTTATCTTGATGCCGGGCAGACAAAGGTAGCGACGATGGAGCTCGAGGTAGACAGGTACCTGAGAATCGTCAATAGGAGATATGAGTGGGAACTGGAGAGGGGAGAATATGTGTTTGCGTTGCTTGAGCATGGGGGCCCGGATGTAAACACGGAAACCAATGTAACAATGTTTTGTCTGGGGTAGCTTAAAGTAACACATAACTTTTCGTAGTTCTCTATTTAACAATCACTAGTCGTATCCTCCGGAAGATAAAGAAGGCGGGAATTCCCCACAGCCGACCTCAACGTCATCTGTAAGCTCCAAGATTACTGTCGATGATGTTGTGAAAACGTCCCAGTCCAGAAAGCAGGTTGATTTCTGTGGCCTACCGTTGACAGTTACGCTCTATATTGACATTAGCACGATGCTGAGCCTAAATGATTCCAAGGGTACCTTGACATACACGCCGCTACCGAACCCTGTGCTCACGATGGTGGTAGTTGAATTCAACAGGGGGTTATGAAGCGATATCGAAGGGAAGTACGGCGAAGAAAGGAGATACTGTTTTGTAGCCGGCAACGGGTACATCCCAGCGAGGTAGAAGAAGACATAACTGCCCATCGCCCCTTTAGATAGGATTTAACGGCGACATCATTGACTGCTAGATTCAAAGATACACACCAGAATCTGCAAAGCGTCAGTCGCATGAATAAAGGTAAAGAAAGGCGAGTGTACCATCGTTCCCAGGTAAACCATTCCGAGATGTGTTGAAGTATTGATTGATGGTCTCTCTTACGCGACGCGCACTATACCCAGGCTTGTCGGCATAGTGATACATATGCGGTATCTGTTGTGACGGCTCGTTTGTCGAATCAAAGTAGCCCTATCTGACGATTAAATGTTGCCCGATGAAATAATGTAAAGTGTACTCACATTATCAAACATCCAGTCAAGTCGTTCAATGAACTTCTTACGACCGCCTTGCAGCTCAATAAGTTTGGCTGTGTCGTGCGGGACATACTGCACAAATGAGCACATTAATGTATCAAAAGTCTAAACACATACCTGAGAATAGACTATGGGAGACGTCTCATAGAACCCATCGCGACGGATGGCATTCAGAAAGCATGTCGATCCAGTTGGATCGTGAATGCTGCAATGTCTTGGATCGGTGTAGTTCCACGTTCCGTTAGCAAAGCGGGGCTATTGATTCATCAGCAACATTGTAATAGAAAATTGAACTCGGCTATACCTGGAAGAATCCAGAAATATCCTCCTCGATGTCCGGAACGCTGATGTTCCCATTCCATGAGTTTATAAAGTTCCGCGCTCTGGCAGCATACTGCTCATGAGAGATGAGCCATACGCACGTGGAAGAAGCGCAAACAAAGTCCAGACCTTCCCAGCATCTTCAACCTTGTTCAGACCCTTGGCTACCTGTGAGATGGCGAAGTCATCGAAAGCGTACTAAGGCATTCCTTGTCGGCGCGGGAAGGTAAAGGAAATACTAGATAAGAGAATTACCTCTATAGAACGCGAAACCTGTTTAGTGTTCGCGCCACCACGATACATCGTGTCTGAAGGAATGTAGCCTGAGTAAAGGATCAGTCAGGCAGTTTGACCGACGCATTGGGATCTACACACCGAGCTCTTTCCATACATCTGCTTGCCGGCCTTGGATATTCCAATTTGGAGGGGTGTTCTCCGCGTCAGCGAGAAGTGCGTCGTACAGATCTTTATCGGAAACACCTAGTGAGGAGGTGTGATTCTGATATCTTCGGATAGGTTACATCAGTTGTTGGGCTTGAAAGAAATGGATGAATTGACTTGACGAAGAATTCTGCTAGGATAGGGTCACCATCTAGAGGACATGAGAAACCCTTCGGCACGATGAAGGAGTTTTATCGACATACGGCTCCCGCCTTGGACGAATCTTTATTGGTCTACACGTCAATTTGATATAAAAATGCACTGGAATACAGAGCGTACTGCTTTGTTCCCATTTCGCGACACTCGGGAAGCCAGCCCTCGTTCTTCTGAATATTGATCATCCCCCGAACAATATCTGCAAATCTTTGGGGGTCGTGGAGCGACATGAGAGGAAAGAGCGTTCGGTAGGTATCCCACTGCACAGGTAACATCAGCACGAAAGCCATAAAACAACGGGGTAGGTCTGACGTTACAATAAAACGAGTCGTAATAAGGCTCGCTTGAAGACCACCCTGGATTTTCCCCTGTCACTGAAAGAACATCATCAATCGTTGTCGTGTAGGCAGATAAGTGGGTGACGCACGATCCGCAGGAGTGATATGAGTCCTGTAAAGCTAGTTTGTTGTTTTCAAGACCAGAAAAGAGCGGAAGTGAGAAGACGCACGGAAGAGTACAGCAGAATCGTTGTATTATCGGCCACGCCATTATTATTGACCTGCACTCGGCCGAGAATGTCCCGCCATTGCGCTTCGCTGTCTCGAACGACCCTCTCAAAGTCCCAGTCAGGAATTTCTTCCTCCGCATTGGCACACGCCTGTTCTACAGAGAGCAACGAGATGCCGACACGCGCTAGGATGGTAGTAGGTCCCGTTCTCGAGCCTGGAAACCCGACTAAACCGCCGTGCTCGTACCCCCATGCTGCCAAAAAAGTTACTGACAAAATAGAACAGAAGAAGCCGGTCAGAGCTCACTGTAGTAATGCTGCTGGATATCCGTCCCCCAGAGATCGGGATAGTTGATCTTATAAGGACCATATTCGACTGGCCCACTGAAGTCACCCTTGAAATCCACGCATGCATATGCATTGTAGCGGGCTATTCCAAACGAGTCGGCAAAGCTTCCGCTAGCTACATGTGTGTGAAACACGGTACCAAAAGGTTGACGGGAAGTAGGGACGCACCTGTCATGCGACCCGTCTCCGAGTTGATGACCATCGTTATATCATTGGCGCTAATCTGTCCGTCGTTCGTAACATCTAGCAAGATCCTGGGCGTAGTAGATTCTTCAGGGAAAGTGTATCGATGTAAAGCGGTCCGCCGTGTCGATGTAAGTTCAACTCTGATTGAATTAGAGAGGTTAGTAGAGAAATAGCCGGGTGAGGCATAGTCGTCAACTGAGCCTAATACCGAGCCTTGGTCAGTAAGATGGAATATTGCAAAGTGTGATCTGTACCATCAGGTAGTACATGACGCAGTATTTTCCTCGAGTCGATCGTCGTGAGGCATTGCTCAAACGCCGAACAGTTGTGAATTGGGAAAAGCTTGAAGTTCGATAAGGGGACTTGCTAGTAACCAAGTTGAGCGACCAGTCATAAGAAACGGAATGGACGAACTCCTCCGGTCCCAGACTGATGCAACTGGGAGAAGCCTGTGACATTATACCTGGCATCACCGTCGTAACCTGCGTGCTTCAGGTTGAAATAAGCTTGGCGTTTGACGACTGAATATAAGATACCCTACGTTTCCAGGCGAATCAGTGTCCATCCCTACTTTAACCATGCCATGGGGAACCGTCGCGCCTGTTTGGTGTCTGTTCAGCTCCCCAGCAGGTACAAACTTCTTTTGAAACGAACCAGGAAAAGTATGTCCCCCATTGACTGTGCCGATAAACAGATTGACATATTGAAGGGGATCAAGAGCAGCGGCGACAGCTAGGAGCCAGCTGTACAACAATAGCAGCTTCATGGGAGCACTAAAGCGAGCAGGACATGGTCAGCTGATAGCCATACGACCCAGAGATTTCGAAGGACTTCTTTTCTGCCTTTTCAAGTGAACTCTCGCGTTCTCCTTGGCCAGCAGTGGGTGGTTCATGATGACTATCATAGATCAGTGATGTTCCGAAGAAATGCCGGTATACGGTGTCTACAAAACCGTTCAACCAGTGACGAGAAAGCAAATGAAAGTGACTGTTGCCGAACGCTGAACGTCACTTTCCAATCTGATTTTCCCGAGTTTGACGCGAAACCACGTCATCCGTTGCGGCCCGTCCGTGGCGGTGTAGGGCCGGTGCGATTCACGTTCACGGTTGATTGAATAGGCTAGAAAATCGGGTCTTCTATGCGTCTTTCTTTGCTTGATCTGTTAACGAAGGTCACACTATCACCTTGGAAATGATTTGTGGAGGTCTCTCAACCCTTTGTTTGATCTCCACGCCCATTAGTTGTTGGTATACTTAGTAGTACTTGGCCATCTACCATTGTAGAATGACCATCCCCGGAAGGCTTTGATAACATTTCTTATTGAATGCATCTAAGTATTTGTCAGTGTCGTTTTCTCCCGAGCCCAGACTGACAGTCCCAATTTGCGAGTGTCATGTAAGTAGAGGCATACTTTGTTTCCTACGACGGGAGGTTGAGGAAGGAGTGTTTCTATTCGTATGAAACACCGGTGATGCATAGACAATAAGGGAGAAATTGCAAAGTTAACCCATACACGAGAAGATGAATAAGAATAATCTATCGAATAAACACAACGCCAGATATATTAGCTCTCAGCTTTCCATCCTCTGCAATTTGCGCAATGACTTGATTGGCGCCGACGCTACATCATCCGTATCATCCTTCAATCGCGACATAGATTTCATTTGTGCTTGCTCCGGTTCAGGCTCGCATTTAACCAACGGTGGGGAAACGGCCTCGTCGATGTCTGCATCCATATCCACATCTAACAACTGCTCCAACGGATTTCTCCAGAAGCTCGTCGAACAATCCGGATCGGAAATTTCTGGGAAGTTGGGGGTGGGGACAAAGCTAACCGCGTTTTCGGAAACGGTTATCGTCGCTCTGATCCTCTCTGATTTCCTGAGTAAGGCTACTTCGTTTTCCAAGGAAGCGATACGCCGTTCTTGGGATTGAAACTTTAGGCGCAAAAGCTTGTAGAGCTCGGGTGGTGGAGAGGGTAATGCAAAGGCGACAGGTTCACAGCCCAGGCCGGGAGGTATGGGCAAATCTATAGGATCACAAGGTTCCAGAGCATGCGTTTTCGTCGACAGCGTTTCGTCGGCTAATGTGGGTGGGGCTGCGGGCCGGTCCCTCCAGACCTTTGTACGCTGCCAAGACTCCAGGTAATCGTGTGCGTTTCTTACAGGGAGCGCTGCGTTCTCGTTCGTATCCCATATCCAATCACCCCGAATCTCCTTTAGCCCGCTCATCCACCTGTTGGCCTTAACGCCGCCCTCGATTTGCTCTTCATCAAGTTTGAATCCCTTCAGTCCCTTCAGCACCAGTCGCTTCCAATCTATGGTTATCAGCACCCTAACTGCGAGAGCGCGGAAAAAAACTCACCAGATTTGACGGCATCTTTCCGATACTCCTCGTCCCCATACATCTCCCAAAACTCCTTCAGATATCTTGGGTGGGATAACAACCACCCCATGCGATACCGTGCCAGGGCCCTATCAAACACTGCACACCTCCAGCTCCTTCCAACCCCCTCCTCACTCATCGCTCGCCTGACCTCGTCAAGAAATGCTTTGCAAAGTCTCGACACGTGCAGGATTCCGGTCTTGAACTCGCTCCACTCCTTGTCATCCGCCAGGACCAACCGGAGGGAGCTCCACATAAATTCTCCCACGAACATCAGTGGTATACGATACACGTTCGGTACTACCGTTGTAGATCCGTCCGCCGAGGTGATAGTAGCCCATTTCGAACGATGTGTACGGCCTGGGACGGAGAATGAGTGGGTGACGAGATGTTTAACGATATCGTCTTTGGACCACGCCGATGCATCTCTGTAGTCTAGTTCGTCAGGATGATCCCATCCCAAATCTTTGGCGGGCGAAGGGGAGTGAAGGTGGATGATTGCGTCGACTTGTTCTTCCTTCGGCTCTGATTTCACAATGGGAGCGGTTTGGTATTTCTGCGTTTTCTTTTGACGAATCCGGTGGCTGGGATGCGAGTTCGAGCTAATGGAGTCTTTGGTGATGCGCGTCATGGTGGAACTGTGCTGCTGGCAAGAGAATTAGAAACATCAATGCTGAGAAGATATTTAGGAGATCCGTACCGATTTCAGGGGATGATAAAATAACAAAAATTTAAATAATCCAGACTTTAAAGTGGTGTTGGGGTATTGGAAGAGAGTCGAAGAGTCAAAGAAATGCTGTCCGAGGTGGTGGTGTGGTAGGTGAAAAAGGACCTGCCGAAAGCGGCAATTCCGATGTCAGCGCGACAACGTGATACTTGCGTCGCCGGTCGGTTTGTACATTGTCCCGTCGACCACATTGGGCTATAATTCTGATATAAAGTACATTGGTCTGTGTACCATGTAATATGAATATTCGACCGGTTTCCGTCGCATCGTCATTTGTTATAACATATAGCAATGAAGTCGTCCTACCGGAGACTGTTATTTATCTATGTAGCGGACATGACAACTGTCAACTTCAGTCAATCAGTAAATGATGCAGCTTTGAATGGTCGTGGGCGAGAAGTCCAGGTATAGGCTCTCAGTCTAAGAGATCTCCCCTATGCTTACAATCAATGAGCGCCAGACGGTGTGATGTTTCGTACGAATTATTTTTCTTGGGTAGTACAAGATACCCATCTCAAAACTACCGAAATTTCCGTCTGAGAAAATGTATCCCAAAAGGACAAAGGTGAATAAATAGGCTCATCGGAGTCATAATGACTCAGAACCATCAACTGAGGGCGAGATATATTTGTAAAGGCCCCATATCCAGAATTTGTCTGTACTCTGACTATTCGAATACAGGGAGACGCTATGTCACCAGGTGTACAGCACCTTCGAAGCAGCGTACAGAGGTCAAGTGTCCAGGAAATGCTGAATTCGCTCGGTGACTTGTCGCGACCTCCCTAAGTCACGCAACTTTTGAGGGTTTATTCTCTTCTACGTTCAGCACTTCTTTCTTCGTTCGAGCTATGGTACGGGAAAAGGTTGGCGTTGTATCTTAGGCCATGGGATTCATGAGGCCTGGGATAATGTGGCGGCCGTCGGAACATCTGATCTAGAAGCCTGACCCGTCATGTATTACTTGTCGTGATGAACATCTCTTTACTTAGCCTGCGTCTGATGCGTTTGAGTATTCAGAAACTAGCTACAAAGAGATTAGACATTTCTCGACCAGCGAATAGCATAGAAAGAAATACTGAGATGGTGGGAGAGTACAACCCTGTGGCACCGGCTATCGGTGCGACTCAGCCGGCGTCCAGAAATGACAATCAACGCTCAATTTCAAACCATCAGCTACCTCACTCTTCGACAGGATTTCTTCTGCACCTTACTGATATTATCTTCTGATATCGGATTAGTGGCTTTACGAGCTTCGTTATTTTCTGTCCCTTTAGTGGGCGCATTGGACCTTTCCCGCACAGCAACACAATATTCAAGTCTTGACAACAAATTTTGCTGGGTCAGATCTCGTCGGAGAAGCGTCACCTAGCGGGCCTAGGTTCTACTTCTTAAATAGCCCTCCAATTCTCTTTATTATGCACCTATGTCTGACTAATATCTGTAGGTCCTAACGGAGAATACCGGAGTTTGCGCCAGTGATCACGGTCATTATCTGACCGGGAAACTTCAAGCCATATTAACTCGAGCAGAGAACACGGTGGAATCTTCTACTTCATTCTACGGAGTGACCTCAGGCTGACATCTTCGTAGGATCAGACACTATATTGACCTACGTATCCAGAGCCATGCGAGCAAACATCACCGTTGCATTCATACTGAGAGCGTCAGTGCGGTCATTACCCATGATGGCACTGAACATCTTTAGATTCACTTCCTCCGATTCGAAGCGGTATCGGTACCTGTCCAACTCTGCGTCAGACACGAGGCGCGGATGACGTGATCTTTGTGCCTTCTGCTTGCTTTGTCTTTCTAAAGTGGCTGTGCGGGAAGATGGCAATATTTAAACGGAGCGCTAGCGCTATCAGTTCTACCTTCCGTTCCTTTCCCTCTGTCTCTTCGCCCTGGTGGCACATTTACTCTTCTTCTTCCAGTCCACTAGAAAACAACGGCGATGGCACAGAACCTCACTCTGCTAGAGTCCAGGATTATCAATGAAACGGGAAGCCCTTGCTCTCGCTTGAAATGCGCCCAGAAAAGTGTGTCTGTTCGATTCTTTGCTAAAAACTTTATAGGCTCATAAAATGTCGCAGGTCGTGACTTTGATGTACGTTCGATTGAAGTAAGACCATTCTCCCTGCTTACATCTCAGGTGTATCATGGAGTCCTGGATAAATTTGGCGAGATCTCGGTTCGCGTGAGGATACCTCTGGCTCGTGATGGCGGCGCTGTCACACCTTATCAAGTTATGCTGTCAGAGGTCCGTATGTTTCGTTTGGCTCTTTCCAAATACCTAAGTCTCCCGACAGTTTGCAACTCTTTCGTTCTTACGATCTCAGGTTCCCAAGTCTGTCCCTGTTCAGATTCCGATCTGCATTGACGAGGATAAGGACAATTTGGTTGGTGGTCCATGGATAGCGACTACATTGGTACGCGCCTGTAACCGATATCGTATATCTATATAAATGTGTTATCATCATTGCAGACCAAGGGTCCCTTTATAAAGGACATCATCCACACTCTCAACTCCGTACAACGCGAGACTATTATCGATTCCGTCGCAGAGACGTATTACAGGATCCTCATGTCTCGCAGCAGCAAATTTTCAAAAATTGGCAGCATCTATCGCCACGAAGACCGTGAACAAATGGCTCGAGACTGGTTCTTTACAGACGACGACGGCAACCGTGATGTCAAATCTCGTTCCGATTACTTTGTGGGACCTATCGCAGTATGCCCTCCAGATTCGAATGAATTGGACCGTAATACTGAGCCCCCGAATATCTGGCATTGCGGTCCGTTTGAATCTGCGGATAAATGGCTTGCAGCGATTGCCTCCCGGGACTTGGATTATACAGGCGCGCCTTCCGACATTTCCCTTGACGAGCAGCGCGATAGAGAGCGGGACGTAAACGAGATATTGGGACGCATGCGCAAGAAAGATCGGGATTTCAGGAAACGACTGGTACTCGAGCACCCTGCCTTCTCCCTGTCTTGCATCCAGGTAGATCCTGCTGATCCTACGAAGATTGTTTCCATTTCCGGTTGGGCTGGGGCCCGGGTTGTGCCATCGTGGGCAATCAACCCTCCGTTGGATATACCGGAAAATATAGGGCTGGTTGAGCAGAAGTGCTTGATCACTAGGTTTGCCTGGGGCGTGACGCAGAAATTTCCAGAGGCAGATTGGCGAAACAGCTCGATGTTTGACAAGCTTCTCGTCGCGCAGAATAGTCATATAGATCCCAATGACAGAGCCTCGCTCTTCAAGAACAAAACTGTACTGCAGATAATGCGTGCGTTGATCTCTTTATGAGCTTCTTGGAGTTTATTGACCTAGTGATGTAGTGACGTTCCGGAAGAAGGACGAACCTTTAGACAAAATACTGCCGGAAGATTTGGATTCTATTATCGAGCGCTTCTCTGAATAAGCGGGTTGCATTTAGAAATCTTCGTTGTGACCTGTCTGTATGGATCCTCTTTGATCAACTTATCCTTATTGTTGCCTGTCACTACATCTCGAAAAGGAAAAAATATTCTGTTGAATAAGCAAGGTCAGAGCATGTCGAGCTCGTCTTCGTTCCCAATAGTTGCCGAACAGTCGGGAGACCCAACTATCCACAGTGCCGTAATGAATTCAATACGTAGTATACCTAGGAAGAAAAATCTTTATTTACTGATGTCATTGCCATTGTTGGGATCGAACCCAGTGACGGCTGTAACTGACCAACTTCTAAACTAGCACGCCCATGCTCTGTCGAAATACGATTAGTCTTCTTATACAGATCTAAGTTATACCCTCTATCGTATGGACCTTCGGTATCGCACTGCATAGACCATCCACACGAGAGATCCTTAGATCCTGTCACAAATCCGGCTGGACGCATTTTGAATAAATCTCTGGTTACATTCACGAAGCACTTCTGAAGCATCTAAACCTTGCAGAACCCGATCGTCACTGTTTGAAGGACTGGGTGAGAGTGAAGCGACTTCTTTTCTTGATCACGCAAAACAACGACCCAAAATGAAAGCAAATCGTGCTTGCTGAGGTACGAAACGAAAAGATCAATGTATAAAAACTGAAGTATTTGGCAAGAACCAGACAGGCTGCAGGGATACGCTGAGCCTACGTCAGCACATATATCTACCAGGCGCAGTCGACTCACAAAGCGCCACGTATATCTGCGTCAGAAAATTTCATACCCACAGATTGCACCCGCGACGCGGACGAATACAGCGACCTGAGAGGGAAAAGTCTTAGGATCGCGCTGTTATGAACATCGTTCACTACACGCACAATAACGACACCCAATATCATTTTCCCATACCCCAAACCCCAACCTTCCTCTACTCCTTGTCCAGGCTTCAGAAAGCTTTCACGAACCTGGAGATGCGACGATGGGGTTGAATAGAGTTGTTCTCAGTAGAACATGAATGACACTTGCTAATTTCTTTGAAGACGAAGAGGTGAGGACAGGATTACTGGGCTGAAAGTTCGAGATGAGCTCTGTGAAGAACCACGAGAACCATTTGACCTGGCTCACCAGGGGAGGAGTCAAGGAGGAATCCATGCGGGGGCCGTATCGACGGTACGGATGGTAACGAATGCGCCGTACAGTTTTGTACTTTGGCGCTTTAAGAAAGCATCCATCATAAGGGCGCGATGGGATATCCATAGTCGTGGTGAGAAGGGAAGAGTCGTCGTTGTCTTTGCTGTTAAATGCGGCGGAAGGTAAAATTTCAGTGTGCGAAATTGACGAAGCATGTGCAAACAATGCGCACGGAAATCAGTAGTCGGAGGCGGCTTAGAGAATGCCGATCCTTTTGCGTACGTGCAATCGGGGGTCTTATACACGTCTTTCTACGAAAGGAATTGGGTGGCAGTGTGTGAATTCCTTATACACACTGCAGTATAATTCTGGAAACATACAAGATGGGCTTAAATATTCCATAGTTCAATTGAAGAAGACTGACGGAATAAGAAGCACTGTCAGAACAACACAGTGATCCCTCGCTGGCCCATACCAATCTTTGATCATGAGATTTCATGAATCCGTTGCTGGGACACGAAAAGAGTAGAGATGCCTTTGATTGTTAAGCCAATGATATTCAATTAGCTGGACGCATGGGAATAAACTAAAAAGACTACGCGAGTCTTCTATCAGGTCTTTCCTTCTTCGTGAGATGAAAAACGACGATATACATCTACAAGTTCGGATATAGGGAATCGAACCCATAAATGTCGCAACTGGCCTCTACAACGTACCCGAGGTATATGCAAATCTGATAGAGGGAACCATGAGCTAACCGCAGCGTCTTTCCCAAGACCCAAAACACCACGCACACAGGTACAGGAAATCGGACCCTCTTTACATTTGCAGGCGATGTTATCATCTTTTACATCATATCCGGGTTCGCGTAGTGAGAAGACGTTAGATCAGATAGATACCCCGGGAAATGGGATAGAAACTTGGATCGAAATGGCCAGTACTAGGACGTTGCCCCTAGAAACCTTCTTCGTTCGTGATAAAAATCAACATTTCGTCGTCAAACTCATTATAGGGACTCGAACCCATAGGTGTCGCGACAGGCTTCTGTACCATACCCGAATCCCGATGTGTAACTCTCAAAACCGGGAAAATTATAACTGCCAGGAAAACAAGAAAAAATATTCTGGGCAAAAGCAGTAGTCACTGGTGGGAATATGCAAATCGGATAGAAGCATGCGCGAACTGACCGCAATGTCTTTCCCATGCCATTAATTGTTAGCCAATAATGCTCGATTGGCTGGACACATGGGGAGAAAATAAAGTGACTACGTGAATTTTCTATAAAAACCGTTCTTGTTTGTGGGATGAAAATTGACCAAACACAGTCTCTCTATGTTCGGATATAGGGAATCGAACCCAGAGAAGCTGCAATTGGCCTCTGCACCATACCTGAACGCTGATGTACGACTCTCTAAACCGGGAAAAGTATGCTACCTGGAAAGCAAGTCAATTTGAATACTTAGAAGGAAAACATTATGAGCGAAAGAGGTAGTCACTGGTAGGAATATGCAATTCGCATAGACCTCACTCGGACCACGCAAGAGCTGACCGCAACGTTTCTCCCAAAACCCAAAACCAAAGAAATGTCGCCAATTTAGATACGGGAAATCGAACCTTCGTTGCATACATTGGAGGGTGCCAAGGCCTTCATACCACATTTGACGTCGCATAGTGAGAAGATATTCGAAGTGAGATGGAAATCGGACAGACTTCGATCGAAACGGTCGTTATCACATATCGCCAGAGCGAATCGTCAATATGGGAAGCATAAACCGTGGCTTCGTCTTCGGCTTCCACTCGAATTCTGAAGCGCCTCCCTGGTGTTTCACCAATTTCGGGGTTCTGTTTCCTGTATATGAATTAGCGGTAGGCATCGATTTTTGGATTAGGAGGGGGACAATGAGGATGCAATCCGAGCAGAGTATAATTTTTCCGCCCACATACTCATACTCTTCTTCACTTGGATGGTTGGATGGTGAGGTAGGCAAGAGGCGGGACATTCCTCCCTGTGTCCGGCCCAGTAAGATACACCGACAGTGGCACTGCTTACGCTCACCTTGACATTACCAGTGCGGCGTTTGTAGTCCGCGAAGGGAATATATACTCCTGAGGTTTGAAGGTCACAGGTTGATACTCCCCCGTATATTTGCAAGGACAGCCAGGTAGAAGAACCGCTACTCGCATTTGTAGAGAAGAGGGGTCATTTTCCTGTCTGGCACAGGGATGAATGTATGTCTGCATCATCGCAGTGTTAACCTATGGGCGAATTTGAAAGGGCGTACAAGATTGGCTACTCATCTAACGTCGTGTATGGCATAATGATTAATAGTGTCGCATCTCGAGGTTCGATTCCTTGTATCCGAATTTTCCACAGTCACCACGACTTTTTGGATATTGCTCACCTTGGAGGCGATAATGTCAGCACTAAGTAGAAAGAGGGAGGCGTCGTCTTCAGCGCGGATGTATGGCAGGTGACTCAGACTGTGACAGAGACACCTACTGGAGAAAGACTGCTATGATGACAGCGTACCTGACTCGTACCAATTGGTGCCCTCTTCAGAATACCACTCTCTGACTCCTCCCATTCTATCGAAAGCGATAGAAGTGACTGTATGCGCCCAGCATCAGCGTTCCAAACTTCTGTGAATCCTGTCGAGGTATACGAGTTCAAAGTTGAAAGAAGCGGCCGAGGCCCGAGTAGGTCACGGTCGTACGGTAGGAGAGCCGGGTCGGTGTGTGACGAGGGCAGTCCTTGTACGTACGTATGCCCATACATCCTCCTGAAGCTGAGGTCGTGGTACGGGTTCCTGACAGTGATATGGCATAAGAGCTAAGATCCCTACATTAGACAGGTCGAGGTTCGATCCCTCGTCTCTGAAATACTCGTTGCGCATGGCGCATATTACATTTTATATAGAGCTCACAAGGGGGAGAGTTGTGATTCGGTTTGCTTTATAATGCATTGTCGACCACTGGCAAACACCATTACCAGACAAACGCGCGTGCATTCCCATCAGCATTGCGACATTCACAATCCTAGAAATCCGTTGCAGATGCGGACTCCGCTGCCGGCGTGACCAAAGAGCTCGCGGAAGAAGCCTAAACAATTCCGCCGGGAGATTCCAGGTTGAAACGTGTGGAGGGCTGGAAACGTCCTTGTGGTTACCACGAAAAAGACTTGGACATCAATGCATCAGTCATAATGCATAATGCTTTAAAGACGGCAATAATTCGACAGGTCCCTGGTCACGGTCCTCCACCGACTCTATTATTCCCGCAGTGGATGTCAGACTCGTCTTCATTCGTAATAGTTGCCGTAATGACTTCAAGACGCAGTATACACTGCCAGTGGTAAAATTTAAAGTGACAAAGCGCGTCAAGAAACGTCAACATCATGTCGTCGCCACATCCGCCACGATGACGTGCATGCACTTCAAAATATCTTCTAAGTTCTAGCATCAGTATTATGTAAATCTCCTCAGTGAACAGTAAGCTACCAAGGCAGTTCAGCAACATACAACCGATTCGGGTACATTGCGCCTTGAAAGTTACCTTTGTTAAAGACAGAATGAGGTGGAATATCAAGACCTATAGAATGCAAAACATCTAAACCCGCTAACTTGAAAAGAATAAAAGAATATACGCTTAGGTACGAGAGCTAGTTGAGCATAAAGAGAGCCATCCAACACCTCGCGTATCTGCCATCAAACCTCTGGTGCACCACGATATGCGGTTGGTGGACTAGTAGACTTTGCCGGTGAGAGCCTGTTAGGGATCATATTCGAGTCCGGAGATGATGTCGGAAGTGGGGTGTAAGATTGAGGATACCCTCCGGGAGCTTGCTGCTGGCCATAGGGTACGCCGTTGGCAGAAGGAAAAGTCGACGGGTCGTTAGGGTCCTACACAGTATGAGCTCGATAGCAAAACCTCAACACGTAACTCACATAAACTTTATTGTACACAGGAGGCGCATACGCCAAGTTCCCGGTAAGGTTCTTACCCACAAAGGAAGAAGTGGTAAGTGGAATATCGCCTCCCATAGGACCAGTAGTCGCGACGCCAGCACGCCCACGGCGACGATGACGGCGCACCAGGAAGAAGATCAGAGCAGCGATTATCGCAAGGCCCACAACACACCCAACAACGCCACCGACAATCGCACCAGTGTTGTTGCTCGAGTCACTTGAGCTTGATTCAGAAGCCGCCGTAAGGGTGGGATAGGAAGAGATAGATGTAGAACGCGAAGTAGAGCCGCTGGTGGATGCGATGGGGGTCGCCTCAACACCTTTATCGAGTACGGCACTAGCAAAGTCGAAGGTGCCATTTGTGAAAAGGGATTGATAGGCATAGTGCGGTACTGCAGTGCCGTCGGGTATTTTTCCCGGATACCTGCAAGTCAATAAAGAGGTTATTCCATGCTCCCGGATTAGAATAGGCAAACGTACGTCTGGTACGTTGTTGTGCAATTAGCTACCCACTCACCCCAGCTATGTGCGCCGCCGTTAATCCTTAATCCTGACGGACTCACGAAGGAGACTCACACTAAGACGGAACCATCCTGGCAAGCAGCACATACGTTCAGGAGAGAATAGTACACGGTATTGCATACACAGTTAGACGTGTATTTTGTGCTTACACCCGTATAGTTGTATCTCGACGGAAGGTTCGGGATCGTGAAATCTGTCATGAAATGATTTTTTCAGAAAAAATGTACTTGACGATATCCTGAAGAGCAGAACGTACTGGCGGTACATACGCCTCCCAATGCTCTCCCTACGTCGCAAGGACTTTGATTTAGCGAGTTGAACGACTACATCGAAGATCAGTCGTCAATCCTCGTGGTATCAAGGATGATGGCTACTTACCCATGAGTACGCAGCGTCCGTACAGGTCGCCTCGCTCTGCGCCCTTGCGCCCCTCAAGTTCTGCAAAGCTAGAACAGATAGAAATACCGCGAAGTCGTGCAACATGGTAGACTCGGATGTGGGGAGAGTGAAAGATCACCGCTATCCCTATTGCCGCATTTAAAGTAAACCAGATCTGTTCGACGGAAGCCATGCTGTAAGTATCTCATCCCTGGATTTTGTTTAGGCTGTGCTACTGATTCCTCCCATACGTCAGGAGTAGTAGGGATGATCTCCGCCGTACCCGTACCGTCGGGCCTTCCAGCCACTGGCTTACGGTACGGTTTACGGTATGGATGTAACCCATAAGATCCGTAGCGTATTACAGCTTTACAGCCGTAAATACGGCATCCATTTTTTTTTGCAGTAGAAGTGGCTCGAACGACTGCCTTTCTTGCCGCCATGTTGGATCGTGTAGACACATTTTCTTCCATCTCGCTCCTGCAAATAACATTTCCGGAGACAAATACTCAGTATGCACAATAATTCAGCGGCTTTCTACTTGTTTCGACTCCGATCCTGGCCCGACCTACCAGGTTCGACAATATATATCCCTTGGACGGATACATTAATCTAGTACGAATTCATGAATCAGAATCATGATGTAAAAACACTCAAAATGCGATGAATTATTCATCATCGCATTTTGAGTGTTTTCAAGGGTGGTTCGTGCGGAATGGCTTCTTTGCATAGCTTCTATACTGATCGCATTCTATCTAGCACATACATCCTACCCTAACTTTACAAAATGTTGCCGTATCACCCATACCACCGTTTTACGGCCGTACCGTACCGTCGGGCTGTCTTGGCAAGAATATTATGGTACGGGTACGGGTCGCTTATCATGCGTCAAAACGCAGCTTTCTGGGTGGGCCCGGCCTGATTAGCACCAAGGACAAGGATCGCCACGTAACTGAGTCCGGCAAGTCTCTCGAGCTAACAAACCTCGTAATTTAAAAGGAAGATAGTACGCGATGTTTGTGGCCTCCAAGAGGCTCAGTGATAGCTCTCCAGACCCATAGTACGACGGCACCGCATTGTGTACAAAAGCGGTGAAAATGACCCGGAAACAGGATTAATTATGACAGTCAAAGCCGGATCGCCCAATGGAGCTCTGATGTGCAAAGCCAGGAAGCGAACTCGTCTCGCCCACGTGGCTGCGCTATCACATTTGGGCGAAAGCTACCCCTTGAAGCCATTGACGTCGTATGGTTCTGCGTACTAAGTCAGACAGTGAGAACAAGAGGTCCTTCGATATCACTCCTAGAAATCAAATCAATACTGTTCGACTGTTGTACTAAAATTAAAATAGTTAGGCAATTGTTCTCCGTATAAAATCCGACATGTAACCTTCTTCTCAGTTTTGCCTCTTTCCCTTCCAAAGCATCTAAGGGCAAGCAGATTTCCGTGGCGATATTATATCACGCTCAGTTAACAAACAGAATGCAAGACGTACGGACCACTTTACATTTTACTAGTGGATGGATCCGAGGACGCCGGGGCGCTTCTTCTCTGATAAACAGATAGCTGTCATTAGTTTTCCCGGAAAGGATCACAATAGCCTACCCGAAAATCCTCGCCCAAACACGCCTTACACAGGGGAACGATGCCGAGTCGAGAAGTCAACTACCAACCAACCAGTGTATCCTGTTTAAAGACAAGCTTTGATTTCAAAGTTCAGCCTCGTGCATCGGATACATGTGCGTGAGACCAGGAAACATTCTGAGTGCCAGAAATCAGTATTTATACAGGGAAATGGATGTCGTAGGGCACAATTCTCAGACTGTGACGCCCAGAAAAGCTTTGCTAAGCGCCTACCATGATAAGGACGAAGACGTTTCAGCCTGTCCATCTCACTACCATGCTCGGTCTCACACCTCTTGCGTGGCTGCATTTTCTGGAAAAGCAAAATCATCATCGTAGGAATGACAATGATCACCTTAAATGGTACTTGTATGGCTAAAAAAAAGTATCCGTCTCAGTCATCTTCCTCCATTCTTGATTTTGATCCTTGATTAATCGCCGTTATTAGAGTGGTCGCTATTTTTATTGTGCTGTTTACTAGCGTCTGCATAGCATTCACTCCATACGGCAGCTAGTTGCTGCGAAGACAAGTATCAGTGTATGTTACCTAAGACATTCTATTAAGTATGCATTCAATCAAATTTCTTGAGAATCGCTACTTATCCAAGGTGATTCGAAAAATTGTTTGATGGCTTGCTTATGCAGAACACTGCAGACAAATGCGTCCGTCTTTTCCCCATCGCCTTGTCCCTGTCTTCTTTGCCTTCTTGTGTCCTCTGCGGAGGATGTCATCTGGTGCCGCATGGAAGCCGCATGTTGATTTCGTGCCCCAATAAAAGAATTCAAGGGCAGGACGCCATACTCTATATCGATGCTGCGCCGATATGCTACAATCAACGTCTATTTGTACTGATCGACTCAGTCTTCTACATTCCCTGACGCCCATGCCACCAATAAACACTTTTTGTTACCTGTTTTGAATCCTGTTATTTGATTGAGTTCCTCATGAATATTCGTCTTTTCGCTGGTTTTTATCTCATTCATGGTGTCCATCTCCTAGACAACTGACGGATTGTATGTTTTCCCTCATGCTGGGCACAGAGATATAAGGAATTCATGAATCCGATGTTCTTTCCACGTTTACGCGCCTTGCCCCCTTTAGCTTACTGCTTCTCGATAGCGGCCTCCAGGTCTGGGGTGGGATAATTTCTGAATATGCTACTCCTTATTGCTTTGTGAGTCAATTCTCACTATGTTAATTGTAGACCCAAAAGGTTTAGGGCGGTAGATCTTTCCTCCAGTTTGCCATTTCAGGTGCCTTTCATTTTGACGACTTCACGGGGACTTTGGCTGTCGGGATACCTATAACACTATTCTGGCATCGTGGTGTGAGCGATCCGAGTCAGATAGAATTTGTACTAGTAAGCCTCCCGACATCTTTCCAAGGGATCAAATTATTCTCGAATTCCGACATCACCCAACCGGACGGGACGCTCAATGTGATTTTTCCTGGAACGGGGTGCGTCTCGACTCTCGAGTATCTTTCCAATGAGTACTCAAGGCTCGACTTCCTCTAACCACAGAGATTACACTGTCAAAGCATTTACCAATCAAACTGGTCATGCAGCAGTTCTTACTACCCAGACATTCGAGGTTCTACCTCCCTCAGAGAATGGTGGCAGTGACAACAGTACGGTGCCATTGTCGTACGTAACATGACATTCATAAACTGTCAGACTGGATACTTATACTCTCTTGGCGTGGGATAGCGCTGTACAGTCAGCATCTGCGAATCCATCAGGCACTTATGACACTACGTCGCTGCACTCCGTAGAGTTATCCAGGTATGTATTCGAGCATTTTTGGACTTGGGTCTGTCGCTCAAAATTCGTGTTTCAGCAGTGCCTCCACAGAATCAGCACGAAGCACGGCAACTGCCTCACCGTACGTAATACATGAGCATAGTCAATTTAATCTGATCATTCTTGTAGGAATTCGAATTCACATCGAAATCATAAAACATCGATCATTATCGGCACAGTACTAGGATCTCTGGTGTCCCTGCTGCTTCTCATTGGATGCACAACATTTATGTTCATGCGCCAGCGGAAAGAGCGGAATTTGAACCGCCGTCTGTTAGAACCGGACCCCATGATCATATCGGAGAATTTGCATTCACCACCTCGGGAGAAAAATAGCGAAACCGTCTCTCGTATGCTGGTAGGGGAAACGATGCCAAACTTGCAGGAAAGAAGGTGTGAGACAGCCGAAGTGGTTCCAACTGACGGTGGGAGAGAAAGGAGAAATAGTATCGGCAATCCTGTCGCTTCTGACTCCCAGGGTGCGCCACAACAAGTACCCTCGGATGTAATGGCTGCGGTTGTGAGGTCAATGAACCAGCTTGTACAGTTGTTCATGAACCGAGAAGCACAGAGGGCTCAGGGGGGTTCGTTGGATTCACCGCCAGAATACGAATAAAGAATATTTATTGGGTGTCACGATTATACGAGCTGAAGCGAAAAGAAATTTCTATACATGCCGGGGCTTAGTATATATGGTATAAAAGTAGGATGCAGTGAGAGAGATAAACTTGAATCAATAGAAACGGAATTGTAGAAGCGGTTCGAGGATGTATTACCGCCTTTCAAAGGACTATCATTGAAAGTCATCGTATTGGCAGGATCAATATGGAAAGTATCTAGCCAACAGTTTCTCTTCGTGAATGACAAAGAAACTCAAAAGAGAATCACATGTACAGATCCCGCATATCACCATCCATCATTATGGGCCCGTTTCATTTTCTCTGTGGCGTAGAAGGTGTTTACCGCCGACGGATAAGCCCATTCAAACATTGTACTCGGTCAAGACCGTATCAGAACATGTTGAAATCAATCCAGAGATCAACACATGGGAACGGTCTACCCAGCGTCTAACCCATCTCAGTCCCTCAGTGGTTTTCGGAAGTTCCAACCTTTGGCTGAGCCCAAACTTTTCAAAATGCAAATGAAATGAAAGTCGGAAAAATTCTACACTCACTCCTGCCTTGCTGCCTCGAAAGCGACATTTCTTTCGTCCTTTATTCTCGGAATCTCGAGATAGATGCCAGAGCTATCAGCAGGACGAACAACAAGTCTAGACTACGTCATGGTATACCTTCATGCCGCGTGGGTGACACTCGCTCTCCAAGGATTCGACCTCCGGAGTATGTCATTCATTCTGTGTAAGAGCTTCAAGATGATCGAAAAGGGACACGCAGAACCCCCTTCCAAGCATGGGATTGCTTCGCAAGGTTAAGTTTTGAAAACATCGATCTGTGTTCTGACCAAGTTCTGATTAGGCCTAACAAGCAACTCGCTTCGCTCGCTGGACGGCGGATTCGGCGAAACACTGGCACATAATCAAAACATAATGAGGCTGTCGAGAACACGAGGCAAATTGATAGCAAGCATTGACGAAGCAAAATCGGAAACGAAGAAAAAACAAATTTTAATTAGTTGCATGTATAGCCACATGGGACATGGTCCCAATCGGCCCGAGCCCCCGGGATGATCCTTTGACATTTCGATGGACGACAAACACGAACGCGAACACAAACAACAAGTTCCCGTCTTCCTTATTCTCTGTCCTTTCCAACACTACAGCTGTGTATGAAATATGCGATTAGGCGTCGGACGAATCCCCAAGGGATCGTATACTACATAAGCACTGGGGACACCGAAAGCGACGACATACAATAAGGAGGATGTTTTCGCCACTGATGATGACATCATGATGGTGGAGGTTTTATGCGCACAGACCACCACCCGAGGGTTTTAAAAGATACGCGACTACCCAAAACCTTTCTTCCTTTCCCCCCATCATGTCCTTCCCCGTCATTATAGCTTCACACTCGGTTGGGCGTTATTCTGCGCCAACATGTACCGTGCCTGTTCTCTGCTCTTGTCCCCTACAGGTTACTCACGTTCGGAAGTCGTAGACTCAAGTCGAGTCTGACTGCCCTGGTGCCATCATGCCCGAGCCCTTTGACCGTTACTGTTATTCTGGCAATATGACGTCGCGTTGCGCCAACCATTTCTAAGCCCTAATACCCTCCTCCATCAATCGCATACGCGTCAGCATCCCTTGGCCGTCGACTACACATCTCCAATACGCCTCCCCGTCAATAACACTGGTCTATATCATTCTTTGTGGCGCCTTCTCGGCAACCGGCATCCTCAGGTATCGCCGCTTCTAAACCGGAAGCCTTTGTCATTCAATCGTCGCTACGGTTGTCACCACGCGCTGAGAACAAATGAGAAACGGCCCTCAGGCCTCAACTATCGTTCACCGAAGAGGGGGACTTATATCAATGTTCAACACAAATCCTTGCGGTAAGGTTTTCCGTTAATTATGGGGTACGCTTAATGCTGACCCTGAAATCCTAGCGGCAGAAAACCGTCCTTCATTTTACTATCCATTGAAAGACATGCCATGCTCATGTGCACGCAAACAGTACCTTGGCATGTCGCAAGGTGCGATCTCCCTTCTCTCCTCGCTGTTCTTGTGTTCAAGTAGCGTATTCCCCCGTCACTGGCGACGCTCGAACAGTAGCCATAGTGTGATGATGTTAACTAGCTGGATAAGGTGTTGCCGTTGTATGGCTCGAACTACTATGTCAAGCTATGCAAAGACAGGATTTCGCAGCTGGACGCCTTCAATGGCAACGTATCATTGAAGCACGCTTCTTTTGTGGTCGCTTTGCACCAGAGTGATCGCGTCAGGATGGTTGGCTTCTCCGAAGTCGATCCTGCTCGGGCAGTTTATAACGCTATCTTAAACGACTGGGCTAAGATACTTATGGACAGACGACGATCTCAGGTATGCTTTCTAATTATAAAGCTGTCGTGGTACTGATCGCATTTCTACTCTAAAGGACCTGCTCTCTATGGTAGTGGTCATTGCATCACGCAGTGCAAGGAAGAGGACCTCCGGCTGCCTATACTCGCAGAACCTATTTCAGCATCGCCCAGCGGGCCTTATGTTGTTGCCTTTCACCAAAGTGACTGCGTTAGAATGATTGGGCTCTCCATCGAAGGATGTGCCCGAGCGGTTTACGACGCGATCTCCACGGAATGCGCAAAAATCGTCATAGATACACGAGGTTATGAGGTAAGCTTTCAGTGTGTGAGTTACAGCGATGCTGATCAGGAATGACTGGTAGGTGTTGGTGTCGTATGGTTCCAGTTACTATACCAAGCAATGCGAGGGAGAGGTTCGCGAACTCGATGCACTCCAGGGCACTTCGTCGTTGCAAACGGCGTCTTACATCGTCGCCTTCCATCAGAAGGATCATGTCAGGATGCTTGGCTTCTCTGAGGAACGAGCCGCGTGCGCCGTGTTTGGCGCTGTCCCCGACGAGTTGGCCAGGGTTCTTGTGAATAGATGGCACTCCGAGGTGAGTTTCTGGGCGGATGTGTGTTGCAATGTGGCTAATCAGCTTGAAGCCATTGGCGTCATATGGTTCTGCGTACTATGTCAGACAGTGCGAACAAGAGTTCCTTTGATATCACTCCTAGGAACCAAGTCAATACTGTTCGAATGTTAATAGCTTTGAGTAAATGTATGTACTAAAATCGAAATACCTAGGCAATTGTTCTCCGTTTAAAACATGACATGTGGCCTCGTTCTCGGTTTTGTCTCTTTCGATTTCAGAAGATCAGAGGACGGGAAGGCTACCCGGGTGATATTCCATCGTTGCAACTCCACCCGGGCTCCTCAGCGT
The DNA here is from genome assembly GCA_030407065.1 of Armillaria nabsnona. Classification (NCBI taxonomy): domain Eukaryota; kingdom Fungi; phylum Basidiomycota; class Agaricomycetes; order Agaricales; family Physalacriaceae; genus Armillaria; species Armillaria nabsnona. Next base: position 229,523 of record JAUDQA010000031.1, read on the forward strand.
ATCCTGTAGCGGCACCCTCATAGGGGCATAGATCAAAAAGAACGCCAGATGGTTGTACGTGAGACTAGAAATCTTTCCGAGTGTCGCGGAAATCAGTGTTTGGAGGGGGAAATTGATGTAATAGGGAGAGCATCGGGCTGTAATACTCTGAGAAGCTTCGTTAAGCGCGAGCCATGATATGGACAAACACACGTTGCATCCCAATGGTACGTGTCTTTTCACCAACGTTTTGTTCCTTTGCATATTGACATTGTTCAAACGCGCTAGATTTCGAGCCGTCAGCTGTCCCAAGTAACCTCACAAGTACGGTCTCAAGGATTTGTGTCATCAAGGATGATCAATGACTGTCCGTATGGATCAGTTCGGAAGAATGCTTGCCCGTCTAAGTATCTCATCTTGGTTTTGTCGGGGTCCATCTTGATTGGGCGCTTGATTAATCACTGTTATCGGAGTGGCGCCGCTTCGTAAATGTTGGCAACAAATTCTTGGCTGTGTTCGGAGCTCTTTCACGGGTTATATCTTTATCAATAAGAACGTGATGAGCAGATGGTGCTTACTGGCATCTGCATAGCCTTCACGTTCTGTGTTATCGGACACCGCAAGTGAAGCAGCATGTGGATCGGGTGCCGTATTCTTGGGATTCGGGCACAAGACTCCAGTTTCAATATCTTATTGTCCAAGACTGCGTATCTAGCCGTACTTTGAACAAAGAAACATAGACATTGCCTTTTAGGCTCAAGCTCAAGTCTACTCTGCCGATCACTCTTCTGCTTTCACTGTACCCCACCAAAGTGTGGTTTCTTTCTGCCTGCCTTGAGTCGTGATATTTGGATGCTTCGGTTGATGAATATTCATCTGATCACGGGTATCCATCTCACTGGCTGTGTATTAATTTATTCGTTCCTAGAACGATGACGGATCGCATGTTTCCCCTCAAACTAGGCATAGATGCATATTTCTGACATCCGCCATTCTCTTCACAGATACAGCCGCCGCTTCTTAGATTGCTACTCTTCGATACCGAGTCCACAAGCGGCTTTCTCGCGAGGTGATCTTTTAAGATGCTACTCCGTATTGCTTTGTGAGTCAATTCTTAGCATGTTACTATGCGAAGGCTCAAGATAGCCGTAGATTTTGCCTCAGCTTTGCCATTTCGCACGGTCTCAGTTTTGATTACTTTCCAGGGAATGTGACTGTTGGGATTCCTATAACGCTGTCTTGGCATCGCGAAACAAACGATTCAAATCGGATAGACTTCGTACTAAGAAGTCTCCCTGGAGAGGTTTCATTAGAAGGGCTCCACTTACTTTCAGCAACTGACACCACTCAACTTGATGGGACACTCAATGTGACTTTCCCTGGATCAGGGTGCGTCTCGAGCATCTTTGCAATAAGCACTCACTCATATTTTTTCGAACCATAGAGAATACACCGTTGAAGCAATCACCAATCAAACCGGTGTTGTAGCAGTGGCTGCTGCCCAGAGATTCGAGGTTGCACCTCTCTCACAGAACGATAACAGTGACAACGGTACGGCACCGTCGTCGTACGTAATATCATATTCATAAACTGTCGTACCGGATGCTTATACTCAACAGTTCCTCCACGGAGTCAGTGAAAAGCACTGCAACTGCCCCACCGTACGTCATCCATGAACGTACTCAATTGATCTGATTGTTATCGTAGGAACTCGAATTCGACCCATGGAAATCATAAAAGATCCATCATAATTGGCGCCATAATAGGGACTCTGGTGTCTCTGTTTCTACTCGGAGGCGGGGCATTTCTCTTCATACGCCAGCGGAAACGCCGAATATCGAAGCACCATCTGTCACCGAACCTGAAGATACAGCCTGAACTAGATTTGCATTCTCCGCCTGTTGGAAATAAAAACAGCGAGACCGTCTCTCCCATGCTGGAGGATGAGATGACGCCAAACTTGGCAGACATAAGTCCGGATACAGTCGAACAGAGTCCAGAGGGAAATCCGGCTGAAGATGAGAGAGAAAGGAGCGATAGCGTCGAAACACATTTGCATGCCGAAACTTCTGAGCCCCAGAGTGCGCAGCGACAAGAGGGTTCTCATGCTGTCCTGGATGATGTAGCAGCTGAGGTTTTAAGGTTGAGGATCCAGGTACAGCAACTCATGGAACGGGAAGCGGAGAGGGTCCAGGTCAGTGCGTTTGAGCCACCGCCGGCCTATACATAAATAATATTTGTGGGGTAATGATCATGATTACACGAGCTGGAGCTGCGTGGCGACGTAGAACGAGAATGACAACGTGTAGATTCTGTATCTCCCATCCATTATTATAGGCCTATTTCCCTTTTTTTGGGCATAGAAATACGTGCCTAATGACAAGGCATAAATCGAAGCAACGTCCTCGGCCGGGACTACGGAAAAATACTAGTTAAACGACGGTCACAAATTCTGTACTCTCTCCCACCTCGCTGGCTCGAACATGATATTGGATTCACAGAGTTTCAGTCTCGGGATCTTGAGATGGGCGTCGAAGCTGGAATGGATTCTAAAAAAATCAACAGAACGAACGACAAGTATATAGCACATTATGACATACATTCATACCGCGTGTGATCAGCAGTGATTCGACCTCCCGAGTATGTCCTTCGTCCAGCATAAGAATTAGCAAGATGAGGGGAAAAACTGACTTAAAGAACCCCCTACCGAGCATCCGATTGCTTCGCAAGGTTCAGCTTTGAAAATATCGAGCTGTATTCTGACTAAGAGATGCAAGGCAAAGGAAGCAGTGTGTGGCGCAAAAAATGGAGCGCCATGTGGATTCTCTCCACGCCAAGAAAACCCGCATATCTACACAGATGCAGTCTCCACTACGGTAGGATATTTCTCATGATCCCCATTCATGGATTCGCAACGAGCCGAAGGCAGTATAGCTCGACTTGCAGTAGCGCCGACTTGATTGTAGAATTCTTAGCCGTTTGGGGCTGAACAACGATGATGGGCAGCAAATACACATAATGGAGACGAGAAGAAGCTACACAGGAGAAATATCCCACCGTAGTGAAAAGTGGCAACTGGAGATGATGTTGATGTTGGACCTAAGAAAAAAAAGGTACGGACCGGCGGCCGAGAAACCCTTTCTAGAGACTAGGGTTAGGGTCAGAAAAGTGCTCCACCTGTGCCGTGACATTGATACTTGCATCATCGCTGTCACGACCCACTATCCTAGACGGCGACTACTGCGCTCAATGGGGAAGACATTGACCACTGAAATGCACTGTCCTCGCTGCTACGCCTCAACTACGTCAACTTTTTCTTTTCGCCATGTCGTGAGTGCAATCAAATTCCAATCAAATTTTGACAAAAAATCTCACCCAGCATAGGCCACTGTCCTCCTAAATGCGACTCGTATATGATGTACGGGTCAGTTACGGTACGTACATGGGAAAAACCTGTGCTCACTGCTGTACGGTCGTGCAATTTACTACGACCAAAACCGAATACGATACGGCAGGCATTCCTATGGACCAGAATCAACACGGGGCCTGATGGAGGCTCCCCAACAGTAAATGTGATATGACCGTATTCCTCAACTCCAACTGCGGCGATACATGTTGAGTAAAAATATGTGAATTATCAGCTTGAAGGTGCGCTACGGTGTTGTATTCGTGTGTTCGAGAGCTCATGTTGGGCTATTCCCTAGCTAAGAAATCCGTCAAGTGCGATATAATAACACACCGTGACCAGCAACTCATACGAACCCACAGCCGATTTCAAAACGGAAAACCACGCTATAAAATTTGTTTTCAAAGCGCTCAGAGCAGTGAACTCGAAGGCAGTGCAGTGAGGATTTGTGCCGTGTAAAGATGATGATGAAACTCAAAGTACCCTGATTTTCTCGTATAGATTGATGTCCAATTGATGTCCAGCCTCGAGCTGGTATATTCAAATGAACCGAATACTAGTGTTTCATCCTGATGATGAGCGGTGAATACTAACGTCATGAAATTCGTTGTCGTGCTTTAACTCTAGGGTTCGTACTGCCCTTTCACACAAGCACGTTTCAGGGCCCAGGTTTTCCGTGGAGCACGTAGTCGGCCTCAAACCCCCATGACCATGAGCAGCCCTTGGTGTGCATATTATCCTACGTTATACCACTACACCGGTAGCTCAAATGCGCCGCCGCGGAGTCATATTTGTTTTAACTGGAGCCATAATTGTTTCATTTACAGTATAAAAGTCGAAGAATTTTCTAAGGAATGCCTTCAACGCACCTTCAACGAGATGCAATTCGCTCTGAAAACCCTTGCTATCGTCGCCGCCACTGCTGGTATGGCCAAGGCCATCTGTCCCGGCTACAAGTACGCTCGTAACAGAGTTCCTCCATTCGACACCTATGCTAACCTGAAATCTTACAGCTTCGGTATTGCCGACCTTGGAGGAGGAAGCAGCCTTGGCTCTTGTACGCAAAATATTTCCGAGCTGCTCCATTCAAGTTTAACTGAACACTTGCAGGGAGGGTCTACGACGATTCGTGCAATTCGGCCCTGACGGTCATTACCGACAACCCGTGCACCCAGGGTTCCTTTGATTGTAGCCCTGCTCCGATCACGTTCACCGGGTTGCACCTCGACGGCCAAAAGTAGGTCCTCCGATCTGTGGAGTTATGGCAATAACTTACTGTTTCTTCATAGCTATGCCTGCCGTGGTGATCCCAATGCGGGATCTTGTGATGGACATGGTATCCAAGTCTGCGTACGTCCCTTCTCACGCGTTTGAGAGTGACATTAACCTTTTCATATCAGTGCCGTAATGATGGGAACTAAAATTGTTTCTTTGCTGTACGAGTAATTTGATAGCTTATCACATTATACGCCTTTCCATATGTTACTACGCGTGTATTTGGAGGTCTATACATGTATCTCTATCAAAATCACTTTAATTGATTGCAGTATATGAGCGCCTCACAGACACTCTGGCAACACGCGGGATGGACTTCAAACATTTCACGGTTCGAAAGATGATCGACGGAATAAGAACAAAATGATCCCCCATTGGCCCGTACCAATTCTTGACCATGAAGTTTCACGAATCCATTATCGGGGCGCAAAATGAGTAGGGATGCCATTGATTGTAAAGCCAGTAATGTTCCGTTATCGTATCTAGGAGCATGGCGAGAAAATAAAATAAAATGACTGCGCCGCGGCGACCTTGCATTAGCACTCGTAGAAATCTTCTTAGTTCATGAGATAAAACTATTCAGCTACCATTCATCTCGGTTATTGGGAATAGAACCCAGAGATGGAGGGCATAGCCTCTATAGCATATCCGATGAACGAACTCTGAAACCGTGAAAATATATTGCCTGGAAAGCAATACAAAATAACGTTCTGCGCGAAAGACGTAGTCACTGGCGGGTACATGCAAATCGAATATAGGTGACCATGATGCAATCTATATGCTCTCCAAAAAAGGCCATCACTTATGATTAATTCAGATACAGGGAATCGAACCCTCTTTCCATACGTCGGGTGTTGTTGCCCATTACACCATATCTGAGAGTGCTTGGGGAGAGACCGTTCGAGGTCAGATGGATGCCCCAGGAAATCGGATGGGTATTTGGTCGTTATGTACGCTGATGGAACGAATCCTGAAGATACACTGTTCGCGCTTTTCGAGAAGAGTGATCGATTTTCTAAGCAGTAAGGATACATGTATGGGCTCCTTCATCACGGCGTTATCCTTTGGGCGAGTTGAAAGGGCGTACAAGTGCGATATTTACCGTCGGATATGGCGTCACGGTTAATATGGTCGCATCTCGAGGTTCGATTCCTGGTGTCCGACTCACCGTCAGGGTCACTATCGTCGCGATTTTTGGTATTGCTCACCAGACAAGGCAATAGAAAGGGATAAGCATCATATTCAGCGCCAATGAACAGTGTATGACGAGTGATTATGCATGACAGAGACACATACTTGACTAACATCGCTACAATGAGACTGCACGGGAAGAGTTAGCTCGTAACGCTTGTTGCCCTCCTCCGAGCCCAACTCCTTGGCTGCTCCCGGGATCCATGTTCCCATCTTCTCGGAATACTGTCGAGGTATATAAGTCGACATTGAAAGAAGTGGCTAAGCATATCATGGTCGTACGGGAGGAGAGATAAGTCGCAAGGGGGAGGCTTGCGAGTCGGTTCGCTCTATAGAACATTATGCATTATGCATTTATGGACCAAGCATTGTACAGCCCCATTACAAAAACGCGCGTATTAAGTACCATCAACACCGTGTTTCCGGCAACACAAGGAAGCCGACACCGTTCCGTCACGGAATGCGCCTAAGCGATTATACTGGGAGATTTCAAACTGCAGGAATCAGAGGACTAGGGAAATCCTTGCCACGAGGTACCTGTCAATAGCAAGAAACCGTGACGGATAGACTTACATTGTACGGTCTGTATGTAACAGGGTTACAACAACAACTTTGCAGGTTTGGTGTACCGCATCATAAGTACCTTTATTTGACATTCAGCCGCGTTAAAGCCCTATCCGTCTGTGTAAATAAATCAATAAAAAGCGAAATGGGCATGAAATTGGGAAAAAATCGAAAGAAACGAGCGAGAAGCGGGAATTCAAAATTAGTAGAGAATCGGTCACGTGAGAGATGAGCAAATCGGCCCGAGTCCCGGGGACATTGCTCTGTCACCTTCTACCACCATCAGTGATCACTGGCGGTCGTCCTGTCTTCCATATCCTACGCTCCTTTTGATATCACTACAGCCATGTATATGGGCTTGGAAACGCATGTGATTAGACCTCGTATGAGTGCCGAAGGACTCGAGTCTGGGGACGGCCAAGGCGACGACCTACATATATTGAAGGCAGAGGATGTTCTCGCCATGAATGACGACATCATGACGGCGCAGATATTGCACTTACAGACCACCTCCAGACGACTATAAAAGACGCGTGACCATCGAAAGCGTTCCTTCTGAATCTTTCCTCCATCATGTCCTTCCGCATCACTCTCGCTCTAATCTGTGGATCGCCTTTAATCCCCTCACTGTGCTACCCCACGTGGCGTATGGACGGCGAAATAGAACAAACCAACGCGTCTCGTCCGTCGACCTTACCCGTGGCCCTGCATACCATGAAAAGAATAGACTTGTTCTGGCAGGACAAGACCAGTAATGAGCAAGAGGATGACGTCGCACCTCTCCTACTTGTGGAGAAGTGGGACAATGTAAGTATGCTTTCCGGCGTTTAATTTTCCGTTGCTTATGTCGTTGAAGGTTGCACGATTACTCGGTACATCTATCGTTGGATCGGCACAAAGTCTCTGATCACCACCACCAGAGTCCCTCTCGCAATGTCTGATGGATCATAATCGTGTTCTCTTGACCCTCGAGTATGTGCCGTTTTTCATGTACATTACAATACCTGAATTTCCCTAGTTCCACTCCTTCTGTTGTCGAGCAGTCCATCTAACTCGAAGTGCCTGTCATGTTCTCGTACCACCCATAGTCTGGCCTCTGTCTCCAACGCTTTCCAACACGCTGCAAGCCGCAAGCGTCGCTTTTCCGTCGTACAGCCGAGGGTATCTCTGCATGCTCTCGTTCAGCTTTGGATTCAGTGTGCGGAGGCTTGCATGACTAGCTAGCAAAAGGGCTTGGTAAAGGTCAGGTCGCCGCATTGGTGGGCCAGAAGCTTGACGGGAATAGGAAGAGCGAGGGCGCAGAGGGACGATTGATGGTTTTGGATGCAACCGTGCTGATAAACTAGCTCGTGGATAAAGTGAAAGCGCATATTGGCTTGTTGCAAGGTACGACCTCGGTTCTCTCCTCGCTATTCTCATGGTCTGATGTATGTGCTCAGTTCAAGTCGCATATCCTTCCATCACTGGCGACGTCCAAACAGTGGCTGTATGCAGGATCAGGCTCATCAATACTCGTTGGACGCGACGCTGATGTCTATCTAACTGGCGACATGTTCTATGTTCGTCTTTCTCCCCCATACTTCGACGTTGTATTGATACCTCATTGATACCGTTAGGTATTGCCATCAGTTGTTGCAGACATGTACATGATTTTGCGTAACTCATCTTGATGCAAATGAAAGTAATGTGAATAAGTTTCGTCCGGGTTGCCACGCGAGCAGGACTCAAACGGTGCCATGCCATTGCAGCACGCTTCTTATGTGCTCGTTTTACCAGAGTGATCGTGTCAAGATGTTTGGGTTCTCTGAAGAAGGGGCTGCTCGGGCGGTTTATAATTCCGTCTGAAATGACTGGACCAAGATAATTATGGATGGACGACGGTCTCATGTTTGCTTTCCTTATGAATTTGTTGTGGTATCGATGTCATGTCTACTCTTCGCAGGATTTACTCGCTCATGGTAGTGCTCGTTGTATCAAACAATGCAAGGAAGACGTCCTGCGGCAGTCTCTATTCGAAGAGCCTATTTCACTGTCTCCAGCGGGCCTTACCTTTTCGCGTTTCACTAGAGGGACCGTGTTGGAATGATTGGCTTCTCCATGGAGGGATATGCTCGAGCAGTTGACGATATGATCTATGTCCTCATGGATACACGACGTTCTAAGGTAAGCTTTCAGTACGTGAGTTACCGCGATACTCATCAAGAATGATTCCTAGTCGTTGGCATCTTCTGGTTTAAGATACTATGCGAAGCAATGTGAGGAAGAGGTTTATCGGCGCTATGTACTCGAGAGCAAGACGCCGTTGCAGACTGCGTCTTATATTGTCATTTTCCATCACAGAAAATATCTCAGGATGCTTGGCTTCCTTGAGGAACGAGCTGCGCACACTGTGCATGACGCTGTATCTGACAAGTGAGCCAAGGTTCTCATGAATAGACGGAATTCTCATCGAGTATGTGCTGCCCATTATATTCTTGACGATACCTGACTTGTCCTGGTCTCACTCCTATCGTCGCAGAATGTATCTCACTCGAATCACCGGTCATAATCCAACCGTATTTTGACCTATCCAGTCTCTGACGCTCTCCAATCTGCTGCATGCATTGTGTCTCCCTTGTGCAGAAGAGGGTATCTCTGCATTCTCGCCTCATTCGCTTTGGTGTGTGGGGAGGAGTGAACGACCGGCTAGCAAAAAGACTTGGTAAAGGTCAGACCGCCGCATCCAGCGAGGGCACAGAGGGACGATTGGTGGTTGTGGGTGAACCGTTGCCGGTGAACTAGCTCTTGGATAGGGTGAAAGTGCATCGCCATGAACACCGAACCGTGATGTCGACTCTCGGTCCAGTCGCTTCGCGGTATGCGCTCCAGATTCGAACAGATCTTTCCGTAATACTGAGCCCTTGATATCTATGATTGCGGTCCGTTTGAATCTGGATAAATGCTTGCAGCACGGGACTTTGACTATACAGGCATGCCCTCCGTTCTCTCCCTTCCATTCTTCGTGGATTGTGCTGAGTGTGTTGTTCTAGATTTCGGAGAAGAAGTTATACATTCTGGGTCGGAATCGGCAGCAATTGGACCTCCGACTCCAAGTCTCCCTGCTCCTAACCCCCCACTCGTACTGATCCGGTATTTTCCTTTACCGGTTTTCCTGTCTCATGTCTTCCTAGTTTTACGTGTATTCTGGTCGCTGACTTCTCTGCTCTCAGGTTCTCGATTTCATCCTCGTCGTCTTGTGTCGCAGATCGCTGTTGCCTTATCGCTTGCACTATCGGCGGATAAATTGGATATATCCATACTCACTTACACTCACCCACCTGTCGCGATCTTTCTTTTTCAATCTTGGTTCGTATGTCTGCGGTTTCATTACCCTGCAGTTGGTACCTTCTGTTTAATAGTGAACTTGCTTTCATGCATTTTCGGGCCCATTCTACCTATACGGTCGACTCTGTCGTACTTGTTTTATCATTGTGATGGATTTATAACGCTTATGCCCCGGTATATTATACAGTCATTTTACGTGTCATACCGTGCATCGTGTGATTTAATTTCTTCAGCGTGCTTTGCATTCTGCTGGCAATTCAATTCGGTCCTAGCTATCATTACTGGTCGCTCCTCTTTCTTTCTGTGAGTATTTCCTTGTCTCCAAGAAGTTGGTCATTAGGCTCATTAAGGGCCCCGCTCGCTGCCATTTATAAATTAACAGCAGCAGGTATATCCGGTTTTTTATTTCAAGTCCGACCACTCATAAATATCGCAGTATTCTGCGCTTCGAGCTCTTCAGTCCCTTCCCTCCATGCTTTATCCCTTAAATTTCAGCCGCCTGTCTGACCCCAAGGCAAATCTCGCCACAGGTGACGGACGAGAACTAGAAACACTCCGACTCGGTGTCTGGACGGTGTCAATTCTCAAACACTCTCCGTTGAATCTCAGGAAGCAATTCTTGGACTTGAAAGACGCACTCCGATACTTTCAGCGCCTGGCTATTGATGTGTACACCCTCGAACCAATGCTAGCAACCTTGTTCGTGCTCAACGAACTATGGTCGGGAGTCCAAAGTACACTACTGTTATACTTGTCCAGTCAAATCCTCCGGACGGTACGTGTTTCTTGTTCCATGTTTTCTATTGAACTTACGCTATCTCGCGAAGGTCAAAATAGGTTTGGTCCACGGGTCCCCAGAGATTGGGGCCATTCTCAAGGCCCTCGCCATGCGGATTATCGGTGTTATATTTGCAGCACTACTGCAATGGGCAAGATTAATTCAACACTCCTCTCATACGTCTGTTGCTAAGGCTATAGCTTTTACAGCGAACGAGTTACTCCAATCCTGAAAGCTCGGGTGAAAACTCATTTCGAGCTGCTTTTGATGCAAGGTAACCGGATGCGTTTACTTCGTCCGGACATGTCTAACATGTATCTATCCCATATCTAGCACAATTAAAGATGGATCTTCCCACGTTGCAAGGTAATCATCCAATCCGTTGACGGCCAATCTTTAATTACTAAAGTAGTCCACTTGAAGAACCGCGCAGCAAGGTTCGAGCCAGCTCTCACGATGCATGGACATCGTTTGAGGGTATGGTCCGATTCTTGACCGACGCAGTGAATACGCTGAGCCAACTTGTACTCATCGTGCAAGCTTCTCGATCTACCGGGTTGCATCTCTTTACCACCCTCTGCATCATGAAGCCACTGCTTCTCACTGTCACGGTACGAACACTCTGGAATATACGTACGGCACTGCTCTTTCATTTGCTTATTTAGACTAAAGTTACCTCATAGCTCACATCGTTCACACGGATAACGAACACCGGCAGCGTATGAAGGCTTTGAACAGCATGTCGGTCCCGAGGCATAGATCCGAAGTCCTTGGGAGTGATATCGTTAACTATATCATAAATAGTAGATATTTAGAGACCTATCTTTCTTGGATATATTTGAACTCCTTTCAGAGTACAGAAAGGCAACCCGGCTTCTTCGCGGTCTCTCAGATCAACGGGCTCAATATCAATACATGGCCAGGACATCGCCTGCATGGGACATCATCGATGAACTCCTCGGCGACATGCCTATTGTATGTATACACTGACATAACGAGTCTGTTAGACCATCTGATCGTCCATTCTAGATATACTGCGCAGTCATCTCCATTCTCTACCCCGAGAGACTCTCGCTTTCTTCTATAGCCATACTTCAACAATCGGCACAGTCCCTAGACTGGGCCATCCAAGGCGTTGCTGCGAACATTAATTTCGTCCGGCGACAATGCCAAGAGCTCAAGAACGTCTATGACTCGTCTAACCTCGCGAGCACACTCGTTGACGGCGATATCGTATACCCGAACCCTGCCTCCCAGGAGAAACCCAAAGGGATGTCATTCGAATTGCGCGATGTTTCATTCTCCTACCCCGGAAGCCAAAGCACTAAATCCGTCCTATCAAATATCAATTTATCGATCAAGCCCGGACAAATGGTCGTTATCGTCGGCTCCAACGGCAGTGGCAAATCGACGATCCTAAAGCTGCTCTCACGATTTTACGATCCTACGTATGTACCAGACTCTATTCTAGTCGACGGTATTCCGATCTCGCGGTATCGTATGGCAGATCTACGGCGGGCGACTGCGACCTTGACACAGGATTATTCCATTTTCCCACTTTCTCTAGGAGAGAATATAGGGTTGGGATATGCGGAAAGGGTGAATGACGCAGAGATGATTGATCGCTCAGCTGAGAAGGGAGGTGCGAGTCACTGTCTGAAGAAGTTGGAACGGGGAAAGGAGACAATACTGGATACTCAGAATGAGGCGTATGGATATAACCTACCGGATGACCCAGATCATCCTCTACAGACGGAGCTGGAGAAGTTGCAGAAGGATATTGAGCTCTCGGGCGGGCGGGGAGAAACAGAGGATTGTTGCGTGAGTGTCCTTTCTTTTCATATTCAACCTTGTTTTGACGTATCTTTACCTTAGAGCAAGGACGTTTATGCGGTTCGAGACCGGAAAAGTCAGATTTGTGGCCGTCGATGAGCCGAGCTCGGCGTTAGACTCTGAAGGGGAATTTACGCTGTTCGACATTCTTATTCAAGCTCGGGAAGGAAAGACGATGATATTCGTTACACATCGGTTTGGACATTTAACGAAGTGTGCGGACCTTGTTGTGTGAGCTCTTGTTTCCGTTCCCTGTATCGCAAGTCACTGATTTGGGACTCTGAAGCTGCATGAAAGATGGAATGATAACGGAAACCGGTACTCATGAAGAACTTATGGCCAGGGAGGGAGAGTATGCCAAGTTATACAACATTCAAGCGAGTGCATTTGTTGATAAGAAGAGTTTGTGAATTTGATTGATCTGTATTAATTTTTACGCTTCCGTGTAGTTGATGTCTGTGTAAAGTGACGTCGCTTTCCGCTGGCTGGAAGCCCCTGCCGCGCAGGGTGTACGAAGCCAAACCAAACGTTCCACAAAAAACAGGTGACGTCGCTTGCCCTCTCACTTGGGCTGATGTTCGGCACGCGCCCGCAGACCGGGTGTGTATCGAAAATGTTACAATTTCGACTAACTGAGTTTGTTGAGCGAGTTGTGAGCCTGGGATCTGTGGTCCTTGGCATGTAAAGCAGCAGGAGATTCAAGTTGACGACCTTGAAGTCATCGTGAGCCAGATGAACGTGCATCCGTTAGTCTTTGCGTAATGATAAGGCTCGTATTGGAGAAAGTGTGATCAAAAAGGAGAAGTCCGTCCTTCCGTTTCATCGAGCCTCTGATTGGACCATTTTATTGACCCCCCTTCAACTTGGAGTCGTCTCGCCAAAATTTCCAGCATTTCATTCATACCGCCCCGCCAAGCTAAGCTACACCGGCTAGCTTGGCATTTTCCAGCTGAGAACAGCCACGGAATCCCATGAGAGAACTCATTTCGAAAAGCATTGATTTACTCCAGCACCGCAGGAAATCACAATTCTCTTCGGGTTTCGCCTGTTATGTACCGTACGTACGATATGGGTTTCATGAGATCTAGGACAATGTCGAAAGACCTGATCTGAGAGACTGACGCACCGTGTATTATATATCATGATGAATATTTCTTTACATACTAGTCTGCTTCTGATGCGTTCCAACACGTAGAAACTAGACGCAAAAATGTTAGTTACAGCATGTTTTATCAAGGAGCGAATGTCACAGGAAGAGATTGGAAAGTAGTACGTACAACCCTTGTACAACCCCGGTCACCGGTTAACGGTGCGATTCAGCCGGCGTCCAGAATTGGTAATGAATGCTTCACCTTACCCTCCTTCAACCCGCCTTGCGCTTCTACAGAATTGCTTCGTATTTCTTACTGATCACCTCGACCGAATTTCAACCAGCGCTGTGCATCGACATGCGTGGCAAGTCGAACCTGACCTTTTGGAAAGTGCATCAATCTTCTGTGAAAATCTCTCATTGATCCCGGCATAGCTCTCTATCTACGTGATTGATCCCGCACAGCTTTCCCTTGCGCTGCCCAAATATACACCTCCGTGGCAGTGCTTGCGCAGTTGCATTAAACCCTTTTGAAGTTTCCGAAGCATCAAAATTCACTCTGTTTACTTACAGCTCGAAGCTTCCATAGGGGTTGTGCGTCCAACGGATATAAAAGCTCTACGATACGACTGGATAACCGTATATATGATGGATCAGCGCGCCCACATCCTTTACACCACGCACCTCATCCGTAAAGGTCATGGATATCCATTTTGGTATCCTGGACCAGATTGCAGTCGTCCGGCAGACTACACTGAGCGAGGCGTACAACCTGGGGATGTAGGCATCCTGAACAATACCGGCGGCTTCGATCATCTCTTCAATATCTTTCGCGATGCTGATGATCCAGTCAATAGAGACCACGTACCACCCAGCTTTCAACCACTTCTTTCACAAAACACCGAATCCCTGCAGATCACTCGAGCTTGTTATCACTACAACATCACGAGCGCCAACGTTGACTGCACGGAGATATCAGCAGGCGCTTCTGCCAATGTAACTGGGTGAGTGTAGCGTGCCGCTCAGGCCAATATCGTCGGCTTTGCTGACATTCCTTGCATCAGTCTCGTCCAGGCAGAGGCGTCCTTCGAATTCAGCACCACGAAAGAGTCTGCGGCCATCTTATGTCTTCCAAATAGCGCTACAAAGTATGAAATGTTAAACAAGAGAGCGATCAAAGAGTACGCTATCGCGAACGGGGCAGATTGGTACACCTATGTCAATAGCCGAGACTATTTGGCACGAGAAGCGTCAAACGGAACCATATATCTCGTCACTGGATGTGATAAGACAGATTCTTGGGGTCTTGCAGCCGTTGGGAAGCCATCTCATAGCCGCTCCGTCCGCCTAAGCTTTATTGCCGCTGGCATGATAGGTGGAGAGGTAAGAGCTGCTCATACATGGAGCACTAATTTCTCAGCAGATACGCGAGTTCACCCTCTTCCCTCGATTCAATACTCTTATCCTGTGGATCACGAGAACCAGTGCATCTTTGCGCGTGGCTTTACCATATCCCTCTCGGATAGCCTTTTCAAATCCGATGGGAAGACGATCTTGAGAAACATCTCTGGTTCTCTCAAAGACAAGATGCCTTCATTTGATAAAAAAGTACCCTGTCCTCCGAGTCGATCGCCTGAAGAACCTGCTTCATCTGGTCGCCGTTTGTACTTGGGCTCTTGGATATCACCTGACATAGTTGGGACGCCACCAACAATGGATCGCCAGGACGATCTGGGGCTGGGCTCAAGCGAAGACCGATTGTCAGACAAGGGCTCTGACCTTGAGATTTCGATATCTGAATTCCCCCCCAGAGATAATGAAGTAAGCCTCATGACACTAGTCGTACCTACAAATAACTTATTTGCCCATCAGCTCAGGAATCCTTCCGCGGTTATGAATTCATATCTCTTGGAGAAGGTGAATGTCACACACTTTCGTGATTCCGTGTTATTGTATTCATGCCCCCTAGGATCCGTCACTTTATATAGCGGTCACACACGATGAAGAATGGATGGAGATCACCAAAGAGTTTGGTATAGATGAAGACACCACAGACGCAATTCTCTGGGCCCGTATTAAAGATGAGTTGGATAAGCGGTCATTCCAACCCACAACGGACTCTATGACCTTGGGTAAGGTTCGTGCGACCGCAGATCAAGCCCAAGTCTTGGATAATTACTTCCAGGTATGTTCACTCAACCAGACAAGTACTTCATCTGTGACCCGTCTACTAGCTTTTGCAAAAATTTCCTACGGGGAGCATGAGTTCAAGTTCAAGTTCTACGGCCGTGGAGGGAACAAAGAAACAGTCGCGATCTGCTACGCCTGAGCAGCCAAAATTGGACATAGAACGCTCTCCCGATCCTGATATGAATCGGATTCGGGAGCTTCTGTCAAGATCATATCAGGGTGGAACAGCGGGTCTCAACAAATGTAGTCCTTTTTTGATTCTAATAGCAAACCATTTCTAATCGTCTTCTAGATCTCATGGGAAAAAATCGATTACATTCTGTCAGTTGGGTTGAGTCAAGCTCCGGCCCCCTTAATAAGCCGATGTGGACGATGACCTGCAAAAGTGAGCTTCCCAATTATTGCCTACAACCGCTTTTGACGAACTTCATACAGTTGATGGTGAGGCTCGCGGCACTAGTACAGGGCCGCAAAAGCATGTCGCCAAGGACGTGGCGGCCAATCAGGCGCTAGCGTATTTGATGGGAGATTGAGCATTGAGCAGATAACCGGACAGTTGACGCCTCTCGGATCGCATTTGGGACTCTGACAATGATATGATCCCGCGCTTGTTTACCACCTGCTAAAGTCGATCACGTCCACTTATGAAAAGATACCATTCTAGCAACAATGAAAAGGGGTTCCAGCGTCATATTCAGCGCGATTTCATGGTCAGATGCCTGCATATTCGGTCATTGTCCCTGAAGACAGAAGGCGCCATTGATGTAACAGAACGATTCACGCCTTCAAGGATATTGATGCAGCACAGTTGGCAACTCCACTGATCTCTCCTCTGCACTGCTAGCTGGTGGAACATGACAAAAGAGCCTGCCGCGACTGGTAGAAGCAGTGTTGTAGCGTTACCCGAGTCATGTGGTGGGAGAATCGCGTCCTTGTATGAAGCCGCAACAAGGGAAGGGTGGATAATGCGAGTAGATGAAGATGGGAACGTATTTGTGTTCAGTAGTATGAAGTATCTCTGCCTTCGCGACGGCATCTCAAATTATGTCCCAAACTGTATGCGCCGACTGGAGTATTGGCCTGACCATGAATGTCTTCGTCCTCGGAGTCTCATGACATTCCCAGATTCTACCATTCTCCCGAAGTCTCCATGGTTCTATCCAGCCCGATGTACACCTTCAACAATGCAGGCCAAAGTCCAACCGTTCGTAGAACTAAGACTCACTGAAGATAATGTCGTTCGTAGTCTCCGTAACAGTAATAGCGTTTCGTAACCCATAAGTGCATATTCGTATGCGAACGTATCTGGGCTTATCCTGGGAAGAGTCTTGACGACCCGGTCCATTCAAAGGAGCTGGTTAAGTTAAGACGGCACGCGCTAGAATCCCGGTCCTTGTACTGGTCAGGTTCCGTTGCGAGTCGGAGGTGAAGATGACTTGTTGCTCTAGGAGTAGTCACTGTATGTGTAAGGTGATGTCATGGTCACGATCGTGTCGAGGTGTGTGTCGTATGTCCAATTTTTGAAAGAACTGCGCAATCAGGTACAAAAGTGGTTGCTCATTCAATGTACAGTAGCAGAGGTAGCCTTCGGTTAAATCGAGAGAACAGAAAGGCGAGTGACCCGGCTGAACAAGAAAAGAATTAGTCAGTGTGTGAAAGGAAAATATGACAGGGATATCAATGTCGCCATACGGTAAGACCTCGAAGATGTGGGCGTTAATGATGGAATCGCCAGAAAAGCAGGTTATTCCAGCGCACGAGACTCAGTCAACAGGTTCGTGGTCGTCTAGTAAAGGAAGACGCGTCATTAGTGACAAAGGATGAGAGAAAACTTCGAAGAATAACACGTTCCGACAATAATGAATAAAGAGCAGGCGTCAGCCCACTAGGCCGAGGTATGCTCCGTTGTCAATTCAAGCCCTTGGACGTGAAAGCCGCTTTCAGATACTTTCGGCGTCTAGTTATCGATGCATATGACCTTTAACCATATTAGCGCCTTTTGGGGGCTTGATAGACTATGGTGTTATGTCTAGACTGTGCTTGGGATTAGCATGTGGAAATGGAAACACGGATAAGCGCACCAATGACAGAATGTGAAAGCAAGGATTGGGTGCGCCGGTCATACTTTCCTACCAATCGTTGGCGAATCTCTTAGTGGGCGCGAATCCACCCGGTACATCAAGTTCATAGTTCTATATCCCTGATTGTTTCCGTGGGACCCATCCTGGCAATCCAAAACAAGTTACCTCCTGCGCTCATGTACTCGTCATCGTGGCGTCAATCATGGCCCCGTCCTCGCTTTACCCTGTCGGGGTTACTGTATGAGGGTCCTGTGCACCAAAGCTGTCGACCATCGAACGGCGCATATGGCACAAAGGCTAAAGTTGCCGCATAACAAGGCATCTCAGGGTTCGATTCCTTGCATCCGGAATCTCGGCCCCTTGAAATTTTGACGTTGCTCACAAGGCGAAGAACGTGGATAGGCTTGCGCGTACAAAGTCCATAAGCACGGTCGTAACTTCGAGTAGCGGCAATATAATCAGGTAGGGTTCGTATTCAAAGCGATTACATAAACAAAAGTGGACATCCCAACCACGGTTGTGGCATCAGCCAACCATGCGTTCAAGGATGTATTCGGTCCTCTATTGGCAAAACGCGACAGAAAGAGTCATTCGTGACTCGTGGAAGCAGAGTCGGAGGGTTATCCAGGACTTTTGGCGGAATGATAGTCTACTTCGATGAAGGAACAAAGCAAGTACGACTCCGAGCCGGAAATCTGGCAATCACTCCCCAATCAAACGTGTACATGCGCACACTGGAAACAAGCTTCCGTGACGCTTGCCTTCTCCAGGACCTGATGAAAAAATCAATCAATCAAAACACGATGTCATGGTAGGACAAAGTGTACCCTGCGCCTGAATAGTTCTATCTCGGTTCTCGCACTGGAATCGACATGATGTAAGTTTCAGCCGTGCGCGTGACCAATGGAGACGTGTTGGAGTATTCAAGCAGAACATGTGCAGCTCCCGTCGTTCAAGAAGAACAATTGTAATAGAGCCCACTGTATGCGCACCGGCGACGTCCCTTCAGTGCCCAAGCTCAAGTTTGAAAGAGTTGTACATCGTAATTAGGTGAGAAAGCTATTGCATCTCGGTGGTACGGTAGCGTCCTTTGATAAAGCCGTGGGGATGGAACAGCGAGTGATCTGGTTGCAGGCGGAATTGGGCGATCATAAATTTGACCCTGAAAACTACTCAGCCAGCGAGATAGCCGGCGCAACATTCCTTGCACTTGTCATCAATACCGGTATACCTATGAGCTATCCGACGAGAGAGGAACAGCTAGTCGAACACACCTCTAATTGTAACTCTTTTTCTCTTTCCATGACACTCAGTCCTGGGCCTCAAAATCGCTACCATGTCGCGTCAAATTTCAAGCCATTCCGTATCCAACATGTTTGCCGTTGTCGATTGGAGGCTGACGCGGACGCGTCAAGGATGGTAATGAGAGTGAAGAGAGAAGCGGTTTTTGGACAATAACAGACTCAAACAATCAACAGTGGGTTACGGGCCGTTAGGCCGGAGCACGCTGTCAAACTTATCTCAACCTCGGCTTAGCTTCTCACTTCATATCAACTCGCCAGCCGGATTCAGTCGAGAAGCTGACGTAGGAGAGATCATACGGTTGTCATCCGTTTCTTAGGTTCCGCGCTGAAATCCAGATGTGTGACCGGAGAACTAGAAGACTCTGTCGTAGCACCGAATCCAGTCGCAGAAGACATCATTCCAGATCCGTGCAAGGGAGACGAGACAGACGGCGAGAGCTGCTGGTCCATCTATTATCTGATGACGCGCAAGAAGCAGCATGTTGACTTGGTGCCCTATTATTAGAATTCAGGTGGAGGACTCCATGTTCAATATCCTATCGTTCGGGACTGCACGTCGAGTTTTACCTTGGCGAAAGAAAAATACACGTTGTATTTAAAGCATGAGCTCAAGTCTACTTAATTTACGGTCACTCTCCTGCATTCACTGTATCCCACCAGCGAACGGCTTCTTTATGTTACCTGTTCTGAATCATGATATTTTCTTGCTGGGCCTCATCTCATCATGAGGTTTTCTCTCCATGGCTGTGTATTGAACCATCCATCTCCTAGACCACTGATGGATCGGATGCCTCGCCTCAAGCTGGGCTCAAACATAGTGCACTTATGATATCTGACCTTCTCTCCACGGGTCGGACCCTTGCTCTTCTTAGATTACTCCTCCTCAATAGCGGCTTCCAGGTCGCGTCATTCCTTACGATGCCACTCCTTATTGTCTTGTGAGTTAATTCTTACATTAATTTTAAGATGCTAAAGGTTTGGGGCTGTAGATATTGCCTCCAGTTCGCCGTTTCGCATGGCTTTCGTTTTGACAGCTCTATACCACAAGGGGTAGTTTTCGGGAACTCCATAACGCTATCCTGGCATCGAAATGGGAGTGATCCAAACAGGATGCAGTTTTTACTAGCAAACGCCACGCAAGGTGATTTATTACTTGAGACTTTAGCTTCAACATTCTCCGCAACCGACCTTACACAACCTGATGGGACATTCAATGTGACTTTTGGATCGTGGGGGTGCGTCTCGATCTTTGCAATAAGTAGTCACTCATCATCTTCTAACCATAGAGAATACTTTATTCACGCAATCAACGATCAAGGCGATGTCATAGCTGTAACCCCGAATTTCATTGCATGGTATGACGGACTGGGACCCGTGCTCACCGGATCGACACAACAGTCCGGAGCACCAGAGAGGTCCGTATTTGCACCTTATAGCACTTATCAATGCCACTCAATCTCTTCATCCCAGCAGTTCCTCCAAGGAACCAGTACAAAGCACTGCATCAGCGCCACCGTGCGTCGCTGCATGAACGTAGTCACTAGATCTGATTAATATCGTAGGAACCTTCTCTCCAAGGAATCAGTGCAAAGCACTGCAACTGCCCCACCGTGCGTTGTCCATGAACATAGCCAACCCAATCTGATTATTATCGTAGAACTTCAAATTCGGCCCCACGCGCGCATCGAAAGCGTAAAACATCCATCATTATTGGTGCAGTAATAGGATCTCTGGTATCCCTGCTGCTTATCTTTGGAAGCGGGACGTATCTCTTCATACGCTGGCGGCGTAAACAGCGGAACCTGGAGTACCGTCTGTCACCCAACCTTAAGATAGTACCTGAACTAACTTCGGATTCTCCACCAACTGGCACGATTAGAAAAGAAAATAGAGAAATCATCTCTCCGATGCGGCCGGGTGAGATGACGCCAATGTTGCGGGACAGAAACTTGGAGACAATCGAAGAGATTCCAGAGGAAAATCCGACTGAAGCCGGGAGAGAAAGGATAAATATCATTGGCACGCCTTTGCATGTCGATGTTTCCGAGTCCCAGAGCGTGCAACAGCAGGAAGCTCCGCAGCCTGCCTTGGGTGATGTAGCGGCTGAGGTTATGAGGTTGAGGGAACAGGTTCAGCAGCTGATTGAGCGGGAAGCAGAGAGAGCTCAGGGAAATATGTTGGATCCGCCACCGGCATATGCGTAAAGGAAATTTCTGAAAGGATTCTATTTTATCCGGAACTTAGCGTTAAACTACAGATACCAGTTGTAACTTTGGTCTTTGATAACCCTATGAACATTGAAATTTGAGGACTGAATTTGCTTGATGAAGAATTTCGTGAGGATGGGATTTCTGTATCGAGATCACCCTTGAGCCAGAGTGAATGGACGGTCAGCATGACAAAGGAAAATACATACTGCGTAATGGCATGCCTTCCTACCGCTCATCTCCTTAATTCGTATACATAGAGAAGGACATATTCGAGATTTCAATGCTCTGCAAAGCGAACTTTATGCATGTGAAGAAACAACTGACAGAACACATACTTAATATGAGATTGATTCCGCACAGTTCAGTTTTACTTTTGAGAGTATCGAGTGTAAAATTTTGCTTGCGTCCTCGGAGAATTGGATAGAGACTAATGTTGAACTTGAAGCATGGCCCTCTTACTGCTTTATGCTGTACCCCCTTCAATGTGGTGGCCTAAATGTGTACTACATGATCTGTTTCAAGTTATAATCGATATTGAGATTTTGTGAATTTCATGATTCATCAGTCCGAATCATGAACCCCAGCGAAAAGTCGCTCGAAGCAGATCGAAGACAATCCATTGCAAATATCCGGTTTGAGGTGCTTTGACTAAAGGGCCGTTCGAATTGAAATCTTTGATCCAGTTGTTTTGAGATCTACCGACAGCAAATCAATACATCTCCTTCGATGAGAATACATGAACATATATGCTGATAATGTTCTCTTCTTTGTTCCTTTACCCAGCACTTCTAACCAGATAGAAGAAGAAAAATAGGATGGCATTTCTATATATATACAACAGGGCAATATCGTGCCACGGAAATATTCTGACCCATGCAGTCACACACTACTTCAACGCTATGTAGCCACTGCCTAGAAGAAATTGAGATGCCATAAGAGTCATATTCAAGGCAGTAGCGAAACCGTAGACGTACCTGTGCCTTTGCCACCTTTGCCGCAGCTGAGGCGTCAACCCATTTCTGGTAGCATGTGTTTAGTTGCCGCGTGTATTTCGTAGCATATTTGTAACTCACTTTGAACTCAGCTGGTTGCGAGACTTTGAGTGTGTTCCAGTATGGTCCGAACTCGACCCGCCAGTTTCCCGAGGGGTTTCGCTTCATCCAGTCATCCTTGCAGAGTGCTCTGCCAAACCAATTGATGTATCATGATAGCCGAAGTAAAGCATATGCTTACCTAGGTGTCGGTCCCTCCGATTTTTTCTTTTTGGAAACATTGCCAGATGCTACGAGTTCTGTACTTGGGTCCGTCATCGAGTCTTTGCTTTGGGTCTCTTGCGATAAACCAGTAACAGCAGGTGCCGACACTGCAAACACGGAACGAGACAGTGGCTGCTGGCTGATTTGTCAGGTTGCGCCCTGGGAATGGTATCTAGATCAAGTACCTGTATGTCAAACATGATCTTCACCGATAGAATGAACACTTACAGAGGATTTAGGCGCTAGAAGACAAGAGAGAAAATTCCTTGAGCATTCAACAAATTCCGAGCCATACAAAGACCTACCAGAGGCGGTCTAGGTAAGACAGTGCTTATGTTCTCGGTGTTGATTAAAGGGGCATGGCACGGTGTTTGGCTACATGGTTCCTGAGGTACATTTTTCGGGGTAACCACATTTTGATGATCCTGGTCCTTATCTGGCATGCCTAACTCGTCGCCGCTGTCGCCAGATTGTCCAGATTGTCGAGAAATTGAAGGTCCTCATATGCTAGCATTGGTGAAATCTAAACTGGTCGAGACCATCAAGTCCTCTGTTGATGGGATAGAGTCTGTCTCAAAGAGAGGATCTGCGATAAAGTCATCACCATAGTCGATGTCTTGATCTTCGGGCGCAGGAGCAGGTGGTGTTGGTCTGAATAAGTCTATCTCATCTTGCCAATCATGCTCGTCATCCTGATCAATGGACATCGTAGGTCGAGACTCATGTTCGGGTGGTGGTGATCCTGCAGGCATAGTAAAGTCGGTAGGGGGGAGCAACTGGATTCAAGCGATGTTAACACAGGTAAGACATTTGTTAGAAAACATACCTGAGACTGAACATTGAAATTCGCAGTCCCAATTCGGCTGCGCTTGGCAATAGGATGCTGTTCGTCAAGCTCGTCGTACACGCCATCAACAGGGCTTTGAGCACGACGCTTTCCCTTGTTCCTGCTGCTGGCAGATTCCTCGGAGCGGTGACAATGACGATCTGGACGCTGGGTGCTCGCACTGACATCAGCCTTTCTTGCCTTCCGCTTCTTGGTTGCATCATTGTACCACTGTGAGTAGTTGTTAGTAGCTACACGAAGAACCTTCCAGTGCCCTTCACAGAGGTGTAGCTCAGGGAAACCTTGATACATGTGGTGAAGATAGTAATTCTTTGCGGAAATACTCAAATCTCCCCAAACCTTTGGCGCAAGCCTGCGTTTGTAAAGCTCGTGCCAGATTTCGCGTGCCCTGCTTCGAATCGCTGTCGCTCGATGGCCGTCAATGATGTTACCATCAATGTCGCAGATAAATCGAAGGGCAACATTAATACCTTGAGAGGCTCGAGCATTTCCCTTCGTTTTAAGGCGTAGAGCAGCTGTGGTCCTCGGATCCTTGTCACTGTCGTCCTCATCCCCATCATCGCTACTTGTCCCCTCGATATCCACATGTGTTTCTCCATTCTGCTTTGCTGAAAGGGACTTCCACTCAGAGACGAACCAGAACTTGACATTCTTGTAGCGAGAGTCCTTGTGATCGAGTTGTTCGGGTTCAGGATAGAGGTCGTTGGCATTTACAAGGCTAGTAGGTTCGCTGGCTGAACTTGCAGTAGATTGAAGAGACTTGACTGTACTGAGAAGCTCCGAGTAGGCAAACCTATCATTTGGAAAATATAAGAGATATGTTTTAAATCATGCCAGCACGTTACTCACTTGAGACTTGTGTTTGCTGCATTGGCTTCATGAAGCCGCAGTGATACCGTGTTCAACTGGGATTGAAGGACCTCGTTTTGCATCTGGAGAGAGTATGTGCTGTGGTTTGAACTGGCCGGGGTTTG
This sequence comes from Armillaria nabsnona, assembly GCA_030407065.1. Lineage (NCBI taxonomy): Eukaryota > Fungi > Basidiomycota > Agaricomycetes > Agaricales > Physalacriaceae > Armillaria > Armillaria nabsnona. The sequence continues at coordinate 253,825 of JAUDQA010000031.1, forward strand.
CCACCCAAAAGACCCAGTTTGCGGAGGTGCGTGCATTGAAGCAAAGCTGTTCATGACATCTGGCATAATCTGGCTGATGCTTGAGCGTGCACGAGTATCAGGTGTCCAATTGGAGTTAGTCGCAGTGCTGAACTCGTTTGAATGTCCTGGCGGATGATTGCGAAATTTTTGGGCTGGTAGCAATAGACCAGCAAGCGGAAAATCACATTCGTTGGGTGGAGTAGGACTCAAGAGAATGCCGGGCATAGAGGAATTGATAGGGAGGCTGTCAAATGCCATAATAAGGATGGTGATGATGTCGATGGTAGAGATGGTAGAGAAATAGGATCAAGTACATGGTGGCAGATTCAGAGAGACTCGCAAACTTGTCATGTGATCAATCCAGCTTCGTCTCCTCTCATCTCCTAGTATTCTCTACGGTAACATTGCGACTACTAATATAAGCTATTTGTAGCTACTCTTGTGATTCGTCCATCTCTTCACTCCACCCTGTCATACATGCCAGTCTCAAATTTGGTCTTTCCATCATGTACCAGCGACTGTCCTGAGTTCCATCTTGAAAATGCAGGCCATAACGGTGATCTGGCGCCATCATGACTACAGATTCTATGTCATGTACATTGACGCAATGAACTGCAGATTCTCCCTGATGGTGGAACGTGGCATACTGCCCCTTTGACTTTCGTATCAGCTCAGGATTTGGAAGAGAAAACAAAGAGACGAGGGCGACAGTCTTCAGAATGCCTTTATTGCCTAGTCGTAGCTGTGTATAATATCTCACTTCAGCAAATCTATGCTGTCCATTCAAGTTAATCTGGGATAAATGCTATCAGTCTTCTTCTGCTATAGAAACCTCGACACAACACATACTTTAACATGTCTGGATGATCGCAACCGATTGAGTGGTTTGTACTGTTCAATCCATAGTGATCGTGCATTTTGCCCAGTAGGAAGACGAAGTCGGGCCCATCGACAAACTTGAGAACAACGCCATGTAGAGCCTAACACACACCCCAATTGCATCAGGTAAAGCTGTATGGCTCTCTCCTCGCTGGCAGTAATATCGCACTGAACTGGATCAATCTTTGGTAAGAGGACATATCCCTTGCCAAGATCAATTGCATTGCGTGGAATAGAGATATTGCCATTGCTTGGATCAAGGTCTGTGAGCATAGTCTTAAGAGCATTTATATGACAGCGACGAAGAGCTCGTTGTGCGAGATTAGCGAAGGGATTAGAGTGTTGCTTGACTTCCTCCGTGAGGTTTCCAATAGTGCGTTCCATGGGCCATTGAGAATAGATTATGGGAGGGCCATGGCGAGTGGTACCTTGAGGTAGATGACTTGGTGTATGGCCACTTTGGCGCCCAAAATGTAAACGATCTGTGCATCGCTGGATATAGATTTCCTCAAACCCATCAGATACTTCTGTGAATAGTGTATCAGCTTCTCTAAGTTCCTCGGGAAGGATTTCATCCTGTAGCATTATACGCCAGGCTCGGACATTCTTGCAGTGATGTTCCCATATGTCATCCGGAAGGATGCCATATAGAAGAGCGGGAGACAAGCCAAAGAAGTAGAGCAGATATTCCCATGCTTTATAACCACTGGAAATTTTCAATGCAGGATTTCGAGGTGGTCGATCAAAAGAACCTGGAATCCATGGTGTCGCTCCAGCAACTAGTTTTCCATGTTCCTTCCAAACATTCCCCTGCAAAACTGCCCAATGCCATAGATTTCGGTTGTCGGTTGCTATGTCACATTCAAACTTCCCACGCCAAAGTGGTAAGTACAGGTCCGTCTGATTTAGACATGGGAGATGCATAATATCTCCAGGGAAGCAAGTTGGCATTGGGAGCATATGATCTTGAGGAAGACTGGAGAAGATACTTGGCTTAGAGATGCCAGTCTCTAAACGATGAGCTTCATATTGTGTTTGGTTTGGTGACGTGACAACCCAGGCAAGGTTTTCGTGATAGCGCTGTTCACAGGAAGCTGCATCGAAATTGGTCAGGAGGTCTCGCAAATCAACATCATCGTGTGAGCATCCAGAAACAGAATAATTGTTGGGTTTGAAACACACAGCATAATAATGAGTTCCTCCTGGTTTATGTCTTCCCTTTAATGGGCAGAAATAACGACAGCCATACTTTCCATGGTGTCCAACACATCCACTCAGCATAGCTTGTGCTGGACCATCTGCTGTAACCAGAGCCAGGAACGGATTACATGTGAAGAGGGATGTTGATGGGGAAGACTCAGAGTCTTCATTTCGACTGGAAGGTGTGGTTATGTTTAGCAATATGCCAGTCTCAGGTGAATCAGCCTTTGACGAATCCCAAATAAGGAGTCCTTCTTTCTGAATCACAGCAAGGTGGTGTAATCCAGGAAACAGGAAGCTGTCCGTATTCTTTGGTTTATTTGGCCCAGGTATGATTCTGCCAGGCAGTACATTCTTCTTCTTATACCGGAGACTTGGCTCACGGTCCAAGATAATCCAGATATATATCCAGGTATCTGAAATTTTATTCCAATAGAGCTGAGCGCCATCAATGGACAAGATGAGTACTGCATCTCCGGTTTTGATTTTGTTATCCAGAACCGCTTGGAGATAGTCTGTTCCATCGAAAAAGTCATGATAGATGGAGATCTTCTCACCCCCAGTGCACTGTAGCTCCTCTAGAATGATCTCGGTGCAACGCTGTCGATATTTCATGCTTTGTGCACCATCTGGGCTCCTCCAAATCGCCTGTAATTGGGGGCCTATAGGCATTGTATGAAATTGCTGTCTTGGAACAGAAGATGTTTCAGAGACGTAACATGGCTCAGCGCAGTATGGACAGCACTGTAGTTCCGTGAATGGTCCAGTATACGCAATACATGAATTGATGCACATGTCTTTCGTAATGGGAACAATGCCGCTCATCGTTTCGACAAGGCGCTTGACTTGGTAGAAGGAAAGTAGTTTGATTTCAGGGAAACAGCGAATGATGGAGCTGCACACAGAGGCATATGCATCCTCGGAAGCATTGTAAACAGCGAGAAAGATGTCAAGGGAAAGCCGATGGTATGGATCCTCAATGGTCAGCTGTTCAGTAGGCGGATTCTGTAGGTTATAATTGAAATTGGCCTCATAATCCTTGGATGTCGCATTCTGGAGCTCCCAGATGAACTTCTGCGAAATCTTAATATCGTCGATAGCTGACCATCTTGGTTCTTCAGGTGTGTTAACAGATGCAGGCCAAGAAGATTGCTCACCACCAAGGTTTGAGTGTGATTCATCTTCCGATTCAGATGGTGGTTCATTCGACTCAGATTCAATGTCATCTAAGCATCCTGGGTCACGGAAATTGTCTGAACCTTCATTGTCTTCCTGAGCATCTGGCAAGTAGTGATTATTACGGTCAAAGTCCTGTAACTCGTTGAAGAGACTCTGTGCGTGCAGGCTAGAAATGCAACAGTGTCAAAGACACTGATCACACCACACCCAACACTACACACACAAACCCTCAAGTTCTTGGGGGGATATTATGCGATAGAAGCAGATTGAAGCAAAACAACTAAACTCTCAGAATATACAATACACACGTATAGCAATCGCGCTCGTAGGGTATCTAGATCTCTCTAAGTCCAAAGGCTTTTATAACAAGAGGAGCGACAGATGTCACCAGGCCTCAAGGCAAGGTGTACTACAATACACAACTCGTCGCCACACACCAACAAAACCCTCAATAAGTCTCAAGCGACATGCGGGGTGACCTCAAACGACTCAAAACACACTACACACAACTCAAAGCTTCATGCTCTAAGCAGAAACCCTTCACAAAACGTCCACTCAAGCCACAGGATTTGAACCTACGCGCTCCAGCTTCCAAACTGATCGTAGACCCACAGGGTTCGAACCCGTGCGATCCAGAGACACAATAACCAAATAAACCCCGTCTAACAAGCCAAAGGGTTTGAACCTCTGCCGCTTGCGGAAATGAGAACCCTCAAGCGCATGCTAATCAGACCACAGGGTTTGAACCTCTGCCGCCTGTAACACCGCGCGTACAATGAAGGCCTCTGCACGAATACTAACCAGACCAAAGGGTTTGAACCTCTGCTGCCTGTAGTATCTTGCACAACAAGAAACGCCGCCCACAAGCCAAAGGGTTTGAACCTCTGCCACTTGCGGGATGGTATACCCAACTAAACGCGTGCTAATCAGACCACAGGGTTTGAACCTGTGCCACCTGTAGCACCGCGCGTCACAAGAAAACCTCAAAACTCAAGAGCGCGTCCGCAATGACACAAATCTCTTATCCTCAGGTTAGAGCGCAGTCAACCAATCACTCAAACAATACACAAGTCCCGCGTTAGCTTTCTAAGCCTCGCGCACTACTCAAGTCACTCTGATGTTATCAATAAAGGTTCTATTCTCTCGCTCGAAGCTACAAACTGATCCCAAAGGTAGAGCGCTAAGCTGGAGGCTCGCGCGCGTCTACAGTGGGGGTCCGAAACTTGTACACTATTACTATACTACAGTATTTATATACTACGCGCTCTACATTTTAATACATCCTTAAATAGTAACTCTTCGCCTGCGGAACTTCCTTTCCTGGGTCCCGCACATGTTGCCATAATCACGCCATTGCTTGGCGCTTACTCAGAGCTCCGGCTCAGGGCCAGATTCTGGTCTCTCAGTTGCGCGACGTCGGTTACCACCGCTATTACACATGTATTGACATCGGTTACCATATCCTTGGAGTTATAGCCTACCCCGCGACTCTCATTTCACTTCTTAGTATTCTCATAGGGAATTCTATTGTAGTGAGGGCAACGTGCTCCTTGTCTAGACCTCGCGCGCGTCAGCCGAAGTCAGGAACTTTGGTCTTACTGCAATTCTATACATTCTGAGGTCTAGAGCGCTAGCTCCTGGCATGGCAGTGCCTTGCGCATCATAGATCAAGGCTATGCGAAGTATTAATTATCTCCTGAGCTTCTCTGGTTCTATTCTTAGTGCGCGTTGTCTGTGCATTGTCGGCGTACTCAGTGTCAAGTGCTGGGACTTTATACTTAGTGTGACCCTTATAGTATCACTCTACAGTTAAGCCATCCGCTCCACCAAATATCACTCAAGGTATTTCATTGCCCACACTTAGGACATTGCGCTCTAAGGTATATCTCATTGCCTTGGCATCCAGGTTTTATAAAATGTATGTATTGATACATTTCGCGAAATTACACATGTGAACGCTCTCCAAGCATGTCATCGTCTTCTGAAGTTGAGGCAAACATGTGCTAAGACAAGAGGGTATTAGATGTGTCATGACTCAATGAATCGGAAGAGTCACTCACATTCACAGATAGCATGGTATTGAAGTCATCCTCGATATCAACATGGTCATCTACACTGCCCACTGTATGATTGGCCTGAAGTACACTGCTAGTCACATTGCCCGACAGAATCCGAGTGCGTTTGGGTCCCATGGCTTTTGGCTCACTACTTCCTGAGGAACGAAGACGCTTCTGATCAGAAACTTCATTCGATGCCACCGTGATGGAGTATCCAAGTGCCCTGTCTGCCTTATGGTGTTTCCTTCGGGTGCGAGACGCAATAAGCTTGCCCAAGGGACTCTCAGAAATACAGTTATTGGAACGGCCATTTGCAATAAACTTTGACATTGGCCAGCGATGCTCGAGAATCTGACATGGTCCTAACAGATCCTAACAGCGGCAGCGAAGATTTGCGAACTTGAAACGGGGGCAGACTGAGAGAAAGAGCAAAACGTGCTGACAAAGATACTCGAACAAAAGTTTTGAATCTTTTGAATGCTTCGGGAACAGAAAGAAATGCAAAAATCCATTAGAGTGAGAGGAAATAATCGACACAAAACAATCGAGGTGAGAGCCGCATGTTGTGCTTCGAACTCCTTATATTTGGCTGCACCCTATTGATGTCAATCTATGTCAATATATCTACTTCGAGTGACTTTTCACTGGGCATGAACCTTTGATGGTCTGAGAGCATATATTCTGTAAGAGCAAAATCGACCAGGTACATGTACAACCAACCAATACATACATAAGAAATGAAACACTCGCACCATCCTACGGTTCCTGCAAGGGATAAAATACAAAGTCCTCAATGCTACAACTGCTATGAGCGAAGACTATACCCAAAGGAGAATGAAAATGTTAAAACTTGTGTATCTGAAACGCCTGAATCGTCACACTAGGCAACTCATCCAAAACATGAGCTGACTCGTCAATAATCCAGTCAAGAAATGCAATGAGGACGACCTCCTTTCCCACCTGCCCCAGAATATCACTAGAATCATAGACCAGTCGTACACCTAGCTTATCTGATATGAACTGATCCAGCCCTTGAAATACTCGCGACGAAACCTCCTCCGACAGAGAGGATTCCAAGGTAATAGAGCCTCCTGCAACTTTGTAGACATCACCACCAAAATGGGTCTGACATTTCTGCATGACAGCAGAGATATTGAAGATGTACTCCAACATGAAAGGACAGGTCATCCGGAGGGAAGTGTCTTTCACCAGTCGGAAGATGGATAGGGCACGGTCGTAGTGGGAGGGAAACGGTGAAGCACAGAGCAGTATCTCCATAAGAGCTACATAGAGCTCAGTGTCAACTGGATCGTATGACCATGGTGCCTGCGCTATAGACTCAGTCGCGGTGACCGATAAATGGCGTATCAACGATGTGAACTTTGGTCGATCGTACTTGTTCATCGGATCAAGACAGAATGCACGAACGGTTCTTAGCATGCTCTCTTTCCCCAGGAACGTGATAGCGCCGTCGTGGTCGACATTCTTGAGAACCACGGCGTTAAGAGCATCAGTTTGAGCGAGGGTCAATTTGGTTACGGTGAATGTGATGAGATCTTCCGGTGATCTGAGATGGATTAGTTCAATCGCCGACGAGAAATCAGTGACCGCGGGAATTTGGTCCCCATTGACATATTTGGGTGCAGGTAGCTCCTGGGGAATCTTGAGCAGCTCGCTGTTCACCGGCCCCATCTTTTGATATATGAATGTCAAGTTGGACCGTAAGATGACTGCAATCCGAGGGCTGACGACAAAAATGCGATGGACCTGGTCGCCTGTCACTGATAAGCCCTCGAACAAGCCAAATCCGCTGCTGCTCAGAATAAATTCTGAGGTAGGATGAGCCTCCCAGATACCAAGGAAACATGCGCTAGCCTGCATATCGTACGCAAGAGACTCGCTATGCTCCATGTCGGGATCAAGGTTGGTCATCATCTGAAGATGAACCCTTTCTATTCCGCGTTCGTTATATATCGCTCTAGCGTGGTCGAGAATCTGTGAATGAGGGGTATCCAAGTAGTAACGGAGAACACGCAACCACACATCGGTATGTGTTTGGCAGTGGTGTTTAGTTTTATAGTGTTCGAGCCACTGCCGAATTGTCGAGCCTCCGTGAGGATGATCAGGATCGAAGTAAGACCCTCCCAGATTGCGGTAGTGCATGACGAACAAGAATTTCCGCAGCCGTTCAACATCACGGCGTTTAAGGGTGATCTTGCCGGTGGCAAGTTTGGAATGGAGAGTTTCAATGACTCCTGAGGCTTTCCCCTCTAGGTCGGAAAGCTTTTTCTCAAGTTCGTTGACGTTTCTAGGGTTGCTTGCATCCCTGTAGAGGTTCTTGAGCCCATAAACAGTCCCAGTGGAACGAACATCAAGGCACCCTGAGGCCAAGTCATAGTAGAGGACGTGCTCAGGATAAACACCGGTGCGTTTGTACTCTCTGTCGCGCTCTGCTCCAGTCCTGTAGCAAGCCGTTATAATTCGACCCAACAATGTGAACGCTTACTTACATGCGACGACCGACTTGAAAACGTCGTAGTATGAATCTCGGGATGGCGTGGTGGAACTGGCCATGTTCGCGCAGTGGTTTGCCAGAGGATGCGGCTCGTTTAGTTCGAGGAGGCATTAGTACTAGGAAGAGACCAGGTAAGCGCCAGAATCGCATGAAGTGGGAAACCGATCACATGCACATGCACATGCCCCGCTTCGATCACGGCCCCCTGACATGTACAGCCACTGCATGGCCGGTATATTTTCCCATCTAATGCTAAAAATGAGTTCAGAAAGGAAGCTGAAAGATAAGATCACTTCCTCTTTTAAGGTAAGGAAAACAACCTGACAATGAGGGTGGAAAAATCGGTTTTCGCTGTTGCGAGTCCTATGTATACAGAGGTCCCGGGAAACTCCTGACAAGGTTTGTCCGGGAAAATAGCCAATACAACCTCGTTTTGACCTAACGTTCAAGTTACATCAGGGCAAGAACTTCAACGCGATTCGGGACTGGACAGGTCAGATTTGTCGTCGATGACGAGCCAGCCTCGGCGTTCGACTGCGAAGGGGAATTTGCCCTGTTCGACAATCTGATTCAAGCATGAGAAGGAAAGTCAATGATATTTGTTACACATCGGTTTGGACATTTGACGAAACGTGCAGATCTCGTTGTGTAAGCCCTTCTTTCCGTTCCGTGTATCACTGGTCACTAATTTAGGTATACGAAGTTGTGTGAAAGATGGAACGATAGCCGAAGCTGGTACTTGCCATAAGCTCAACATAAGCTTTTCGTGAGGGAGGGAGAGTACGCGAAATTATATGACATTCAGGCGAGCGCATTTGTTGATATTGACATAGCTGCACCTCTGTGGCATAGCGTGTGATGTTTGTTTGCATGATATGGTGGCGGATGGTAAGACTCGTATGTTGATCGGAGTTACTTCTTATCAAGCGATAAACGGCTGAAGCACATACTAAGCAATGTGGCGCGCTGGAGTTTCACACGCTTTAAGTAGATCATAATGGACAGGAAAAGATAAGCAGAGCGACTCTTCTCTGTATGTCATCATCATCTTACTCTCGTCAGTGCTAGACGCCGGATGGTATCTGTGGTAGGAAAAAGAAAAGGTAACTCGCAAACCCCGATGGACATGCTCAGAAGCTAATATTACCCACCGGCCAATGAAAAGATGCAGTTGTCCTGGATCAGAATAGTTGATCAACATCAAGGTGCACTTTGACGGAAGACTGTGATGCGCAAAAAGTAAATGACCGTTAATCACCGAGTATCTTTTTAACAACAAAAATACCAAAACAGGACTCTTTTGGCGCAAAATAATCCTATCAGGTCATTTGATCGAAATCTTATCCCCAATACTTCGAGCCATGTCTTGGAATTGAATTGCCACCAACACGACTCTCCGGATTCCTTTCTGATCTTTTCCTTCTTGTATATCTTTTCTACATTTTCTCTGGCTTCGTCTTATTCCTGCCTTCGCGCCGAATTGGCGGGTTGGTACCTCCGTCCGGTCCGACGTGCTCTCTGTCTTTCGCCAGCGTTACCCTCTTCCAGTCTGCGTAATGGGTGCATGCTTGTCCTCCGGTGGCTTTGAGGTGACGGATACGGAGAAGGCTCTGCATAAAAGAGCGGAGAAGGAGCTCAAGGAGGTGCCCTTGCTCGCTATATGAGTGTACGTGCAGCGCTAACCTACGCCACCTCCAGGCGAAGGCCAAAATGGCCACCCAAGTCAAGGTACATACACCCTATAATGTATCCTGCTGTACCACAAGTTCATATACCGCACGTAGGTTTTACTTTTGGGATCTGGAGATTCTGGAAAGTCGACTGTGCTAAAGGTGCATTTCTACCTTATCGTACCACCCATCCCTCATCCTCTACGATAGCAAATGCGTCTCATCCATAAAATTCCATTTTCGCCACAAGAAATCGAGTCATTCCGACAGTTCACGTTCGACAACCTGACTGGCGGCTTGAAGTGCATCCTTGATGCGATGGAAGACATGGACCTTAAGGTTTCGGAGGACATCATTGAACATATCGATGTCATAGACAATGCGCGCTACTTGAAGGATGGAGAACCGTTCCCGATAGAATATCTTGAGCCACTCAAGGCGCTATGGCAAGATCCGGGGATTTCCAAAGCGTGGCAGAGAGGAAACGAAGCAGCTTTGCCTGAAAAGTATGTCCTCCTGTTCCCCTGTTATTCTACATGTCGCTCATTCAACGCATAGCTTAGAGTATTTCTTCTCGGATCTTGATCGCCTGTTTGATCCTACGTATCAGCCGACTGACCAGGATATCATACAATGCCGCGTACGGACGACCGGGATCAAAGAAACCGTCTTCACCCTTCAGGACCGCGAGCTTACTATGGTTGACGTCGGCGGCCAGAAATCTGAACGGCGAAAATGGATACACTGTTTCCAGGACGTGACGAGTATCCTGTTCCTCGTCAGCTTGAGTGGATATGACCAATGTCTAGTAGAAGACAAGGATGCGGTATGTGATCATCATTGATATCTCGGCGAATCACCGCCCTGATGTGATCTGATAGAATCAAATGCAAGATGCGATGACCATATGGGACTCGATATGCCACTCGCAGTGGTTCAAGTACACTTCGATTGTATATAGGACCCTCTTATAATTGGGCAGCCTCTAACACGGCGTTTCTTCTAGATCTTATTTTTGAACAAGAACGATCTCTTCGAAAAGAAGATACCCCATTCGGATATCAAAAACTTCTTCCCGGTGCGTCATTTTCTCCTGCGCATCTGCCAATCATCCCCTCATCGATTCTTAGGATTATGATGGTGAGCCAGGTGACGTCCGTGCAGGTCGCAGTTATTTCAAGCGTCGCTTTTCGAAACTGGCCACTAAGGCTGGTCGTCAGAAGGAGAGGGAGATATATATTCAGTAATTTTTTCGTATGTAGTCATAATTGAGAAATGCTGATGCATAATCTTTTAGCATAACGACGGCAACTGATACTGCCATGCTTCGGGTCGTGATGGCCGCCGTGGAAGGTATGTTGTATTCTATTTAGCTTTCCTAATATTATCGATTGACAGTCGGCCATTTAGAGTGAGTATCCTTCCTCTTATTCCATCACCCCCCCACCTTCCTTCCTCACTATTCCCGACTTATCCCATCGTCTTCCCCCTTCTCGCTTTAGTATCGTGGTTCGGTCCAGCCTTACCAATGCGACGCTGCTCTGAACTTCATCCTTGGCCAGGCCTCATTCATCTTTCTTTAAACCCATTCTGACTTTTCCCCCATTTTTTTCGCGTCGACCTGTGCTTTCATTCCATGATGATCAAAATACGCCCCAGTTCTATTATGTCTAGTAACGTACGTCACTCACCTTGTTCTTCATTGATCCCATCTGATCTTTGAACAGATCCGCGCTGCTTTGCTTTGATTGCTATCCTACTATCCATTCGCTTTCTGTAACACACATGTACTTTTACGACCCTACGACTGTCACTACTTCAGTCCCCTACATCAAATCTACAGGAATTATCATTATGCAGACATGGACCTCCGACGCCTGTTCAATACCCCAAGTTCTCCTTTCGCAAAGATAGGTTTGAAGAATAAACATCCACGGCTCTGCAGAGATTTCCATCGTCGTTTCGTGTCGTAATTTCCTGTCTTTGTATTTATGAGGGTGTGCACAAAACATACCTCAGCTGGTGAAACAATAGTGATTCCCGCGGTTTCGCCTTCCTCGGGAGGATAATGGGGAGGGCCCAGAGACCACGACGTCTCGCCGCCGCCGATGGAATCCCGCATCACATAAGATGTCTTCAATAGAATGGGGCCTCACATAACGAGAGGGACGCTCTCTCGCCTGCTTTCTCTCCCCCTTGCAGCCGTAATCTTTGCTTTGTGAAGAAGCTCTCCCAGGTGAGATTGGGCCAAGATAATTCTGCGTTCGACATCTGCGTGCATGCGTTCAACTGCGTTCGGCTGCGTTTGCGTGAGTTCAACTTGCATATGTTTGTGGGCCCATCGATGCATTTAGATGCACTGTATCCTGATAGCCTGTGTCTTTCAGCAATACCAGTTAATTATGTTTTCTGTTGAAAAATGACTTACTTTTCTGAGTTTCCTGGAAATATCTCCGAGACTTATTATGACTTAAGAACGGAGGGCAATCATCTATAAAGGCTATAAATGCATGCATGTTAGTCAGTTCTAGTCTCACAAAGATTATAGTACCGTTTGAGGCTGAACTACTTGTGATCCCTTCGTTTTTCTCGACTTTGAGTAAATCAGGCACCTCTAAAATCAACGCAAAGACTCACGCCCTTCAGAAATAAGTCACGCATGCGTCCAAAAATTGAACGCATGCGTTAAGATAGTGCACGCATGCGTTCCTTTTGGAAACGCATGCGTCCGAAATTAAACGCAAGTGTGTGACAGTTATGTGACAAATCTGCGTTCGGTGCGTTTGATGCGTTCAAGTCAGAGTTGAACTAGTTGACTTATGATCGGTTCTATTTCTCCCTCCTGTAATTGCTTCTAGTTGGTCACTCTAGGCAGGTATTTTATTTCTATGATGTATTCTAGTCATGCATAGCCAGGTTGTTGTCAAGTGGTCGTTTTTGAGCCAGGATTTGGCCCAGTTTCTTCTTGGTTTCTTCAGCTTGTTCCTCAACAGAATGGTAATGGTATTGTGGTTTTTACTGAAGGTTATCATACCTCATGGCCACTAACACCTCTCAAAACCTCCAGATGCTCTTACATTTAAAATACCAGCTCGAACATTAATGGACTCAGCTTTACAGACACACTGCCATGAGGAAGAAAGTTAATTATGGCCGGTGTCAATGTCATACTGGGTATAAATATGATAGGCAGTAAGTCTTACTTACACTGTAGCTAATGAAGTGATTTTACAGGTGTCTGTGAGCCCAAATACACAAGACACCCAACAAACGCATCCATGTCACGCTCACGCAGACGTGACAAACGCATGCGTGAAAACGCAAACGCAGAATTCTATGTGCCCGGTGAGATTGATACGTTAGCGGCACTGGTAGGATCAAAGCTCTGGGGAACGCTGTAATAGCACGATGACCATGACAAGAGCCCTGGGGTCAAACCAGTATGTGAACTGGTTCCCTCAGTCACGATGGATCGTTCTCCTTACACTCTCTCATGTAATGGGACGTGGTTCGATTCCGCATGTACACTTATACGGTGAGACTTTTTGGTGGTTTCTTTGAATCACTGATTCCCGTAGGCATTGCCTTGAATAAGCGGAGGATAGGCATGAAAGAAAGGGAAGAGGGCTAGCGCATGATGCCAGATGCCTTTCTCTCGGTATGTCTGCCCTGCGCCAAGACATAGTTGTGTTATGCGAATGAGAAGCGCCGGTGGGTAGGTCTCATTTGTGTCGATGGTACGTAGGCAGATAGTTACTTGTACGGCTCCAACGGTTGTATCTTCGTGTTCCACATCTCGCCAGAGACGGTACCGGCTATCCTCAAGAGGCAGGGGGAAATTTGTTGGTCCTCTCAGCGCCTAAATCTCAAGAGGAGACTAGTAAAGACGAAGGAAACAGTGAAATTTGACAATGATGGTAGCTGTCCATGAACGTCAATGATAGTGTAATAGAAATGTCGCGGTTAGCCAATGGTTCAAGTCCATCTATCCGCTTAGGACGTAATTGTGTACTTATGTGTTTTTAAAACAAAATATAGCCGCTTCTTCCGTCCAGGGAATGCTTTCCTTGTGTACTTGTTTGGATAGCCTCATACTCGGAGCTCGAACTGATCTCCTAGCAGCATATTTGTACCGATTTGAGAGTAAGTACGGTATAGGCCACTCATTGGGTTCTTGGTAACTCTGGTTCCGTGATACCCTGGAAGCGATAAATCAATTTCAAGAACAAGCGGTGTCTTTGAAGCAAAGTGCAAGTGTTTTTCCTTTCTCGCCACTGAAAATGAAGTGCAAGTAACGATTCGTTGTCGAGAATCAAGGTAACCAACGGGTCGTGTGTGCTTTCGAAGTGCATTCTCGTCGTCCCGAAATTAGATACAATTCCTGGTGAGACCCCCCCTCCCCCCCCCCCGCCTCAGGGTTCGGGCCCCCGATATCAGGAGAGCCCGAACCTGATCTATTCACTCCTCCAACGAAGGGATAAACGTGGTCGGTCATCTAATCTCAGATATAGTTTAAAGGTAACCTTGCCGCGCCATTGGGATGGCCGTGGAAGTTCGGGGTTCAATTCCCTCTGTCTGAATTCGCGGTATGTATTTTTTTTGGGTCCTTGAAGGGGGCGAGAATACTCTACTCCGAGCGTTCAATCCACGCACATGAAAAGGGGAATCAACATAGTCGTCCACCGGCAGAAAGTGGACATATACTTTTACTCGCTCGTCACCCCCGTCATCGACATCCCCGGCCTCTCTGTTGTCATCGGCTCCCAGGACGCGCGAAGGTCCTCCGCTCGCATCCGTTGATAGGGATGTTTATAGCTTGGATCCCCGTTGTATGGGTACGATCCTCAAAGTGCAGCATATCTGGCCTTGACCTAGAGAGGGAATGACGATGATCTAGTCAGTCTACATGAACTAGCCAACAGAGGACAATCCGTTCCTGAGTCAAATACTCGTCGGGGGATTGGCAGAGGCATTTATTTCTCTCTCTGCGTTTTCGGGAAGAGGGATGTCTCTCTGAGTGATAAATGTGCTTGTATGCGCTCTAAGTTCCACGCAAAAGTAGTTTGCTCTGTGTAGAGTCGCCGTCCTATGGCAGGAAGGCAGTGTCTGATGATGGAAGGGTTAGGGCAGTCCTTAAGACTCAGAAGACGTCGTCCCTAGTCCTCGACATCGTCAGGAGGTGAGGCGACTGTATGCGCTCGTACACCCGCTCCCAACCGTCAGACGTCAGTACCTGCAATAGGTCATAAAGTGGATCTGCATCGAAGATCGGATATGGCGGAAAGGCTGACAACGTAGTCTGAGTCAGCTCGAGGTTCGATTCCTCGTATTTGAATTTCTCAGCCAGAGAGCTATATTTTTCAAGACGAAAAAGTGGAGAGGCCAGGGGTACGGCAGTGCGATTACCTAGCAAACGCGAGGGGGCACATGCCGCCAGCCACTTAGCGTCGACACAAGCCAAACTCAGGTGAGTAAACTATCCTGACGAAGATGATACCGTCCTCGTGCCGAGCAATGCGACAGACCTGTGCGAGGTACGAACCGTTTGGTATAAACAAGTCGACCAGCGTACGAGAGGCAAATACGACTGAAACAGACTTTCTCATGCAAGGGAAAACTCTTTTGGACAGGCCCCGATGAATGGAGCCAATCCGCATACGACCAAGTGAATTCGACAGAGAACCCTACGTCGCCAAACTTGAGGCTAAGCTGGACGACCCTAAAATTGACGTGTTGGAATTGCCAAAAGACCAAGGTTCTGTCATCGCACAAGGCTAAATTCGCGTGTCATATCGGAGGGAGGGAGAATACCCCTTTCCTATATAGTTCGGTGGCTATCACCTATCCCTCATAATATCCAAAGTCCAGCGAAGTAAACGGCACAAAACTGGGCACGGAAAGATCACGGTTCTACGTCTACCCTAAAACTCGGAGGACGATCGTCTATCAACACCTGCACACCTATGAGCAATCCGAAGAGGTGAATTAACACAATTAAACGCACCTCCAATAACGGTATTTCGACTTCTCTATCATTCCAAAACTGACCGGCGTCACGGGAAGTTGTAATGTATTCAGTTCACGTTGCATGGCATTGTTAATTCG
This sequence comes from Armillaria nabsnona, assembly GCA_030407065.1. Taxonomy (NCBI): domain Eukaryota; kingdom Fungi; phylum Basidiomycota; class Agaricomycetes; order Agaricales; family Physalacriaceae; genus Armillaria; species Armillaria nabsnona. Next base: position 269,451 of record JAUDQA010000031.1, read on the forward strand.
GCACGTTGATATCAAGCCAAGGATAATATACGTTGCCAATGATAAGGGTCGGGTGGTGGTAGTAAGTAAGGGAGAGAGGCCTTCAGGGATAACACGCTCAAACAATGATAAGCGGGAGGCGGCCCGCCAGGGGCCGCCACCCGCTACGCAAACCAACTTTCACCAAACTTTCTCTGCTCTCAAGATCTCACTAGCACTGCTCGAATATTTTGCAATGTGCGAGTATAGTTATACGTTCTCTGGACAATTCGTATTATCAAAATCCATGCTTCCTGATCTTGAACTGACGTACTCCTCGAATTCACTACATGACCAGGAGCAGAGCCAGACGAATCAGATTCTGATTCGCCTGCATGGCAAATCACCAATATGATGTCCGTGGTGTTGGGGTGACGCAGAAATATATCTGAACCCTAGCCCAGCCTCGCGCGGCGCGTCGTCATCATTGGCTCCAACATCATTTTCCATCTTTCCAGTTCAGATTCTGGCGTCCGACTATTACCGAATAGACTTTATCATCACCGTGGGTGTCTACCTCCAAGCATGCGATATCGGGATTATGAACTGCAAATTCAACGCGTTCATTTTTTTGTCTAATGGACTTCTCGGTTGAGCGGTCAATATAAACTACGGAGGTGTGACTAGGCCAATCTCCGTTGTATGGGCTGATTCGGACCAAGACATATTTTTTGAAAGGTCCAGAATCCTCGGAATGACGAACCACGAGCGTCGTCCGCGAAGACAATAGTATCTCTGAGTTGATTTATAATGGTCGCTTTCTCGTTTTCACACGCGCTGCTAGACTCAGGATTCCCGGATCGCACATAATTGAAATCACTCTAGCAGCATCCCATCCATGCTATAGCAAAGACAATAATCACGAACGATGCCGTCTCGATAAAAAGCCACAATCTTCTTCTCCATCCGCTCTATTCATCTTCACGACCCCGAGTTAGGATCGCAGAGACTAACATCCGACGTCGAAGTGGTGCAAAGGGTAACACTCATCGTATGAAGAGAACGACTTGTAGTGTTGGGATCAAGTTTTAGGCCTTGGGAGGGGGGGGAGACACGTCAATGGTCTCGCACATCATCTGGCGTCTTTGCAATTCCGTGTGCTCATCAACACCGTTAATCACATCGCTGACCTCTCAGGATCGTGTCAAGATGAGATGTGGTTGCCTATCCAACGTGGGACATGGCATAAAAGCCAACAACGCCGCGTTAGCCAGCGCAGGAGGTTCGATTCCTCGTATCTGGAATGTTCAAGGAGATTTGGGTATTTTTTATGACCACAAAGTGAAAACGATACGGCTCGAATACCGGGCGCAATTGATCTGGCTGCTACTATCCAGAGCAACGAATGAACAGAGATTCATCGTGTATGCATGAAAAAGCCCGTTCCATCCACGTGTTACTGTGCATCGACCACGAACCGCTTGTGAAGCGCGCGCGATCTTTTAGCCATCAGCTGCAGAAACGATTAAGATAGACTGACTCACCTACGCGGGGGATTGCTTCGACAACAAGTTCGGTTGGTGGGTGCATTATATCGCTGTCACGCCAAAATGCCGCGAGAAAAGCCCTAACTATTCTTTCTTCTGCGAGCAATAAGAAAGGGTCCCGTTCTTTAATGGTTCTGATGAAGGAAGAGCTTGACGCCGACCCAACACCACAACTGAAAAGGCATTGAAGCCCGAGAATTCATAGGGCTAGCGCGCGGGACCAGGTTAGTGTAGGAAACAGGCTAATGAAGGGACTGCACATTTTTTCATCGAGTTCCTCTCTCTAGGTTTAGTCCTCCAGCGGCACAGTCTCATCCCCAGGGTTCGAGCATGAAGGGGTTCTTTAGCACCGTAGGGCAAGACGTCCTATCACTTTTTAGCTACCAACGAGATAGTGTAAGAGAAACGTCGCGGTTGGCTTATGGTTCGAGTCCCTCTATCTGCTTAAAAAAATGGGCGATAATTGCGTATTTTTTTACTCCCGCCGGCTACCGGTCCCCGGAATTTGATAGACACATCCTTCGGTAATCGCTGGCGTAATCGGAAATGGTATAGAGGCCGGTCGTAGCAGCTCGAGTTCGATTCCCCATATTCGAAATAGCATAGCAACGATTTATGTTCATCTCATGGGTAAGGGAGATTTCCATGAGTAATTATTTGATGCAGAGTTCCAATATCTTTCTTGATCTGGCAACCGAAAGGCAAGCAACGATTTGTCCCTTCGACTGATTTTCATCCGAGGTAAGCGGATGGGTCTCCATCCCGGTCTCGCTGGGTCCCGGGCTACGTCTCAGGTGCATCGACGAATGAAATCGGTCGCTTATTCCAACGTCAGATATGGTGGAAAGGATAACATTGCTGCACTTCATATGTACGGCAAGAACTCAGGGTTCGATTCCCTGTATCTGAATTCGAGAACTATAAGTCGACATCGCTTTTGGGTCTTCGGCGGAGTGTTCAATCCAAGCACGTAAAAAACGGCGACATAGACGGTCGCCCGCAGAAACAAGCACGAACAGTTTTGTTCTGTCATCGAATGTGCCAAGGTCCGCCGGTCGTGGTACAGTGCGATCAGTTGAAGGGGATATCGGTTGGATTTCCATAATATGGGTACGATGCTTCCGAGATGGCTCAGAGGGTAACTTGTCCTGGAGAGGGAATGACGATCTCTTCAGCTAACATAGGCTAGTCAAGAGCGGACAAGGCGCACTTAACCCTTTCTTGCCCAAAAGAGGCGTCTCGTTCTCTCTCCGCGTCAGCGAAGAAGAGAGCTCGTCTCTCCGAGGAGTGGACGTGCTTATATGCACTCAAAGCAATGTGCAAAGTAGTCGCTCGTTTCGATTGTGTAAAAGCTTCGTCACGGTCCTGTGGCAGGAGGGACTAGTGTATTCCTTGTGACAAAAGCTTCATCGCTAGCTCTCGACGTCCTCCGACAGTGAGATGACTCTATGAGCAAGTCCCCTCCTTCCTAACTGCCCGACGTACGTCCCTGCAGTCAGGCACAAAGCAGTTCCGAATCCCAAATCAGATATGGCGTAAAGGCTGGCAATGCTGTGTTTGACAGCTCGAGGTTCGATCCCTCGTATCTGACTGCGTTTCTCTGTTCGAAGTTGTTCATTAAATTTTGGAAGGTGAATAAACGTCAATGCAAGGATATGACAGCGCAAATGCACGCGCGCACACACGGCCAGCCGCGTAACGTTGACACAGGCCAAACTCGGCCTCTCTTGTAAACTGCGAGCCATGGAACGTGATTGTATGGCGAAGGTGCCTAAAGTCACTCGTGGAACTGGTGGTAAAAATTTCCATGAAGCCATGACAATGGGAGGGCGAGTCGTCGGGAGGGGTAGTGAGATTATCGTGTGTGTTCCATGCACTCTAAGCGAAGCACAAAGGCAGTGTCTGACGATGGAAGGGTTGGGGCAGTCATTATAACACAGAAGACCTCGTCCCTAGCCATCGACGTCCTCTGACAGTGAGATGGCTGTATGCGCCCATACACCCGCTTCCAACCGTCTGAAGTCAGTCCCTGCAATCGGTCACAAAGTAGTTTTACATCCAAAATCGGATATGGTGGAAAGGCTGACAACGCTGTGTGAGTCAGCCCGAGGTTCATTTCCTTGTATCTGAGATTTTTAATGAAAGTACTTGTATTTTTTTTATAAGCCGAAGAAGTGGAGAGGCAAGGGTACGGCAGCGCGATTACGTAGCAAACGCGCGAGCGCACATACCCCCAGTCTCATAGCGTCGACGCTGGCCAAGCTCAAGCGGGTGATCTGTAGTGACAAAGACGACAGCGTTTGTGTGCCTAGCTGTACGAGAGACATGTGTGAGTCCCAAAGGTTTAAAACTCTTGCGGACCCATGCTAAAGAAACCAGTCAATCAGGTAGCCAATACGACTTAGAGACACCTACGTCGCTTAGCATCGCCTGGGAGGCCCATAGACTCACTCAAGACAGACAGCCCTGCCTAATCTGCTTAATGACTAACCAGATTGGGATGGGGAGAGATAAGAACGCCTGCTTCTCAGGCGTAACTTATTCGTCTTGTGAGTGAGATTCCAGACGGCGGTGCCGGCTGCAAGTGGGACGATCTCTCGCAGCTTAGTCAGTACCGTGACCTTACGAGCGTTGTTGTCGCGTGCTCGAACTGCTCTCAAGGTCAGGCCTCAGGCCTGAAGCTTAAAGCTTGAAGAAGCGAGCCAGTCAGCATGCGAAAAAAGAATACGATGGAGAAACCTACATCGCTTGACTTGTATAGCTTGAAGACCCTGAAGTTGGCGTGTTGGAATTGCCACAAGGACAAGGTTCTATTATCGCCCAAGGCTCAGTTCACATGTGCTATTTATATGGGAGAGGAGGAACTTCGGGCCGTGACTCGACAGACGAACACGTTTCAGCCCTTCCATCTCACTGCCACGCTCGTTCTCACGCCTCTTTGCGTGGCCTACCTCCGTCGTAGCAACGATCCATTAAATGGGACCTATCTTGTCGTCATTGTTTCGTTCCTTACATATTGACATTTTCAAAAGCACTAGATTTCGAAGCGTCAACCATCCAGACAAAACCGCACTAAGACTCGCCACCAGAGACACCTACGTTCCAGTATGAGTTTCTTTAATAGTCGATGTATGGCCCCGTATGGATCCTTTCGGGAGAATGCTTCGGCTCAAGGGTTCCTATCTAATCTTCAATCTTAGCCTTGATGCATTGATGCCTGATTAATGGCCGTTATTAAAGTGGCCGCTACTTCATAATGATCGCAACAAGTTCTCGGTGGTGTTCAGAGCTGTTTCACGCGGAACATCTTTTTCAAAAGAATGCGATGAGCTAATGGTAGTTAGAAGTACTGCTCACCGGCATCTGCATAGCATTCGCTCTCGATACAACAGCTAGTCGCCGCGAAGACAATCATCAACGTATGCGACTAAGACTTTCTCTTAGCTATATATTCAAATAAATTCCTTAAGAATCACAGCTTATCCAAGACCATTCGGAAAACCGTTGATGACTTGCTTATAAAGAGTATTGGTGGAATATGTGTACTTCGTTGCCCCCATCACCTTTCGTATGCGGTCCCTGTCTTATTGGTCCATTTTGTGTGCTCTGCGGACACCTGCATCAATGTTATCTGATGCCACAAGCAACGCAGCATGTTGACTTGGCGCCCTATTCTTAGATTTCAGGTGCAGGATTCCATGTTCAATAGCCTATTGATCCTACATCCCATATCCTTGCATGTTTAGTCGTACTTGGAAACATAGGCATCGCCTTTTAAGCTCTCGGAGTTCAAGTCTAATCTGCCGGTCACTCTTCTGCATTCACTGCATTCCACCAAGGAGCGGCTTCTTTGATTCCTAGTACTCTGGATACTACTATGTGAGCCGGGCTGATGAGTATTCATCTCATCTTGGGTTTTGATCCTACTGGCGATGTATTAATCTATCTCCTAGACCACTGATAGATTGAATGTTTCCCCTCAAGCTTATGACATCTGTCTTTCTCTCCACGGCTACAAGCCTTGCCAAAGACTTGCACTTCTTAGATTACTGCTCCTCAGTATCTCCTCGAACCTCCAGGCTCAAGGTGGGGTGATTCATGAAGATGCTCCTCCTTATTGTTTTGTGAGTCAATTCACACTATGTTGCTATGTAGACGCTAAATGTTTGGGACTGTAGATCCTGCTTTGCCATTTCGCACGGATTTCGTTTCGACAACTTGACAGAAACTTTGACTGTCGGGATACCTATAACACTATCTTGGCATCGTGATGCGAACAATTCAAAGCAGATAGATATTAGTCTTCTCAACTACTTGTATCCTTTCATTAACACACCGCAAGTAACCACATTAAAATCAGCAGCTGACATTCCCCAACCTTACGGGACGCTCAATATGACTATTCCTAACTCCGGGTGCGTCCCGGGTGTCTCTCCAACAAGCATTCGCTCATCGTTTGATGACCATAGACTTTACTTAGTCGAAGCACACAATGCAGGCACTGTCGTAGCTAACACCGGAGCATTTGATGTTAAACCTCCCTCGGAGAATGGTGGCGGTGGCAGTAGTACGATGCCGTCGTACGTAGCATCACACTCATAAATTAACATACCGGCTGCTTATACTGTCTTGGTGTGGGATAGCTTTTCATCCCCGCTTACCCTGACCATATCGGCCCCTTCTGTGTCGGAGTCCGGAGAGTCATCCAGGTCCGTATTCGCATAACATGGCACTTGGGGGATGTCACTCACATCCCTGTTCCAATAGTTCATCCACGGAAGCAGTGCAAAGCACTGAAACTGCACCACCGTGCGTCATCCAAGAACATAGTCAATAAATCTGATCACTATTGTAGGGAGTCAAATTCAACCCATCAAAATGGTAAAGCATCCATTGTTATTGGCACAGTAATAGGATCTCTGGTCTCCCTGCTGCTTCTCCTTGTAGGCGGAACATTTCTCTTCATACGCAAGCGGAGACAGCGGAACTTAAACCGTGGTCTGTTACCGAACCCAAAGATCATACCTGAGATATATTCGCATTCTCCGCCACTTCGGAATGAAAACAGTGAAATCGTCTCTCCTACACCGGCAAGAGAGGTGGTACCACACATGCAGGACGGCAGCTGTGAGACAGCCGAAGACATTCCAGGGGGAAATCCGACTGACGGTGGGAGAGAAAGGGGAAATAGCATCCGCAATCCTGATGCTTCTGACCCTCAGAGTGAGCAGCAACAGGAGCGTCTACAAGCTGCCTTCGACGTAGTATCTGAGGTATTCAGGTTCAGGACCCAGTTTCAACAGTTCATTGTGGAGTGGGAAGCAGAGAGGGTTCGTGGAGGAGCGTTGGATCTGCCGCCAGCATACGCGTAAAGAATATTTATTGGGTGTCATGATTCTACGAGCTGAAGCCAAAAGATGTTTCTTTTCATCCTGGGCCTTAGTATGGTGATATAAAATCAAGATGCGGCGCGCGAGATGAGCTTGACGTAACAGAAGTGGAATCGTGGAAGCGCTTCGTGGCAGGAGGGACTCGTGTGTTCCTTATGACACAGAAGGCTTCATCCCTAGCTCTCGACGTCGTCCGACAGTGAGATGACTATACGCGCAAGTCCACTCCTTCCTAACCGCCCAACGTCCGTCCCTGCAGTCAGGCACAAAGCAGTTCCGAATCCCAAATCAGATATAGTGTAAAGGTTGACAATGCTGCGTTTGACAGTTCGAGGTTCGATCCCTCGTATCTGACTTTGTTTATCTGTTCGAAGTTGTTCATTAAATTTTGGAAGGTGAAAAAAAGTCACTGCAAGGATTTGGCAAGGATATGACAGCGCAAATGCACGCGCGCACACACGGCCAGCCGCGTAACGTCGACACAGGCTAAACTCGGCCTCTCTTGTAAACTGCAAATTATGGAACGTGATTGCATGGCGAAGGAGCCTAAAGTCGCTCGTGGCACTGGTGGTAAAGATTTCCATGAAGCCATGATAATGGGAGGGCGGGTCGGTTGGAGAGGTAGCGAGATTATCGTGCATATTCCATGCACTCTAAGCGCGGCGCAAAGGCAGTGTCTGACAATGGAAGGGTTGGGGCAGTCATTATGACACAGAAGACTTCGTCCCTAACCCTTGACGTCATCCGGCGCTGAAGTGACTGTATGCGCCTGTACACTCTAACCGTCAGAAGTCAGTCCCTGTAATCGATCACAAAGTAGTTCTGTATCCAATATCGGATATAGCGGAAGGGCTGACAACGTTGTGTGAGTCAGCTTGAGGTTCAATTCCTTGTATCTGAGATTTGAAGTGAAAGAGCTACTTGTATTTTTTTGTAAGCTGAAGAAGCGGAGAGGCAAGGGTACGGCGGCGCAATTACTTGGTAAATTGGATGAATCAAAGTGGCGGAAACATGAGGCGGCCGCGTGTATAACGGCTTTATAATGATAGTTGGCTGGATGTCGAACTTCCGCGATACTCGATGTCGGCATGATGATAGGAGCGTAGGCACGGTCCGGTCCATCCGTGACTACGTATGCTCTAGGGCAGGTTTCGGAGGTTTCGCCGTACATTCCCATCGTTCGTAGTTTACCGTTGCACTATCGCATACATTCTCTCTCCTGGACCTACCGAGATGGTTCCAATGAATCGCGAGAGTAGGCCAATTATACAAGTCTGACATGAACTCCATTCCGATTGCGATTCTACTCTTTCAATAGTATGTAATTCTATATTTTCTAAGCAGGCTCTAATGATTGTATGCTGGTCCTACTTCCCACCATGATTGTCCATGACCATGGTGGCTGATTATCGCTCCTCGCTCGAATAGCCGGAGTATGGTAAACTATTACGCAAGGTCGCAGGTTCACGTTTCCAAAGCATGATAATGGCATCGTCCCTAGCGTGGAGTGTGCTCGCAAGGATTTGAGACTCTGTAGATACACGACCAGTCGTACAAGGTGGACGAACATGGGTGTTTATACCAACGGATCTCTGCGTTAGTCGATCCGAGTCTCATAGGTGGTGCATCCTGTGGCCCGTTGGGATCTTTCCATGCACGGAATAAAGGTCTAATTTCCAATTCGGCATGCTGAAGTGCGTGATATGTGAGTAGACGAAATCTGCAATTCATATCTGTTACCACCTTTGCAAAGATTAGTCCAAAAATAGAACAGAAGAAATGGCATACAACTCACTTCATCGACCCAGTACAGGACATCGGTTATCTCCTTAAGAATATTGTCGCCTTTGCGAGCTATGGATACAACTTGAAGCCACTTCGACAGCTGGTCTTCAAAAAGGACGCGTAAATCGTCGAAATCCTGAACACCGAAGCCCTGTATGTGCCACAGCGGCCCAACCAAAGCGTAATCTCGAATATGAGGAGGAATCGGAATGTCAGAATCTGGCGTCCAGGATACCAAGAAATCGGTAAGCGACAAAAGGCATTGTCTGGCGAATTTCCTTCTGTAGGCCTCGATGTCGATAAACCATCTTTCCTTGCATCGCAAAGGGTTTGTCAAGAAGTCGTCAAACGACTTGTGTATGAGCCGGATAAAACCACCGTTCTCTTCGTTCCTCTGTAAAACACTACCGAGCTTCGCAAGGATGACGCGCGGATTGGGATCTTTTGGAGAGAGTACAATATTGAGAGCTTCCGGTGACATTCCGGGGGGTATTCGTGCGACCATTAATGCACCAAGGACGTCTAGTATGCATTTTATGAGGTCTTCGTCGCCCCCGGGAAGTTTAGACTCGGATAGTATAGTGTCGAGAGTCGTCTTGTAGAGAGTCGTCAGGGACTCTGTAGCATCGTTCGGGACACGACTTGTCAGCAACGCTTCGAGCCTCGATATACTGGGACATTCCGCAATGAATCGGCAGACGGTGGCGGCCCATATGAACAGTCCACTGGCCCGCTTCGCCAGTCGATCAATGACATCCATTTCTCTACACATCTTTTCAAAGACTTCATCACGGGTCAGGGGATCGTTGTGAATGGCGGTAAATTCCGCTTGGATGAAATGTCGGATATCGGCGTTGACTTCCCGCGAAGCAGTGTCCAAAGCGAACCTGGTTACAGCCGAATTCGGCACAGCAAACGCTCGAGATATGGCTTCAACGGGACGACTGAATATAAGGAGTCGCATGAAAGGGAGTTTCGGACCGAATCCTCTGGATAAAACGGAGAGCATTTCTTTAGACGCGTCGCTTTCATCCAAACCGTCAATGATGACAACCAATGGACCCTCGTCTGCCAAGCCCTGGAGGCTCTCCAAGGGCTCTCGAAGAAGTAAGCGAAATTGCTCGCTGGCAGAAGACGCCGCCAATGACAAAACACTTCTGTTTCTGCGAATCACCGAGGAAATGGCAGTGCCTATCCGGGTGTCATACATCCCCAGCAAGTATGCAAGGCTCGTGATATAGCGAGATGTGTTGCGGTATTCAAGACGATCATAGCGAATGAAGGCACCGAGACGGTTCCGCCTGCTGGCGTGGACGGTGAGGAGTTCATGGAGCGTACCGACGAGGGAGCTCTTCCCCGTCCCGGCCAAGCCGCTGCACCAAAGCAAGTCTCCGGTACATTTTCCGATCCAGGACATGAGGTAACTAATGGTTTCGATGCGTGTACCCTTCATGCATGTGGATTTGGGTCTGAGCTCGGTGGGTGGCCGAAGATCTTGGAGCAACTCCCTCATAGCTAAAGGCAGTGTTAAGTGCCTGTGTATATGCATATAGTTAAAGAACGTACCCAGCTCGTCGACCAGCTGGCCAGTTCCGAGCGTCACAATAAGCGTCTCTTTAGTAATTCCGGATTGAAGCTTCTCGCGTAATCTCTCGAATCCTTCTTGAAAGTCTTTTGCCTTGACTGACAGGCTCGAAGTGAGTATTTTCCCTATATAAAACGGAGCTCGACCTTGTATTTTCATGTATAAATTGGGTCTATCATACCTATGATGCCCTTTTTCGCGTATCCTTCAATAAAATAGGAACATTCGATGGTTTGCTCAAACAGGCACTCATAAACGGAATAGAGTCGATCTCGCTTTCGCAGTATTTCATCCTCGCTAGCATCCCGATAAGCGCTCAGCATGGTGGCATAGAGGTCCAGGACAAGCTGGTTTTCTTCCTTCTGCTTTTTCAAAACCTATTAATTGATTTGACAAGTCAGGACTAACTGTGAATTGAAAACATGCACGATACCTACTTTATACCCAATGGACACAATATTGAAGGCGATTTTAGCGGCGGGATGGACCTATATGCTTGTCAATTGAATTGACGTAGTCGTCATGCTACAAGCGCACCTCGGCTAGCATATCAATTACCACCTTCAAAGGCTCTAGAGAGTCCAGCACAGTCAGAATTGCATTCGTTTGCTGGTCAGGTTTGGTGATCGACTTCACCAGTTCTCCCGCAACCTCTCGAGAATCCCCAGAGCAAAATACTCTGAGGGAGCACACTGTTATGGCAGGAGATTCGCTATTCATAAGGGAAACCGTCGTCTCTGATGGCATTTTAAAGAACACCGCAGCTGATACTAGCATAATGGTCACGTACCAGCCCTGGAAAGTAGGTCTAATCTTGGGATTTCTGCACATCCCAATGGCTTTCTTCGTCCCAATGTCTTTGCATGAGCATAAATCTCGAATTTTACAATACTTGATTCCTCGAAGTCACCTCTGTGATCTAAGATCAGAGAATGTCAGATTCAACACGAAGACTAGACCTCACAAGTCAACGCTAACAGACCAGGAAGGCGTCGACCCAGATGCCATTTGGAATACGGGTGTTTGATGATTAATGTTTCTCCCAAGAACCTTCAGGTAGATACCGGCACAATTACGGATTGAAGCCTGAAGATCGTAAACCTCTAACTCTAGATAAAGCATATGAGACTCGCAGTGGTCATCTTCCACGTTTGTCACGAACTTTGGATATAACTGTCAATCTAGACGTGAGCCAATGGTATCATCTCAGAGTTCTTTATAGGGTCTAACCGTTTCCGATCTACGGCTTGAGCGGCAAGTCCCACCTGTCCACGACGGACGTCAACACGGACGCCAAAGATCAGTCAAACTGAATGCGTACCTCCCCTGCCTTAGCAACCATTAATGTTGGGGGCTTAGTCGAGTTGAAGAGTGTCTCGATGGTAGGCGAAGGCCCTCTCAGGTCGTCGGAACAGATGATTTTGACCGAACATGTATCTTGGACGCCTGATGTGCTGCTAAGATAGAATCTCGTACCTGAGTACAATTTGAGCGTGTGCGACCAAGGCGAAAGATGACATACAGTCGTTGCCTACTACATCGGACACATGTTTCTTCGAACACCCTAAGAGTTTTGCCTGCATCAGCAACACTCTGCTAGGTCTGTAAAGCTTGAATTCAACGACCGTCGAGGTGCTGAGGTCAATCCTAATGATTTGCACACTCAGAAGACAATACGTCGAACGCTGAACTAGAGCATACCAGTTGGGGATCATAGACCAGACGATTACTGATTGAGAATTGACTTTATAGGTGGGTGATTTGCGAGAAGTACTTCCAACGACAACCTCCACGAATAAATGCGAAGCATTTTTGGCCAGTGTCTGAAAGTCGTGAATCTCCACTTCTGCATGGCGAGAGATATGAAAGTCAGCGCAGTGTTCGAACTGAGAATTTGCCACGAACTTTGCAAATAACGAAATACGCTGGAAATATGGAGGTTACAGGTGTGGGTTACTAGAAAGCTAGGCGAAGAATACTCACTGTTTCTGGTCGTCCGCCATCGCAGGACTACTTTTGGTGGTTGTTGGGGAGGTGCATTGTGATTTCGACGTCTCCGGCCCAATGATAAGCGCCTTGATTGAATGGGCAGGTCCCTCGTGACGCTGCGCCTAAAGTCCAGACAAGAACCGTACCGCGTATCACGGCAGCCCTCTCCTCGGTCATCCTCCCAACTGCTGCCACATGCTTGTTAAGAATAGATATGAGCATGCGGAGTGATGCAAGATTCTACTAAGACGCACGTCAGCTCAGCTATTGCCGGGAATGTTTCCTTCGAAAGGCAAAATCCCGAGACCCTGTTCCCAATCTCCATAGTGAGCTGGCGTTGTTGCTGCAGAATACAAGGGAATGTCATTGTACGTACGTATAGAATGGCCGTCATTGCCTGCCCCGTAAACATTGTCCTTGCCAAGTCGCCGGTGCCTGAAACAGGGTTCAAAGCGTTGTTTCCATCTCGTCTACGTGTATCGTATCCTAGGAAGCAAGCATCGTTTTGCGCCGTCTAAGAACACGTACGAGGGGTGGCTTCAAGCTATCAATACGCAAAGGCATGATTTCAATTGTGAAGAAGATCATCTATTGGCCGTCGGTTTCTGTACATTCTCTACCAGTATACCTTTGTCAAACCTGACCTGCAAATTCTCAGTGTCAGCTCCAGTCGTAGCAAAGCGGATGATGGGAATACTCACACGTTTTAAGGTCCCCGCTAAGAATGGCACAATGGAACCGGCGTCAAAGCACTTCTAACATTGGCTACCATGCGGACCTATACAATCTGTTGACGTGAATCAAGGGTCAATCACGTTAACTTTAGCATCACCATTCCATCGCCGGTGTGAATACACGTTCACCGAGACTTCGTTCGTGTTGCGTACGGCATGTGTACCAGAGTCCAGGGAAGGATCGACCGATACGTTTAGACCTTGTACGTGGCTTAAGTATTAGCGAACCCAAATAACGTTGTAGATCTTTAAATGAAAGGCTCTTCGGATAATGCATAGGGAGGTGGTGCTCGCTTGTTGGTGTTCGGAAGTGTGGCTTGGTTTTAGTAGTCATCATTGTAGCTGAGACGGCAAGACAGACCCACGTTATTCATCAGATTTCGCATTTCCTCGAGCCAAAGTAATGCCGGCGGCACAACAGCGGCATCCAGCATTTGCCATAAAGACTTTCTTCGTCTTAACCTAAAACGCAGCCAATACAAGGCACGTAGTCAACGAGCTCATGAGTAGACAACATCAGGAAGTTTGCTGAATAGATCGTATTCTCCATTTAGTTACAGGTAGGGTTGACAACGGCGACGAACTGATACGCAGAACGTCCATTCTACTAGATAGAAGTTAATGAGTCGCCTGAGCTGAGAACTAAATTTCCTACTGCACAATCAGTTATCGTTGTATGAACAAAAGACTGCAAGACGTACGGAAGAATTTGTAGATTATAACCACATAGATCTAAAGAAAGAAACCGACGGGCGCCTCTTCTTTAATAACTCGAGAAGTTAGTTTTCTAGGAACCGAAACCACCATACCATTTTCTTTACCCGAATACGCTTTACGCAGGGACTTAACACCGTCGAGAAAGTCGTCACTTCTGGGAAATCAGCCGTTATTTCAAAAGGCCACAACACTGCGATAGAATGTCATGTTGTCGAACATGAGACTTCAAATGCTCTTTCCTTTGAACGGTCGTGAGATGAAGTCGCGATCAGGAAATTGGGGCTGCGCGAAACAAACGCGAGATTGGGTAGAGCGTCGAGGGTGCCTAAATTCTGCGCCATTTTGAATGTTTAACAAGACACACTGAATATTGATGGCGGCAAGGTCGGGATGGGCTGCAAATATAAGGCGTTTCGTGAAGCGACTAACGTTGGGGTTCGAGATGATGACGCGGTGGTTGAACACCTCAGCAGTAGCCATCAAATATGACATTTTGTCTGGAAGTCAGGCAAATAGAGTGGAAGAGGTTTTGACGAGCTGTATGGAGGAGAGGCTTTCGGACTGCAAGACACCTAGAGCATTGCCCTGGTTATACGAAGGAGTCATTTTCATTGATACGAGCCCCTTCGTCGACAATGGCATCGTTCCTTTCTTGAGGAATGTGGGCGAGGCACTAGACAGTACCGACGTGACAAGCAAAGAGTAGTCACTAGTTGTGTGATGATAAGAGATATGAACGCAAAACCCTGAGTGGAAACTTACCCTGTTCATAAGACCACCCACCCACCCGACGATGTTCTCATCCCAAAGACGTGATGGTAAAGGCAACTGCTAAGGATGGCATATAGTCGCACCGTATAGCCGCTGGACAGGCATGAAGCCGAAGAGTCGGATGGCCCGATTTTCTGTGGAAGAAAGCCTCGTGTTATCGAAACACAAATATAACATCGTTAATGTCCTGCCATTGCGATAACGAGAGGCGGTTGCTAGTGTACTTCGTTTCCGTGTGATCACTTGGCTGGCATCGGGGAGATAGATAACGAGGTGCCGGGAACCGCATCAATACATGGCACATTGGCCGATGCGCTACAGAGAGTGTACGTTCGGCCCTTCACATTTCCGGGAGCAAAGGGGCAATAGTACACCAGCTGGGATCAGGTGGACGAGACAGTAGCGCAGTAAGACTTCCCGTCTACATTGGTGAAGGCATCAATGGGCGAGCACCCATTACTGAGATGGTGGTCTATAAATACCCGAGAAACGATATGTGATCGTCCACGATTGATGGCGTAGCTTATTTCGTACGGCTATCCCTTAGTTTACCTGCGAAAAGCAACATCCGGATGAGAAACCTACTAGGACGAGTGGAGAGATATAGACCTTAGAACACTGGATAATAGATGCACGATGCCACATCGTGATCTAAAGATATCCACCAGACACTAGCGAGTATTGATATTGAGATGCTGTTACAAATGCTGTGAGGGAAGAAACCTGTGGATTATTATCGTCATTAACGTTATCGATGTTCTCCGCTGGCAGCTGCACGTACTAATTTGTATGAATTGTGGAGACAGCGAGATTTGCTGAGGCCACCACCAACGAGAACAGAATAAAATGAACGGATGAAGCTCCAAGAAGATGGCGGTTGGCAGTCGCGGGGTCAGAGGGTTGCGCCGGCAAATACCGATCATTTTGATGTGGGCACGTGCGCCTATCGATCCCGGAGCCGAACCTAAAACCTGCACGCGTTCAGAGCGTTCAGCGCTGGCAATGCACAGCACGGAATTTACGCTCCCCCGCAGTCAGGAGATGCCGCCTGAAGGCAGAATTACCTCAGTATCCAGGACTGCTGCTCAGCCCTCATGCCGATCGGTCGCGGCTGGGCCGCTGGACATTGAACCTGACACTGCTTTTGCCAGTGGCCACCCTCTCATCTGGTAGGGATACAACTTGGTTTCTATTCATTGCGCACCGCCTTTTACCTAACGGAGTCAATTGGACATCGCCCAACCTGAATACAATTATATCAACATTCGAGCGCCGTGATGGCATGACTGGCAGATGATGAATCATATCAACGGCAGCAGGTAAATCTCTGTCTATTTCAAGTCCCGCGACTCATAAGTATCGCAGTATTGCGCTTCCAGTCTGTCAGCTTCAGTCCCCTCTCTCCATGCTCTACTCCCTAAACTTCAGTCCCCTGACTGTCCCCAAGGCAAATCTCGCCGCAGACAACAAAGGAGAACTAGAAACATTCCAACTTGGCGTCTGGAAGGTTTCGATCCTCAAAAGTTCTCCGTTGAATCTCAGAAAGCAATTGTTGGACTTGAAAGATGCACTTCGTTGCTTTAAACGTCTGGCCATCGATGTATACACCCTCGAGCCCATACTGGCGACGTTATTCGTTTTTAGCAAACTATGGTCGGGAGTTCAAAGTGCTCTATTATTATACTTCTCCAGTCATATCCTTCGAATGGTACGTGCTTCTTCTTCCCTGTTTTACATTGAACTTATACTATCTTGCTAAGGTCGAAATAGGTTTGATCCATGGTGCCCCAGATGTTGGAGCCATTCTCAAGGCCCTTGCTGCGCGGATTTTCTTCGTCATATTCGCGGCAGTACTACAATGGGAAAGGTACATTCACGCTCTTCTTATGCACATGTTGCTGATGCAGCGATTGTTACAGCGAACGATTTCATCCAATACTGAAGACGCGGATAACGACACATTTCGAACTGTTTTTAATGCAGGGTACTCCGACCTCTTGCTTCCATCTAGCCATATTAATCTCACATCCAGCTCAATTAAGGATAGACCTTCCTACTTCGCAAGGTAGTCATACGTCCGAAGTGGGCGACTTTTACTAAAGTACTCCGTTTTTAAGAACCACGTAGTAAAGTCCGAGCTACCTCTCACGACGCATGGTCATCATTTACGGGCATCGTGGACTTTTTTACCGACGTGACGAAGGCGCTGAGCCAGCTTGTACTCATCGTCGAAGCCTCTCGATCTACTGGGTCTCCTCTTTTTACAGCCCTCTGTATCATGAAGCCACTTTTTCTCGTGTTTACTGGACGAACGCTATGGAATATGCGTACGTCACTCCCCTTCCTTTTTTCATTTAGACTGAAGGTAACTCCTAGCTCACATAATTCACACTGATAACGAGCACCGGCAGCGTATGAAGGCTTTGAACAGTATGTCCTCCCCAGGGTATAGGTCGGAGGTCCTTGGGAGTGATATCGTCAACTATATCATAAACGGTAGACTTCATCAACCTTTACTTGATCCATCATAATCTGTCTTATTTCAGAGTACCGAAAAGCAGGACAACTTCTGGGTAATCTCTCAGATGAATGGGCTCCACTCCAATACATGGTCAGGAAATCGCCTGTATGGCAAATTACCAACGATATCCTCGGCGACATGCCTATTGTATGTACACGATTACGTTTCATGTCTGTTACACTAGCTGACCTACCATTCCAGATATACTGTGCACTGGTCTACATTCTCTACCCTGAGAGACTCTCTCTTTCGTCTATCGCGATACTCCAACAATCGTCACAGCACTTAGACTGGGCCATTCAGTATGTTGTTATGAACATAAATTCCTTCCAAAAACAATATCAGGAGCTCAAGAATGTCTATGACTCGTCTAATATCTCAAACACGCTCGCCGACGGAGACATTGCCTACCCGAACCCTTCCTCCGAGGAGAAACCCAATGGGATGTCGTTCGAATTGCATGATGCTTCATTCTCCTACCCCGGAAGCCAAAGCACTAAACCTGCCCTATCGAATATCAACTTAACCATCAAGCCCGGACAAATGGTCGTTATCGTCGGCTCGAACGGTAGTGGCAAATCGACCATCTTAAAACTTCTTTCGCGGTTCTATGATCCCACATCTGGATCAGACTCGATTCTTCTTGATGGCATCCCAATCTCGCGGTATCGTATGGCGGATCTGCGGCGGGCGACGGCGACCTTGACACAGGACCATTCCCTCTTCCCACTATCTCTAGGAGAGAATATAGGATTAGGATATGCAGAAAAAGTGGACGACGCAGGAATGATTGATCGCTCTGCCCAGAAGGGAGGCGCGAGCCACTGTCTGAAGAAGCTGGAACAAGGCAAGGAGACGAAACTGAGTGCAGATAACGAGGCGTATGGGTCCAACCTACCGGATGACCCGGATCATCCTTTACAAGCCGAGCTAGAGAAGTTGCAGAAGAATATAGAGCTCTCTGGTGGGGAGAAACAGAGGATTGTAGCGTGAGCGTTCCTTTCTTTTTCGGAAATAACCTCGTTCTGACCTATCTTCTTCACCTTAGGGCAAGGACCTTTATGCGATTCGAGACAGGAAACGTCAGATTTGTCGCCGTAGACGAGCCAACCTCTGCTTTAGACTCCGAAGGAGAATTTGCTCTGTTCGACAATCTTGTTCAAGCACGAGAAGGGAAGACGATGATATTTGTTACACATCGGTTTGGACATTTAACGAAGCGTGCGGATCTTGTTGTGTGAGTTCTTGTTTCTGTTCCGTATATCGCTGGTCACTGATTCAGATATACGAAGCTGTATGAAAGACGGAACAATAGCTGAAGCTGGGACTCATGAAGAGCTTATGGCAAATGAAGGAGAATATGCCAAATTGTACAACATTCAAGCGAGCGCATTTATAGATAACGACAGTTCATGACGTTGATTGATTTGTATCAATTTTGGTACTTCCGTGTACTTGAACAGTGTCTGCGTGAAGTAAAGTCCTCTTATTTGTCCGATTGTATGAGTATTCGCACTTCATCCAGAAGGATGGACTGATTAGCGAAGCTTAGAGGTGAGGAAAACAGGACCGTGTAGTTCAAATAACATTATAGATGTTGAGACGAAAGGCTCTTCGGGGCGTAAGGAGGAGGTGCACCCTTGCTGGTGTTCTGTAGTCTGGCCGGTCTTAGTAGTAATGATTGGAGCTGAGACGGCAAGACAGACCCACGTTATTCATCAGATTCACATTTCCCTAAGTGCCGGGGGCGTAACGGCGGCATGATGGAATCTATTTACAATCTATATAAGTGCATTTGACATAAAGAGTTTCTTTACCTTAGCCTAAAACGCAGCCAATACAAGGTCAGTACAAGCTCGTAGTCAAGGAACTTACTAATAGGCAACATCAGGAGGTTCGCTGAATAGATCGTATTCTCCAGTTACAGGTAGGGGCGACGACAATGGGGAGGCCGTCGAACTGACATGCAAAACATCCACTCTGCTAGATGAAAGATGACGAGTTGTGTGAACTGGCGGCTAAATGCTCTACTGCATAATCAGTTGTCGTTGTATTCACAAAGGACTACAAAGCGTACGGAACACGTTGTAGATTGTAACCACATAGACCCAAAGAAAGGAACCGACGGACACGCCCTCTCTATTAACCCGAGTAGTTAGTCTTCTAGGAAACGAAACCAGTATCTCATTATCTTTACTGGACTTGACACAGTGGAGAAAGATGTCATTTCCGGGAAATGCGCCGTTACTCCGAAGGCCACGCACTGCGATGAGATGTCCTGTCGCCAAACGCTTGGCTTCGAATGCCCCCTCCTTCGACCCGTTGTGGGACGAAGTTGGAATCAGCAAATCGGGGCTGCACGGAAACAACGAACGTGAGGTTGAGTAGATCTTCGAGAGTGGGAAAATTCTGTGACATTTTGAGCTTTTAGCCAGATGTATTGAACATCAGTGGCGGCGAGTTCTGGATGGCTTGCGAATATAGAGTGTTTCGTGGTGTGACCAACGTGGGGATTAGACATAATGACGCGATGGTAGAACACCTCAGCATCAGCCATCAGATTGCCAAAGATGACTGTTTGTCTCGAAGTGAGGCGGAGAGTATGGAAAACCTGGACGGAAGAGAAGTCGCCGGCCAAACCCCCAGAGCATTTCGCCGGTTATAATGCTACACAAAGGTGTTATACTAATGCTCGTCAAGTATTACTTGACGGAGTGTGGGCGTGGGGCGGGGCAGTGTTGCTATAGCGGGCGAAGACTAGTCACTGCAATATGATGACAAAAAAGACGAAGGCAAAAGTCTGGTTGTAAACTTGCCCTGCTGATAAGAACCAGCGGACGGTGTTCTCGTCGCGACTGTAAATAATGGCGACTTGCTTAAGACGACGCATAGCCGCTGGGCAGGTATGAAGCCACAGAGGTGGATGGCTGGATGTCCGGCGGAAGAGAGCCTCGCGTTCCCGAAACGCAACTTCAACATTGTTAATGTCCTGCGATAACGAGAGGCAGGTGCTAGTACTGATCTGAGGGTATTTCGCTTCGGTGGGATCCCTTCGCTAGTATCAAAGAGATAGGTAACGAGGTGACGGGATCCGCATCAATACATGGCATATTAACCAAGACGTCACTGAAAGTGTACGCTGGGCCCTTTACACTTTCCGGGAGGGGAAAAAGATTCATCGTACTCAGGCTAGGATCAGATAGCTCTAGCTTGAAGTGAGCATCAAAGATGAGAAACGAGGCTGGCGCACGTATGATAAAGGTCCAGATGTTGGCTCTGGTTGAGGAGAACTTTAGCTAGGAGGAATGGAAAACAAAGAATACACGCACTGTACAACACAGGAAGCAAGGTATGCTACGCAGGAATCGACAAGCCAGTCGTGCAGTAAGAGGTCCAATCTACATTGGTGAAGGCATCAACGGGAGAATACCCCTTGAAAGCGCAGTGGTCCGTGAATCCCCGAGAAACAGTACGTGATCGTCCACGCTGACTCACTAGCGCCAAAGTGCAGTCCACGATTAAGGGTGTATCTCATATAGTTCGGATATTCCTCAGGTCCCCTGCGAAGATCAAAATTCGGATAAGAAACCTACTAGGCCTAAGTTAAGCCTCCCAGACTGCGGAACGCCCGTCGCCGGATGCAAGAGAGGCCCGATACCATGTTGTGATCTACCGAGGAGATCACCAACTAGCGTTTTGATTGAGAAGCAGTTAGAACCGCCGTGAGGGAAGAAACCTGTACGTCATCGTTACCCATTAATGTTCCACTGTAATTTGCTGCTGCTGCACCTGTTGCAATGTACGCATCAAAAACAAGTGTCGAGACAGCGGTATTTGTAGAGGCAACATTTTGGAAAATATCGATCAACAAGGACAGAATATAACGAATGGATGAAGCACAAATAAGTAAGACTGCGGTTGGCAGAGGGCCGCGGCAAACGCCGATCATTTTGATGGGGTCACGTGTTGTAGGACGCATATAGCTCAGTGTTCAACCACCATCACCTACAACCTGCACACCTTCAACGCTGGTAGCGCACAGCACGGAATTTACGCGACCCCACTGTCTTGGAATGCCCCTTGGACAATGCCTGAAGGCTCAATTGCCTCATGATCCGGGGCCGTCGCTCAGCGCACATGCCGATTGGTCACGGCTGGGGTCTAGACATTGAACCTGACACAGCTTTTGCCGGTGGCCAACCCTCTCATGCTGTAGGGAGTGGAGGTGGGCAATCCGGCTCATCAGCCTTTCAAAAAATCTGTTACAAAGAAAACATTCTTTGTCAAAAACAAAGACTTATTTCTGTATGACTCAAAGAATTTCTTTGTGAATTGAAGCTAGTATGCTCTTGATGCTCTTTGAGTTAGAATGTTGAAGTATAGACCAAAATCCGGAGCAATAAGCAGAAAATAATAGCAGGGTCTTTCATATATAGAGAGGTGTGTAGTGTCATGCTTTTACTTGGACCTTCCAGCCCTTGTGGAAGGAGGGGGATGTCGAAGACACAAGCACCTGGTCAAGTGTAACACTCTGTGACATGCCGTGACCTGACGCGGATTTGCTTCTGTTTTGCTTTGGCCTGCTATTCTGGCTTTCAGTGCTGAGTTTGAGATGAGAAATAAATGTATTTTACCATCAAAGATATTTTATATGCTGCAGAACCACTTTTGGACTGTCGAGGGAAGGGGGAAAGACAAATGAATGCATGGGTCACTTTTTTCGCTCAAATCGCTGACTAAGCAGCACAGTTCCGAATGGGGGATTGCCCACCTCCATAGGGAGATGACATGACTGTTATGAAGGCATACCTTCATTGTGCATCCCTTCTTACCTAACAAAATCAATTGGACCTTGTTCAGCCTGAATACAATTACATTAATATTCGAGCGCCATGTTTGTATGACTCGATGATGAATCAGATTAACAGCTGCAAATAAATCAGGTTCTATTTTAAGTCATTTGACTCATAAATGTTCACAGTATTGTGCACTTCCAGCTCTTCAATCCCCTCTCACCATGCTTTATCCTTTAAACTTCAGTCGTCTGACTGTCCCAAAGGCAGATCTTGCCACGAACGACAAACGAGAACTAGAAACAGTACAACTCAGTGTATGGAAGGTTTCAATCCTCAATGGCTCTCCGTTGGATCTCAGAAAGCAATTCTTGGACTTGAAATACGCACTTCGGTACATTAGATGTCTGGCCATCAATGTATACACCCTTGAGCCCTTACTGACGACGTTATTCGTGTTCAACAAGCTATGGTCAGGAGTTCAAAGTGCTCTGCTATTATACTTCTCCAGTCAAATCCTCAGAATGGTACGTGTCTCGTCTTCCATGTTTTATGTTGAACTTAGACTATCTCGCAAAGGTCGAAATAGGTTTGATCCATGGTGCCCCAGATGTTTGCACCATTCTCAAGGCCCTTGCTGTGCGGATTTTCTTTGTCATATTTGCAGCAGTACTACAATGGGAAAGGTAAATTCACGCTGTTCTCATACATATGTCCATGATTTCTGATGCAACATCTTACAGTGAACGATTTCAAGCAACTCTGAAGACACGTATAATGAGTCATTTCGAACTGTTTTTGATGCAGGGTACTTCGACCTGTTGCTTTCGTCCTGCTATATCTGATTTCATATCTAGCTCAATTAAGGATAGATCTTCCTACTTCCCAAGGTGACTATCTATTCTGCAGGGGGGCACGTTTTACTGAAGTATGCCATTTTCAAGAACCACGCAGTAAAGTCCGAGTTACCTCTTACGACGCATGGACATCATTTACGAGTATCGCTGAGTTTTTTACTGACGTGACGAAGGCACTGAGCCAGCTTGTACTCATCATCGAAGCCTCTCGATCTTCTGGGTTGCCTCTCTTTACAGCCCTCTGTATCATGAAGCCATTTTTCCTCGCGTTTACTGGACATACCCTATGGAATATACGTGCATCAGTCCTTTTTCCCTGTCCTCGTTTAGACTGAAGTAAGTTATAGCTCACATTGTTTATACTGATAATGAGCACCGGCAGCATATGAAGGCTTTGAACAGTATGTCATCCCCGGGGTATAGGTCGGAGGTCCTTGGGAGTGATCTCGTCAACTATATCATAAATGGTAAACTTCTTTGATCCTTTCATTGATATATCTGAACACTTCGTCTTTCAGAGTACTGAAAGGCAGGCAAGCTTCTCGGTGGCCTGTCAGATGAATGGGCTCCACTTCAATACATGATCAGGACATCACCTACATGGGAAATCACTAACGATATCCTCGGTGACATGCCTATTGTATGTGCACAATTAAATATTGAATTTGTGGGACTAGCTGACCGATCCTTACAGATATACTGTACACTGGTCTATATTCTCTACCCCGAGAGATTCTTGCTATCCTCTATTGCAATACTCCAACAATCATCACAGCACCTAGATCGGGCCATTGGCTATGTTGTCGGGAACATCAATCAGTTCCAGAGAAGATACCAAAAGCTCAAGAACGTCTATGACTCAGCTAACATTGCGAACACGCTCGTTGATGGCGACATTGCCTACCCTTCCGCCGATGACAAACCCAAAGGGATGTCATTTGAACTGCACAATGTTTCATTCTCCTACCCCAGAAGTCAAAGCACCAAACCAGCTCTTTCGAATATCAACTTATCCATCGAGTCCGGGCAAATGGTCGTCATCGTAGGCTCCAATGGCAGTGGTAAATCGACTATCCTAAAGCTACTCTCGCGAATTTATGATCCCACATCTGGACCAGAGTCCATCCTAGTCAATGGCATCCCAATCTCGCAGTATCGTATGTCAGATCTGCGGCGGGCAACAGCGACCTTGACACAGGATCATTCCCTTTTCCCACTATCTCTAGGAGAGAATATAGGGTTGGGGTATGCGGACAAGGTGAAAGACACCGAAATGATTGATTGCACTGCCCAGAAGGGAGGTGCGAGTCACTGCCTGAAGAAGCTCGAGCAAGGAAAGGAGATGAGACTGAGTACAGATAACAAGGCGTATGGGTCACATCTACCCAATGACCCGGATCATCCTTTACAAGCTGAGCTAGAGAAGTTGCAGAAAAATATCCAGCTCTCAGGTGGTGAGACACAGAGAATTGTTGTGTGAGTATCCTTTCCTTTTGGATATAACTTTGTTTTGACCCATCGTTGCCCTAGGGCAAGGACCTTCATGCGATTCGAGACAGGAAACGTCAGATTCGTCGCTGTCGACGAGCCAACCTCTGCTTTAGACTCCGAAGGGGAATATGCGCTGTTCGACAATCTTATTCGAGCACGAGAAGGAAAGACTATGATTTTTGTTATGCACCGGTTCGGACAATTGACAAAGTGTGTGGATCTCGTTGTGTAAGCCCTTGTTTTCGTTGCGTGTATTGCAGGTCACTAATCGAGCATATGAAGCTGCATGAAAGATGGAATGATAGCCGAATCTGGTACTCACGAAGAGCTTATGGCAAGTCAGGGAGAGTACGCTAAGTTATACAATATTCAAGCGAGCACATTTGTAGATACAGAGAGTTCGTGACTTTGATGGAGCTGTAATCATTTGATATACCTCCGTATACTTAAATGATGTCTGTGTACAGTAACCTCCTCTTATTAGTCAAATCTTATAGTTACTATTCGGGACTACAACCATATACTACATGTCTAGTCATACTTCAAACAAAGAAATGTGTGTATCGTCCTTAACGCTCGATTTTAATGAATTTACCTTATAGTCTTCCGTGCTTACTGTATCCAATGATTCCCACCAACAAACAGCTGTTTCCTTGTACCTGTTCTGAATCCTGATATATAAATGCACACAGCTGGGCTTCATCACATCACGAGTTTGACAAGAGTTTGATCTGAATTTCAGTGCATTGACTCCTACATCTCCTAGACTATTGATGGATTCAATGTTTCCCCTCTAGCAAGGTATAGATGTCGTGCACTGCAAACATTGGTCAGTTTCTCCATCATCAGCAAAATGGTCACTTTGTCTTTGTGGTCTTTCAGCACTTTCCAAAGTTGTAAAAGCTTTGAAAGACACCAAATACAATATCTTTCCATAAGAAGAAAATGTATTTCACAAGACACGTACCTTGTCTTGTCAAGTAGATCGAAACTTTGAAAGACCACACATTGTCTTTCATACAGCAACATCTTTTATATATTTTAGTTTGCTTATTGCTTTGGAACATCATGAACAACAAAAGAACATAGAAAGCATAGTGGTAATTGGCATAATCATACTATATGGGCATACAGCAAGCAGGAACATTTAAGCGGTAAATAACACTAGTATGAGAAAGCTTGATTATGTAGAAGAAGGATGTCTGCGCTCTGGTGATGACCTAGTAGCCAGTCACTGGAGTAGCTCTCTGCAGTCTCCCTGGCCCATCTACATCCTATCCCATTTGTACTGCAGTCATTCAGATCAAATTAGACGGTATTTGAATCCAACTCCTGTGCCCAAAAAAAGACATGAGCCTTGAAGGTACCTGTGGTGAGCAACCATAATCTCCTGGACTAGGGACTTACCTTTAGACAAATGGCAACACACTGGAATGGAAGGGCATCAGCACTCAAAAACCAGCCCCCAGGGAGAGTAATGTACCATGTGCAAAGCCCATTTTTGTACCCATCCAAGATCCCTAGACATGATATGCACCACACCACCTTTGCGTCGAGCTTGCCTTTGCATGGTGCCTTTGCATCCTGGTGTTTGGCTTGCTAGTTTGATGCTGAGGTTTAATGCTGAGGTTCTTCTTTGAATGAGGATGGAGGGGGAAAGGAAGAATGCAGAGATGAATTCAGATTGACTTTTGTTTTGGATCCAAAAGTCAACATCATGTGAAATGACATAATTGGCCTGTGCACAGGTGCCCTAGCGGAGTTTGAAAGAACTTAGTAGATTTTCAGTTCCTCTTGTGTTCCTCCCCCGCTATTCTGCTACTATGATGTAATCTTTCAGAGCCCAGTTCTGAAACCTGACATCATTGCCAGCATGTTCATGCAAGCGCTCAACGTCATAGTATAATGTAAGTATTGAGTGAACAAAAATCATGCAACCACTGGTATTCAAACCCAGAGTCTAGCCATAACAGACACCCATTCAACATACTCTACTATGTGTACTTACCAGATTTGGTAAGATGTAAAAGATACCAAAGACCTGGCTCCAAAGATCAAGACATGGCTCCAAAGATCAAGACGGTGAAAGGAGTCCAAAAAAAGACAAATCTGCTAAAGACAAATTAGCCATTTTGCTGATGTCATGGTGATGGGCCCTGCACTTCTTAGATTACTACTCCTCGATAGCAGCCTCCAGGTGGGGTGATTCTCAAAGATGCTACTCATTATCGTTTCGTGAGTCAATTCACACTATGTCACTATGAAGTCAGCACTAAAGGTCTATGACTATAGGTTTTGCCTCAACTTTATTATTTCTCACGGATTTCGATTTGACAACTTCACAGGGACTATAACTGCTGCCATACCTATAACACTGTCCTGGCGTCACGAAGTGGCAGATCCGGATGACATATATTTTGCGCTGACACACTTGGAAAGCATTTACACGTGTAATTTCGCAAAATGTATTAATACATACATTTTATAAAACCTGAATGCCAACACAATGAGATATACCTTAGAGTGCAATGTCCTAAGTGTGGGCAATGAAATCCCTTGAGTAATATTTGGTGGAGTGCATGGCTTAACTGTAGAGTGATACTATAAGGGTCACACTAAGTATAAAGTCCCAGCACTTGACACTGAGTGCACTGACAATGCACAGACAATGCATGCTAAGAATAGAACCAGAGAAGCTCAGGAGATAATTAACACTTTGCATAGCCTTGATCTATGATGCGCAAGGCACTGCCATGCCAGAAGCTAGCACTCTACGCCTCAGAGTGTGTAGAATTGAAGTAAGACAGATGTCTCTGACTTTGGCCGATGCGCGCGAGGCCTAGACTAGAAGCTGGTGGTCCTAGAAGACCATGGAAATCACTAGAAGATATTATTACTATAAAGACGAGCTGTGCGCTAGGCTACAACTCCGAGGAGATACAAGGTGACATCAGTACACGTGGATAGCACGGATAACCAATGTCATGCAGCTGAGAGACCAGGATCTGGCCCCGAGTCGGAGCTCTGAGTAAGCGCCAAGCAATGGTGTGATTATAGCAACATGTGCGGCACCCAGGAAAGGAAGTTCTGCAGGCTAAGAGTTCCTATTTAAGGTTGTATTAATTGGTAGAGCGCATAGTATAGTAATAGTGTACAAGTTTTGGACCCCCACTGCAGACGTGCGCAAGCCTCCAGCTTAGCGCTCTAGCTGTGGGATCAGTTTGTAGCTTCGAGTGAGAGAATAGACCATTTATTGATAACACCAGAGTGACTTGAGTAGTGCGCGAGGCATAGAAAGCTAATGTGGGACTTGTGTACTGTTTGAGTGATTGGTTGACTGCGCTCTAACCTGAGAATAAGAGATTTGTGTCATTGTGGACGGGCTCTTGAATTTTGAGGTTTTCTTGTGATGCACGGTGCTACAGGTGGCAGAGGTTCAAACCCTTTGGCTTGTGGGCGGTGTTTCTTATTGTGAGAGATACTACAGGTGGCAGAGGTTCAAACCCTTTGGTCTGGTTAGTATTCGTGCAGAGGCCTTCATTGTACGTGCAGTGTTACAGGCAGCACAGGTTCAAACCCTGTGGTCTGATTAGCATGCACTTGAGGGTTCTCATTTCCACAAGCAGCAGAGGTTCAAACCCTTTGGCTTGTTGGACGGGGTTTATTTGGTTATTGTGTCTCTGGATCGCATAGGTTTGAACCCTGTGGGTCTACGATTGGTTTGGAAGTTTGAGAGCATAGGTTCAAATCCTGTGGCTTGAGTGGACGTTTTGTGAAGGGTTTCTGCTTAGAGCGCGAAGCTTTGAGTTGTGTGTAGTGTTTTTTTGAGTCGTTTGAGGTCACCCTGCATGTTGCTCGAGACTTATTGAGGGTTTTGTGTACGTCTCTCAATGTTGCGTGTATTGTAGTAAACCTTGCCTTGAGGCCCGGCGACATCTGTTGCTCCTCTTTTTATAGAAGCCTTTGGACTTAGAGAGATCTAGATACCCTATGAGTGCAATTGCTATACGTGTGTATTGTATATTCTGAGAGTTTAGTTGTTTTGCTTCAATCTGCTTCTATCGCATAATATCCTCCCAAGAACTTGAAAGTTTGTGTGTGTAGTGTTGGGTGTGGTTGTGATCAGTGTCTTTGACACTGTTGCATTTCTAGCCTGCGTGCACAGAGTCTCTTCAGCACTAAGAATCATACAGTCACAGGGTAGTTTTCAAGAGCCCTCCTTCTCGGCAACCAACCTCACTCAATTTGATGGGGCAGTCAACGTGTCTTTTCCTGTATCAGGGTGTGTCCCAAATATCTTACAATAAGTACTATTCACTCATCTCTTTTCAACCATAGCAAGTACCAGATTGAAGCAAAAACCAATGAATTCAGAGTTTCTGCCAGCCCAACATTCAATGTTGCACCCAGTGGGAGCAGAAGTAATATGGTGCCGTCGTCACGGTATGTAGCATCATAGTCATGCACTGACCATGCTGGATGTTTATACTATTTTGGTGAGAGATAGACCTCTACCATCAGGACCTGTGAATCCATCAACCTCTTCCATGATAGAGACTCCCAGACAGCCACCTAGGTCCATACTCACCGAGCACAGAACTCAGGGATGTCGCTCAATATTCCTGTTTCTACAGCTCCACCAAGGAAATACCGAAAACCACAGCATATTGTCCACCGTGAGTCATCCATGGATGTAGTCAATCCAGTCTAATTATTAGCGCAGGACTTCAAATTCAACCCCAAGAAATGGTAGAATATCTATCATAATTGGCACAGTAATAGCTTCTCTGGCTTCCTGATGCTTATCTTAGAGGGGGGAGTATTTTCTTCATACGCTGTCAGAGGCACAGGAACTTGGAGTGCCATCTCTCACCCAGCCCAAAGATGATACCTGAGCTAAGTTCGCAGTCTTCGCCGGTTGGCTCAGTTCAAAAGCAAATCGGTGAGATGACACCACATGGAGAGGGTGGGAGCCAGGACACCATTGGGGGCAGTGGAATAGGAACTCCGACTGAAGATGAGAGAGAAAGGTGAGATAGGACTGGCATGCCTTTGCATATTGATACTTCAGAGTCCCCCCGCTCCGCAGGCTGCCTTGGGTGATGTAGTAGCCAAGGTTTTGAGGCTGAGGACTCAGGTTCAGCAACTCCTTGCGGAACGGGATGCAGGGAGGGTTCAAAGCAATGAACTCAATCCGCCGCCAGAGTATGTATAAAGATTGTTCTTAGGATAATATGACTATGGAAGCCGAAGCAACTTTATTTCGAGGAGACACAATGACAACGTAGGGTTCATCTTCAGGTCAAAGTTGGTAGTTATTTTAATACCTCATGAAAACCAACCACTGACCTTGTTTGATGGGGGGTTCATGAACTGTGGTATAGATCAAGCTACTTTCATAACAATGTGACCGTATTCCCCCCGTATCATACCCCCCTCATCCCCAATACATTGCCCCCTTCTGAGCTGGTTGTCCTTGCCACCGAGTTACTCCAACAAATTGAGTCACAGACCCAGGATGCCAAGGACAACCTCATGTTGGCAAAAATCACTCAGTCTTATCATGCCACCAAGAAACATGCCCCCGAAACAGATTACCAAGCGGGAGACAAAGTTGTGCTTTCCACATTACATCAGCGCCATGAATACAAGGCTGGCAAGAAAGACCACGTCACGAAATTCATGCCTTGTTTTGATGGCCCTTATTCCATCCTTAGTTCCCACCCTGAAACCTCGTCATACTCAGTCAGGACCTTCACAGAAATTTATTGTGTCACTTACCTCATTGCCTAGGCCTTGACATTGGCTTCACTGTTTCAGTGGGAATTATTGGGATTATGTGCAAAGCTAGAATAGATGAAATGTCAATGGAATGAACTACAAGTGTAAACTACATAATGACAGATCTCCATATTGCATGGGTTATGTTTATCAGTCAGGGTTTTGATCTCCCGAATATGTCAGTCATTCTGAATGAGGAAGAGGGAAGACCTGACTTCAAGTCACAGAGCAGTTAGCACTAAGCATAGGATTGACTCAACAAGTTTCAGTTTTGGCTACGTCGCTAAGTGTTTCTGATTGAGAAATGAGTAGAAATTTAACAATAACCATGTTAACAAGCATCTCACCCCATTATTCATATGGGGATAATCATAAGCAAATTATAGCAAGGCTGCTGAGAACGTGAGACATGCTGATATTGCATTGATGAGAAGAAAAGGAAGTCAGACTGACATAGCATGTAAAAGGGTTGGAGCAAGGACTTTGCAGGTTAGGTGTACATTTTCTGATGTTCACCCTTTTTATGTGTTGCCTAACTCGAAGAAAAAAAAAAAAAAAAAAAAAATTCATTGAGAAATCACATGGAAATCACAAACAAGGCAGGAAGAACTAAAAATAGGAAATTAGCACCAGGTCAATCACACGATATCAGGGAAATCAGCCCGATCCCTGGGAAGGACACTTTGGCACCTTCAGCCAGCACCGTGACACGACCGTGGAACACCTTATCCCATTCATTATGCCCATGTCACTATGACTCAAAACTATGAATCACCTTGTTTGCTCTGATCCCGTGCCGTATCGCACCAAGCTATGCTGCTCAAGAGTCTTGACCTCCATTGTTGTTGTATCGCCAGGCATTTTACTTTGTAGATTGATGCCATCCACTATGCACTCCTCAATGGAGAAATAGGGATGGGAAACCAGTCTTTTCCACCGGCACCATTTTCTCCCTCAATGCTGCCCTGATCCTTGCCGAACATGTGTAATCCTTTTGTGAAAAACAATATGGAGAACATTGGGCTGCTCCTGCTGATGGATAAATCAAACAGAGTAAGTGCCTTTTCTAGTCTTGAATTTTCCAAATTGCCCATATTGCTGAAGACTGTAGTGTCAGTCAGTACACCTTGCATCGCTTGAAGGATCACAACCATCAAGTACCTGCTGCGTTTTATATCTATTGTGGTACCTATCTTTCCCTAATCTCACTCCTTCGATTGTTGAAGAATCCATCTCACCCCAAGCGCCTGTCATAATCTCGTAACATCCACACGTATTCCTACCTCTCAGGTTTCTGACATTCCCACTTGCTTCTTGGTTGTGCAGCCAAGGGTATCTCTACGTTTTTGCATCACTCAGTTTCTGACACTATGTGGGGAGATGAATGACAGACTAGCAAGAGTAATCGGTTGAGGTCAAGTCGGGCGCCCTGATGGGCGGGTAGCATGATGCAAAAGATGTTCATTTGAAGCAATTCTGTTTGTGATGGTGGTGTTGTCATGCCTTTTCAAGTTATGATATCAGAGGTCAGTACTTTTTGTCCCTCTGCAAATGACTGAGTTAAATATCTCCCGACAGTTTGCATCTCTTCCATCTTCATGACTACAGGTTCCACAGTCTGTCCCTGATTAATCCTATCTGCATTGACAAGGATGAAAACATTTTACTCAGTTGTCCATTGGTAGCTGCTGCATCAGTACATAGGTGCAACCGGAGTTGTATGACATCTGATTCTGGCTGTTACCATTATTCGAGATGTGGGGACCTTTATAAATAACATCTTTCAAGCTCTTGCCCTGAACCACACCACACCATTATTGGATCCATGGCGGAGACGCATTACAGGATTCTCATGTTTCACAGGCAAAATTTTGGCAGTATATAAGCATCAAAGAGAACATATGTCTCTGGACTGGCCCTTTACAGATGACAGTTCTTTACGGACGATGACAGTGGTGTCAAGTCTCAGTCCCAGTTTGTCGTGGAATGTATTATCGTACTTCCGTATTTGAATGGATCGGTATGGAAAGCTGATGATCGGTGGGTATCTGCTATGAGTAGTGTATTGGCTGCTTCATGCTGTGTCTATTCTTGTCCACAGTATGGAGATAAATATGTGGACGAGTGATGAAGACCCCCACCTGTTTGCAAGGGTGAGCAGCTAGAGAGCTACCACTTGCGTCAACACTGACTTTGGTCAAGAAGCTGTCATAGTACACATCATGGTATATTCATGCAGGGAAAATGATCAAACGGTGAATGGTTCTGGTCTCTGTGATCTGATGCCTACGTGAGTTGACTTAGAACACTATTCTTAGAGTTTAGAGTTTAGACAACAGGTATGCGCTCCCAATCAGCAACACCAGGGTTCTGTGCTGCCACGAAATGCGTCACAGACCTTAGACTTCAGTGCTGGAGTTGATTCTCGATATCCTATTCTTCTGGTCTGTATTGATATGGTACGGTGAAGAGACTCTGTGCATGCAAGCTAGAAATGCAATAGCATCAAAGACACTGATCACACCCACACCCAACACTACACACACAAACCCTCAAGTTTGTGGGGGATTCTGATGCGATAGAAGCAGAATGAAGTAGAACAACGGGACTCTCAGAATATACAATACATGCGTATAGCAATAGTGCGCGGTACTTATCTAAATCTCTCAAAGTCTGAAGGCTTTTAATAACAAGAGGTGCGATGTTTGTCACGGGGCCTCAAGGCAAGGTGCAATACAATACATGCAACATCGAGAGACATACACAAAACCCTCAATAAGTCTCAAGCAACACGTGGGGTGACCTCAAACGACTCAAAACACTCTACACACGACTCAAAGCTTTGCGCTCTAAGCAGAAACACTTCACAAAACCATCCACTAAAGCCACAGGATTCAAACCTACACGCTCGAGCTTCCAAACTGATCGTAAATCCACAGGGTTCTAACCTATGTGATCCAGAGACACCCAAAACCTTATAACCCCGTCCTACAAGCCAAAGGGTTTGAACCTCTGCCACCTGTAGTGCCTCATGTCACAAGAAACCCTCAAAGCACAAGAGCATGTCCTCAATAACACTGACTCTTCTTCTCAGGTTAGAGCACAAGTCACCCAACCAATTAACAGTCACACAAGTGCCGCATTAGCCTTCTTCGCCTCGTGCGCAACTCAATTCACTCGGTATGGTATCAATGCTAGGTATATTCTCTCGCTCGAAGTCACAAACTAATCCTGATGCTACGGTGTCAAGCTGAGGGCTTGCACGCAACTACAATGGGGGTCCAAAACTTGTACACTACGGTTACACTGTGCTATTTATCTATTCTATGTTCTACAAATTAGTACAACCCTATATAGTATTATTTCAGTTGCAGGGCTCGCTCGTCTGCATCCTACGCACGTCACAATTATCAGGCCATAGCTTGGCGCTGACTCAGGAGTCCAGCCTGGGGCCGGATCCTATTGCCAAACATCGCGACGTCGGTTAGCAGTGCTATACCACGTGTATTGGCATTGGCTACTACCTCCTCAGAGTTGTAGCCTAGCACGCTGAAGAGACTCTGTGTGCACAGGCTAGAAATGCAACAGCATTGAAGACACTGATCACACCACACCCAACACTACACACACAAACCCTCAAGTTCTTGGGAGGATATTATGCGATAGAAGCAGATTGAAGCAAAACAACTAAAGTCTCAGAATATACGATACACATGTATAGCAATCGCACTCGTAGGGTATCTAGATCTCTCTAAGTCCAAAGGCTTTTAATAACAAGAGGAGTGACAGATGTCGCCGGGCCTCAAGGCAAGGTGTACTACAATACACAACTCGTCGCCACACACCAACAAAACCCTCAATAAGTCTTGAGCGAAACACGGGGTGACCTCAAATGACTCAAAACACACTACACACGACTCAAAGCTTCACGCTCTAAGCAGAAACCCTTCACAAAACGTCCACTCAAGCCACAGGATTTGAACCTATGCGCTCCAGCTTCCAAACCAATCATAGACCCACAGGGTTCGAACCCGTGCGATCCAGAGACACAATAACCAAATAAACCCCGTCCAACAAGCCAAAGGGTTTGAACCTCTGCCACTTGTGGAAATGAGAACCCTCAAGCGCGTGCTAATCAGACCACAGGGTTTGAACCTGTGCTGCCTGTAACACTGCGCATACAATGAAGGCCTCTGCATGAATACTAACCAGACCAAAGGGTTTGAACCTCTGCTGCCTGTAGTATCTCGCACAACAAGAAACGCTGCCCACAAGCCAAAGGGTTTGAACCTCTGCCACTTGCGGGATGGTATACCCAACTAAGCGCATGCGAATCAGACCAAAGGGTTTGAATGTCTGCCGCCTGTAGCACCGTGCATCACAAGAAAACCTCAAAACTCAAGAGTGCATCCGCAATGACACAAATCTCTTATCCTCAGGTTAGAGCGCAGTCAACCAATCACTCAAACAATACACAAGTCCCGCGTTAGCTTTCTAAGCCTCGCGCACTACTCAAGTCACTCTGATGTTATCAATAAAGGTTCTATTCTCTCGCTCGAAGCTACAAACTGATCCCAAAGGTAGAGCGCTAAGCTGGAGGCTCGCGCGCGTCTACAGTGGGGGTCCGAAACTTGTACACTATTACTATACTACGGTATTTATATACTACATGCTCTACATTTTAATACATCCTTAAATAGTAACTCTTGGCCTGCGGAACTTCCTTTCCTGGGTCCCGCACATGTTGCCATAATCATGCCATTGCTTGGCGCTTACTCCGAGCTCCGGCTCGGGGCCAGATTCTGGTCTCTCAGTTGCACGACGTCGGTTACCACTGCTATTACACATGTATTGACATCGGTTACCATATCCTCGGAGTTATAGCCTACCCCGCGACTCTCATTTCACTTCCTAGTATTCTCATAGGGAATTCTATTGTAGTGAGGGCAATGTGCTCCTTGTCTAGACCTTGCACGCATCGGCCAAAGTCAGGAACTTCGGTCTTACTGCAATTCTGTACATTCTGAGGTCTAGAGCGCTAGCTCCTGGCATGGCAGTGCCTTGCGCATCATAGATCAAGGCTATGCAAAGTATTAATTATCTCCTGAGCTTCTCTGGTTCTATTCTTAGCACGCATTGTCTGTGCATTGTCGGCGCACTCAGTGTCAAGTGCTGGGACTTTATACTTAGTGTGACCCTTATAGTATCACTCTACAGTTAAGCCATCCGCTCCACCAAATATCACTCAAGGTATTTCATTGCCCACACTTAGGACATTGCGCTCTAAGGTATATCTCATTGCCTTGGCATCCAGGTTTTATAAAATGTATGTATTGATACATTTCGCGAAATTACACGTGTGAACGCTCTCCAAGCATGTCAACGCGACTCTCATTTCTCTTCCTAATGTTCTTTCCGGGAATTCTCTAGTTGGGAAGTCACCTAGTTTCTTGTCTAGGCCTCGCATGCTTTGGCCAAAGTCAGTGACTTCGGGATTCACTCCAATTTCTGACATCATACGGTCTAGAGCTCTAAGTGCCAGAGCATCCATGCCATACGCGTCATAGATCAATGTTGCGTGAAGTTATTAATTAATCTCACAAGCATGTCCTGCTATATTCACAGCACATGCGTGTCATGCCTTGTTAGAGCACTCAGTGTCAAGTACTGAGACTTTATACCTAGTACAGCCTTCCTAGTACCGTTCTCAGGTTAAGTCATGCACTTCACCCAGCTTTACTCTGCTAATCCTATTGACGGCATTATAATTCATGTGCTCTGTTGTGTTTCTTATTTCCTTAGTATCTAAACACCGTAGCATGTATTCCTTAGTCGGAATTGCAAAATTACACATGTGAACACTTGCAAAGCATGTCAATGGCTTTACATGTTGAGGTGTACTTTAGCCATAGAAATGTCACAAAACTCGAGTTGAAGTCTAATCCACTGATCACTTTTCTGTGTTCACTGTATCCCAACGAACGGCATCTTTTCCACCTGTTCTGAATCCTGATATTTGAATACTGGGCCTCATCTCATTATGGAGTTTTCTCTATTGATTCATCCATCTCCTAGACCACTGATGGATCAGATATTTCCCCTCAAGCTGAATACTGTGACCCTCCCACTGCTACAGGCCTTCCACTTCCAAGATTACTGCTCCTCAATAGTGATTTCCAGGTAGTGTACAGCCCAAGTAGCCCGGGTCATACCGGGTTGCTGGGTCAGGTCATAGCCAGGTATGGGCTGGGTCACAATCTAGTGACCCGTGACCCACCTGGCCCACCTGTCTCACCTGTCTGCTGCTTATCATGTTTAGTCATGCTTGCAGCACCATTATTTACTTACATTGCAGTTTCAGAAACCTACTTTATTGAGTGTGCAACTGTACAGTTATATTAGGTAAGTCTGTCAGTGAAAATGGTGCAGCAAGAGCAGACTGAAGCCTTGTCCCACTAAAAATGGCTTCTGCAGAACCTGATCCTCTTATTCTTTCTGGAAAATGCATGCACAAAGAGTCTGAGCGACAGTGTCTCAGCACACAACAGGCCGCTTTGGAATCCTCTTCTTTAGTTTCATCAATCCCATCCTCCATTTGGTGTACCAGCAAAAAAGCCAAAACTATGGTCACAAAGGCAGGGACAATGCTATCCAAGGCCAGTAGAGCTGTCAAGAAGCTCACCAAACATAAGGCATCAGACCAGTCTGATAACATGGCAGGTGAACATTGCTTACCATCACATATGATGATGTTCTGTACTGATGCATTCTTTAGCCAGTACAAATCAGGCCTCCTCAGGTACAGTCTCATGGATGAACACTGACAACAGCAGTCTTCCTTCACTCAAAGAATGTGGACAAGACAATGATGATGAAGATGATGATGCCAATGCCAATGGCAATCAAGGCAATAACGGTGATCATGATGATCCACCTATTGATGTGCCTGAAGTCATGGAAGAAGCTCATCTCGGTAACGTCCTTGCAATAATATCAGTCATAACATGCTAATATTTTTAATAGAAAAACTCACCTGACTCTGGAAGGCTGCTGCCTATGTATTTTTCTCCCCTCTTCCCGAGATCAAATATGATGCTCAAGGATGTGTCTTCCACTCATTCAGGTGTTTGAATTGTACTCACAAGGTCATCTGATACCCTGACACTGCTGATGCTGGTTCTATGGGTGGTTTATGACATCACATCCACAAATGTTGGGGTGAAGATGTTCTTGCTGCAGCAGATGGTGCTAAGAATTTGGTGAAGTCCCATGAGGTTGTAGGGAAGGAGCTTGCAAAGAACAAGCCCAAGAACAGGTCTATTGTTGCAATGCTAAAAAGGTTCAGATCAAAAGTAATATCTTATTCTACTCATCCACACACAAAAACTGAAGTTCAGTGAGTTTGATTCTACTAGTGAAAAACTGTTGAACACACTTTTATGTAGTGCGGAGAGTGTACATTGGTGTACTGAAAGCCTTTGCCCCTTCAATATATTCTCCAATTGAGGCTTCAAATGTCTCATGAAAACCAGATGGCCTGAGCACTACCTTCCTCATCCCGCTACTGTCTCCTGTGTCATGAAAACTGTCTTTGCCAAGACACATAACTGTATCTCTCAGTATCTTTGAGTAAGTGGTTATAAAATCAATATCTAACTCTGTATTAATACAACCATTGAAGAAGCTAAAGGGACAGCTCAGCTTTGCCAAATCATCAAGCATATGTGGCAGTCACTGTTCATTTTGCTCATGAAGATGGAATACCTGTTAGCATGATTCTTGACTTTATCGAGATCCCAAAGGTAAATGAGACATACCAGAATTACTTATGGCTTATCCTTCATCCCTTGTAGTCACACAATGGTGAAAATCTTGCAGAGGTCCTTCAGAAAATAGTAGATGACTTTGCTATCTCAGACAAGGTCAGTATCTGATGCTTCTAGCAATGAAAACTGGACTTACTGAAGGACTTGGGCTCAGATTCTCAGTATTACCTGTGACAATGCTTCAAACAATGATATGATGATCGACTCACTTGCTTGCCATATTGACACCTTTCCTGGCCAGAGAAACCATGTCCGTTGCTTTGTGCATGTTGTTAATCTTGTGGCAAAAAGTTTCCTGAAGCAATTTGACTCACAAGTTGAGTCAAATGGAGATCCAGATGACAATGATAGCACCAGTCATATCTGAGAGCTCACAGACAGGATAGATGTTGAGGCTGATTCAGAAACTGGCAGTGAAAAGGATGATACAGAAGGCCTCATTGATGTACTAGGCAAGATGGACATGTACAAGCAAGAGATTTTTGAGACTGATATTGCACTGGTTCACACTGCTCTTGTCAAGGTTAGCTGCTTTTGTTTCAGACTTGGTATGCACCTTGCTGACATTGTGCTTATAGATTTGGCAGCTCTGCTTCAAGATCATACACTCTAGCACACTGCTCCTGCCACATTGGAAAGCATTGCTGAAGTCAGAGGGATTGATGGAGAAAGTACTGCCATGAGATGTGTTGACCTGATGGAACTCAACTTTTGATATGCTCCATGCTGTGTTACATTACCAGGTCACTGTCAAGAAGTTCACAGCTGATTTTGACAGCAACCTATGTGCATTGGAGCTGTCAAGGGAAGAATGGAAGGCCACACAAGACCTGTGTGACATCTTGAAGGTAACCATCATTATTATATCATCACATTTCTTTCTTCTCACCACATTGCCTCATCTCTGCAGGTATTGAAAGATGCCACCCTCTACTTCTCATGTTTGGATACACCCAGTCTTGCAACTGTAATCCTGGCTATGGACATTATTGACAAAGTTTTTGCAACAGCAGCAGTCAACAATACAGAATTTTTTGTGCCAATTTGAGCAAGTCTCCTCATTGCCAAGCAAACATTAAACTTGTATTATCAACTCACCAATGACTCAGATGTCTATTGTATCACAATGGGTTTGTTCACCTGCTTCCTTAACCATGTTTCTTTCATTAATACAATTCTTTAGTCCTCCACCCGGTTCACAAGCTGGAATACTTTGAACAAGCTGAATGGGAGATTGGATGGATCAGTGTTACAATTTATTCATTTCTTTATCTAAGTGCCTCTTATCTTATCTTATCTTCAGCACTTACCTTATCTTATCTTTAGATCTGCGACTCCACAGAGATCTTCATAAATCTTCACATCATTACACAGTCATACTCGCCCGACATGTGTTTTATCTTGCTCACCATGTATTTTGCTTATTCACTTTCTAACACGGTTCACTTATTATTAGACCCTCATTCTAGTATATAAGTAGTCTACTCAAAGCTGTATATTCCTTAGCTTTGAGCTAACGTTTAATCATACCAAAACACATTCCTTCTCGCTAAGCGCTAAAGCCTTAGTCTTGACGTCTTAACATCATGGGACTTAGCAGTGACTGTACGAACTCGATACAGCTGTCTACTTACCCTTGTTTAGATATCGGGTCTAACAATTAGCTCAAAGCTTTTTTCTAGCTTTCTAACCAAAGCACCCTATGGAGAATGACAGCACTATCCTAGCCATCGCACTCGGAATACCCAGCGCTACTCTTATCTCCATTGTGCTTATTCTTGCAGTCAGGTTTTGCTACAGACGACAACAAGTAGAAAACCCTCACACCCCCACAATCCTTACACCCTCCATTGATGATGTCGATGCCATTCTGCTCAAGCAGCAGCCACCCTGAATCTTCACACCCATACCACAGCAACTGATCCCAATCCACGAGTTTGCTAGGGACAGAATCAACGACAAAAATGAGGAGAACGTTTCTCAGTCACCTTCTCCCATCATCCTGGAAAGAAGAGCTTCTGCCACTCCTGGAAGGCACACGGCTATCATCACCCTCTCCTCCACACCTCCCTCCCCTGCCACACATGTCTCTCGAACTCCCTCACCTGGCATGTATGCCCAGTCCACGAATGGAAGCGGGCAATTCGACGTGGGCTGCGACATCAGACCAGTCGCCCCAGCCACCAATTACGATGTCTGGGCTGACAGGTATCCCACTCCACCACCCGCAGCCGGTATTGCCTCAGAGGAGTTCTGGGACAACGTCGACATCCCCTACAGTGCCTACTTCCCCTCCAATCGTGGCTCGCCTGGCCACCGTTCCCCTCCCCCTCTCAGCTCCATCTGCTACAGAACATGGGACCAGCCCGTACAGTACCAGGAGCAGACACTCGAGCCTGTACACGTCGAGGAACCCGTCGCCGGCCCCTCTACCCTCCCAACACAAAGTGAGAGGCAGACTGTCCAATCCACATGTCACCCTCCTCGAGCAACTGCCTGGGAACAACTCGCTCAGTGACTCCACGAGAAACAACAGTCAGAACAGTCATCCCCCGTCCACGAGGCCTGGCCAGACGAGCACAGTACCTCAGAGACCGCAGTCGGTGCACCACCTCCCCCACGACCACCCACCCCATTCCCCTCAACAACAAACCTCGATGGAATTCCCCAGTCGACCACTGAGTCGTCGCGAGAGCACACACCCAATCCCAGAAATGACCCTCGACGACGCAATTAATTTTTATGAGGAGACATATGATGACCCTTCTGTGGGTATACCAAATGTTCTCCTACAGGCGAGCTACCCAGATATTTATGCCCGTTTTGCTTATGAAATCCCTTTCATTCTGACTTCAGGGGAAACCCAAGCCGGAAATGATTATTTTATGAAGAAACAAAGAGGACTCCCAGCAGATGACATCCTCCAATATGAAGCAGAGCAAAGTGCTCGCTTCCTGTGGAATGCTATACACCCGAGAGACCTCATGGAGGAACTTCCCCCTTACAAAAAAGCAACCTCTGAGGTTGAGATCCAGGAACCAATGCCAGACAAACCACCAGTAGTGCCTCCCCGGGCATCAGTGGGAGCCTTCTCTTATGTCAGAGGACAGGCACCACCAGGGACGTATCAACCTGGCTACCAACCATTTGCCGGCAGCGGTCGCGGAGCTCTTGCAGGCAGAGGTGGCGGTGCACAACCACTGCAACCTCCCGCCCCACCTATCAGATACATGCTCCCATGCCACCCTGATCCGCCAAACCTACCAGACCCGCCAGTACCCTGGCAACTAGTCAACAGAGCCTAAAATCATAAAGGAGGTCGACGACTTCAAGGGAGATTCTAATGACATCACCCGGTTCTTCCTAAAGTGCGAGCTGCACTTCGATGTGTTCAACTGACACTTCTGACACCCCCCTCATAAAGTCGTCTTTTGTGTCTCATGACTCACAGAGGACGCCCAGAAGTGGTGGGAGTTGAATGTGCAGGTCATAGGAAAGGACCCAGCAACTGGAGCACAGCTGTACCCAACTTATGAAGATTTCAAGTTGGAACTCAGCAAAAGATTCTGGAAGGATGCTGACATGCAGCTAAAGTACGCGCAGTGGGAGAAACTCAGGCAGGCAGACTCCAAGGACGGCGACCAGTTCTTCCAG
The DNA here is from genome assembly GCA_030407065.1 of Armillaria nabsnona. Lineage (NCBI taxonomy): Eukaryota > Fungi > Basidiomycota > Agaricomycetes > Agaricales > Physalacriaceae > Armillaria > Armillaria nabsnona. The sequence goes on from JAUDQA010000031.1 coordinate 310,850, forward strand.
CAATTCGAAGAGCTAGCCTACCACGCTGGAGTATGCAACAACGACCAAGTCATGCTCCATCAGGTCAAGAAAGCCGCCCACCAGATGAGTAAAAACACTATATACTCGGCTGACGGAGAGGTACCGACTGACTACAATGGATGGAAGGCCCGCCTACTACACATCGACTACAACTGGTGCCTGAAACAGGCAGAAGGATCAACAGCACCAGTACGACCACAGACCCAGAAGATGACCACGCCTACTAAGGGTGGTCAACCAGCGGTTCCCATATTGTCAACGAAGACGGCTAGTGGAATGACTTATGGTGGGCATGGCGCACCAATGGATGTTGACGCAGCCAGGGCAGCATCAGTATGCTTCCGATGTGGCAAGCTAGGCCACTTCAAACACGACTGCCCCAATGCGCCCAAGACCTGGGAAGAGAGCCTACGTCGAGCCAATACATATTGGGACACTCAGGAAAAGCTCACCCCTATTGCAGAGGAAAAAGAGAGCACCGAGAAGTAAATGATTTGACTTACTCAGCCAAGGACTTAGTTTCGACTGGTATGCCTATTGCGTTGTATAAATGTACTTACCCACCTGTAGTAACCACCGCCCATTCGAATATACCCACGACTTCGCAATCAGACCAGGAACTAAGCAAGAATCAACTCTCTTCACCGGATGTCGTGGTAGTTAGACTACTGACGACTAAACATTTGGCAAGTAACCCATTACGGGCGAAAGCAGTGAATGACAAGTCACCCACCATAGTGACACCCCTTTCAACGGTGTCGTTACCACCTAGCAGCTTCATTGAAGTGTGCGTTTGAGGACGAACCAGACTCGAGTAAGTGCCCCCGACCAGTTGCCAATGTCTGTCGTGATGCAGGGCGACTCGAGGATGGGGGAACGCCGAATGAAACGAGGGACCCATTTCAGAACCCGGGCTCGAAGGCACCAGGTGAAGGTGACCATAATGCAGTGGTGAGAAGCATAGGCAATCTGTTAAGCCTGACCTCGGGAATGACAATCAAGCATAAACACAAGGGCAGTCTCATGTTCGGACAATACCCAAGGAGTCGTGTTGTTGTCTTAGACCGTGAGGAAGTGGATAACGCTTAGTGATCTTAGCAAGTGAGGGAGAGTAAGAAGTCAGTATATAGAAACTTAGCTCAAAGCTAAGTTTTACAAGAAGTAAGCTACGCTACTTATATACAATAGCTGGGTCTGAAATACATAATAACTGTCCATGCGGTTCCAGAACGATAGAAGCATGTAGCTGTCAGTCGTGCATTGGTCGTCCGTTAATGGTTTGATACAGTTGTGGCGACCGGTCCAGGTGCCTAAAGATAGGATGTAGATAAGATAAGCACCAAAGATAAGATAAGATAAGGTGCAAAAAGGAAAAATTGTAACACAATCACTGCATGGTGTCAGCCCATCTTATTGCCCCTTCACGGGGTGACACCTTCGAGAAATGCACCTCCTGTTCCACGACTGACCAGAAAGCCACAGGACAGGAAGCTGCTAGTGCCCAGGCAGTGCAAAGGGGGCATCAGGTAGCTTTCATCGAAGAAGTACCTGACGACAAGGACATTACCAGTTTCATGATGAACAAGAATGCTAACTTAACACCCCATTTAGAAACTGTGGTGACCTCACCAACGGTAGTCAAGCCCTCATGGGTCGACATGAAGGCTGAGAAGGTCCCACAACTCTCGTGCACTGACACTAGTGGCCAGAGCTACAGCGAGTGGCTTAAACCATTCGGAGTGGAATGGACTCTGCATAGCATAATACAAGCCAAGACAGAGTTGGAGGCGAAGGCAATCCTAAAGAATTGGATTCACAAAGTGTGTGCAGAAGAAGTAGTCGACTCAATGATCAAAGCAATGAAGGGGATGGAGCGAATCAGAGTACTGGAGTGGCTTGAAGAGCTACAACAGCCAAGGCGGTATATTAGTGTGTTAAGTAACGAAGGGAAGGATCTGGTTATCCCTGTCAAAATCGGAATACCAGGAACCATTCCTCGACTTGCTACAACTGCGTTGGTAGACAGCGGGTGCACCAGTAGTGCCATCAATCAGACGTTTGTTGAACAGCACAACATCCCGACTCACGCGACGGTGATGTGCCTTAGACTTCCATGGCAATGGCAACACCAACTCGGAACAAGATTGGGTAATTAACGTAGTAGCACAGCAATCAAGGCGATCGTGTGTGCGAGTGGGTTCAGGGCACCTCCATGCAGTAAATCAATTCCTCTATATGCAAGTATACACTGTGACTTTAAGTCTGCGAAGTAGTACTGCTTGGTAGTCAAGTACTAGATGCAATAGCTATAAGCCAGTAGGAATCTCTCGAAGTGAGAGGGAACGGGAGCGGGTATGACGTGAATACCACGAATCCGTATGAGAAAATGTGCGACGAGACTAGAAAACACTGCTAGACGTTAATCTGTGCTGGGTGAACGATGGTAGAACGACTAAACGGTCGGCAATAGTCTATGGGTGAACGAGGCGATGGGAAAACGTAGTAGAGATAACGGGTGGCAAGAGAAAATGTTAAACGATGTGCTGGGGTAGACTGGTGAGAGAAAACGTGGGGCTACGAAAACTGGTGATGAAACTGGTCCTATACGACGCGAGAGTACTGTGTCAATGTCGGAAACTGGTCTGGTGCTGAAATGATCCTATCCTATGTCAAACTAACCTTCAAGTCCACTCAAGGGACTGATACTATACGAAACTTGCTGAAACTGATCCTAAATTGATCCTAAGTCTGCTCGGAGACTACCCAAGTGGGCGATGATAATGATGGCGAAAGTGAATCTGTAAAAACTCCAATGGTGTGAAAGTGGAACGATGTCGGCCTATAAAAGATAACAGGGGCGAGGTATGGCGCGGCGATCACGTATTGGCACAATACGAGCGTGTACCAATAGTGTTAAGAGCGAAGAGCGAGTGTCAAAAGACTCTTCACAGTTAAAAACCGTGGAATAACTCTGGTGAGCTCAAGAGTCGACGTGCAATCAAGAATATGCTGGTGCAAACGATATATTGCCATAGAACGGTAAATAAACATTGTTTACTGGTGATAGACTAGTGCGTGACAATAATTGACATAGTCTGGGGTCGACTAGAGATGAACTCCCTGTAACTACGTTTTCTAGCTAGTTTTTATACTACAAGTACGAATTTATAAATAGAGTAGATATGCGAGACTTAGTAAGGTCGTAAAGCCTTGGCTTTGTAAAAATCGTAGGCAACATATGGTCTTTGGTCTTCTAAAGTAACAGCAACTCGTCGACGTTGCCTCGTATGGATGCGAGCCGTATGGTTTTGCTGAGCGATGAGCGGATCATTGGGTGCTGTTTAGCTGCGGATTACTGAGCAATAGTCGTCGTGCTGAGGAGTACACGTGGGGCAACATTTTCTTGAGGCCTTGGCGAAGTAACAGCCTTAGTAAACACGGTCTGTAGTTGCCGTAGCTCCAATTGTCGTAGCTGCGAGGGTACTTGAGTCTATCACGTCATTTTCATTAAGTGATCAATGAGCGCATCAACTAGGTGCTTCTGAGTGATGTGTCAATTCCGTATTGGGGTGATGGTCGATCAAAGGTGCCTTGCCGTGATAAAGGATGGCAATTATGATGCGTGGCAAGATGGGATGGATAACAAAGCGCGTAAGGAGTGGTTGCCGTGGAATAAAAGTGGTATCAATGTGCATGCAATCATTGGTTTGCTGAAAGGCCATTGAAGGGATAATAGCGTTAATTAGCAGGCAAAATCCGTGAATTCTGAGCGTACAGAGCCTGGAGGCTCATCAACGGCCGCACCAATCCCAGTCTATAATGCTGATGGAACCAAGAACCAAGGAGGATCAATTACCAAATACGCTGAGATCAATCTTAAAATTGGAGATCATTCAGAATGGATAGATCTAGCCGTTGACACGCTTGGAAAGCGTTTACACGTGTAATTTCGCAAAATGTATCAATACATACATTTTATAAAACCTGGATGCCAATGCAATGAGATATACCTTAGAGTGCAATGTCCTAAGTGTGGGCAATGAAATACCTTGAGTGATATTCAGTGGAGCACATGGCTTAACTGTAGAGTGATACTATAAGGGTCACACTAAGTATAAAGTCCCAGCACTTGACACTGAGTGCGCTGACAATGCACAGACAACGTGCATGCTAAGAATAGAACCAGAGAAGCTCAGGAGATAATTAATACTTTGCATAGCCTTGATCTATGATGCGCAAGGCACTGCCATGCCAGGAGCTAGAGCTCTAGACCTCAGAATGTATAGAATTGAAGTAAGACCGAAGTTCCTGACTTTGGCCAATGTGCGTGAGGTCTAGACAAGGAGCACATTGCCCTCACTACAATAGAATTCCCTATGAGAATACTAGGAAGCGAAATGAGAGTCACGGGGTAGGCTATAACTCCGAGGATATGGTAACCGATGTCAATACACATGTAATAGCGGTGGTAACCGATGTCGCGCAACTGAGAGACCAGGATCTGGCCCCAAGCTGGAGCTCTGAGTAAGCGCCAAGCAATGGCATGATTATGGCAACATGTGCGGCACCCAGGAAAGGAAGTTCTGCAAGCCAAGAGTTACTATTTAAGGTTGTATTAATTGGTAGAGTGCATCATATATAAATACCGTAGTATAGTAATAGTGTACAAGTTTCGGGGTAAAATCTATTCCGGAACCCCCTTTGTTCGACGAACCCCAGGGTTCCTCTACAAGAATCTGACCAATTTGCAGCTGCCGTTCCTGCCCCAGGTATCCAGTGCCTGTCCGGGGGTGACATAAGCAGCCATTTTCTTCAGCGACGGCCATGTCATTCCTCGCTCTCCCTTTCCGCTCTTTGTTTCTAGTTGCATACATGTTACACAGGTTACAGCTTGCACCTGGGTGTGTGCACTTTGCTTTCTGGTCAGCACTGGCACTCGGGCAAAGCCCCCTTGATGTGTGCCAGCTTCTTTCATCGGATAACATGTGTCACATTGGGAGGGGTCAGAGCAACGGTGTCAAGCGAGGGGTAGTCAAGGTATGTCTCTGCCGCTTGTGTATTCTATACATTTTCTGATAATCAGTAGCTATACTTGAAGCACCTGTACTCTGTAGCCTTTCATTCACAAGCAATCCAATTTCTACTCGACTCATTCCTGAGCTAATACTATCCAGACAATGAATGAGGGACAACTTAGAAAGAAGCCTAACCCCACGAGATCTGTTGTCAGAAATTGCGCGTCTTCCCCAATATTGTGTTGCACAAGTCATCCTGGAGGCCTGAGGATGCTGGTTCACGTATCTCCTCCCACCGCCTCACTACTACGTCAAATTCGCCTCAATGCTTGAACTCAGCCCTGAAACTCGAGCCGCATTCACTGCATATGAGACGCCGCCCTCACATGTCTTTTACGGTCAACAACATCTATCATCTCTAATGTTTGAACAAGCCCAAGACCTCTCTCTCCCTAGACTGGCTCCCCCGGGCTCTATCAGTTTCTGGGAGTTTTCTCCCAATGTCCCATTGTCCGCAATGTCAACCCTTGTTTCCCCCAATGACACAATATTCTGTGCAGATGATTTCAGGCCTGTCATTGAAGCGCTGCGACCTGCTTTCTTGCAGGGTATGCGATCCATCACCATTACTGCGTTTCTTGACAATCATCACCAAATGTTCCATTATCATTTCCAAAAGGTGTGTTGTTCTTCACTTGTCAATGCTTGCGGCTAATACCAGGTATAGATCCGCCTCTCTATGCATGTTAATACTTATTACCATCATATTCGACATGCCCAAGACCTAATGCGTCATATTCGTGATTCTCCAGACAGATGCCTTCTTCCAGATGACGTCTATAGCCAGTTTATTGCATTGCAGATTCATAAGGCTATCACAGGCTTTCATGTCACTGACTTTCCTCTCTGGAAACTTGCAGATCTGTTGGAGGAACACTGGGTTGAGGAGGATGTCATGAACGCTGCAGCAGAGCTGGTCTATTTCCGGCTTTCAGTTCACCCGACCAGCCATAATTTTCTATTTCTCCCAACAACTTTTCTTATAGATGCTCGCCGTTGTTATAATGCACAAGGATGACCTTCACCCCAAATCCATATGATCCGTCGACGACTACAGCAAATGTCGGGCCCTATTTATATCGGCCTCCTTAATCTCGATGTCCAACACTATACTGTGTACTTCACTGGACCCGATACAGTCTCTTTCGGTGACTCACTCCATGGTTCACCTCAATCCGATGTTCTACCGATTCTTCGCTGGGCCCTCGCTGAAACTCCTATCATTGTTCCTGATACCATTACGGTTGGCGAGATTGCAAGGCAAGGAGTTACAGGTGGCGCTGGTAGCTGTTCTATCACAGCTCATAATTTTCTTGAGAGGCATCTTGATTCCATGGTTGAGCGATGGACTGGGCTCTCTTCATCCAGGCACCGAGACAGCCTTCTTCGTGATCTTATTGTCTATAATGATATAGCATCTCATACACCTGGAGTAAGTAAGCCACTGTCTTCTTACTGCCTCTACTAACCATGCTATCAGACTGTCGAAACATGGACCGGCTCTTACATAGACCTGGAGACTGAAGAGCAATGGCCGGTTCCTGACTTCACTGGATATAAAGACTACAATATTCTTCGACCCCTGGTCAGTCTTGTCTCTCTTCATAAAGACAAATCCTTCCTAACACTATTGACATGCTACAGCCCACACATCCTATCCACGCCTTTATCACATCATCAAGTAGATCACATTCCCCCAAAGTTGCTTGTCCCTTATCTTCTCTCTCTCCGATCAAAGCATCTACAGCAAAACATATCAGCATTTTGGCTCTAACCAGACTGCCTCTGGTTGATGATCTTTGTGGTCCTCCCACGTTATCATTTGATGATATCTCCTCGATGTCTAGTGGGCTTCTACCACCTTTTGAGCCATATATTCCCACAAAGAAAGCACATTCTCTATCACGTTCACAGAGCCCTATTCTGATATCATCTGCTTCGCCTTCACCATTACCTACCACTTTGAAGCGAAAACCATTACGCTCGCCCTCCATCACAGTCATATCACCAGTACGAAGCGTGATTAATCTTATGTCTCTGCCAGATGCAAAACCAGTCATTAATCTTGTCTCACCTCTTGCAGGATCTCCCCCTCTGCCCCGCTCTCGTCCAGCTAAACACTTAAAAGCGGCACCATTCTTATCTTTTGAATTTGCATCCCCAATAAAACCAACACCCGAATCTTCACCTATGAAGCAAGGAGATGATGACGATAATTGGTCACCACCCTCTGTCCCCATTCCGGTTCATGCCACAAAACGTTCTCCATCTGTTGAATTGATCTCATGACCATCTCCTGCCAACAAGTATATGCGCACAGGTTCACATATAGATGTAAACAATGTCCACTTAGACGATCTCTTTCCTTCCCTTGAAGAAGCAGAGGCAGCTGTTTATGCCCATGAGGAGAAGCTGGGACATAGCTGGCGGAAGAACCAACTGAAGACAAAGGATGGGGTTGTAAAGAAGCGGACATGGCGATGCAACCACTGTGAGGAACCACAGGCCACACATTCGGTTGCGATTGATCCCGCTGATCATCGGAGAGGACGAACATGGCGAACTGATTGCAAAGCACATGTCAATGCAAACCGCCAAGCCGGAACTGGTCTCTGGCGAATAACGCATATTGATTGGACCCATAATCATGTACCGGAGTTTGCTCCCAACACCTCTGTTATTCGACGTCCTTCTACAGCTATGCAGAAAGCCGTTTCTCAGTTGGCTATTACCGCACCAAAGCTAACTCACTCACAAATTGGAAAGGTCATTACATTGCGCCCTGATTATGATGCTAAGCACCCTCTCGAGCCACGCCAAATCTCCAACATCAAGAACAAGGCACATCGACATGCCAAGCAGACCATCAATGATCTTGGGGGCAACATGATGGCTATTGCGAGGAAGCTCGAGAATTTGAAGAAAGAAGACCCTCGCTGGCACAGTCATCTTCACATTGGAGAGGATGGCACTGTAACGGCACTCTGGTGGCAGTCCCCATCACAATATGGCTTGACTCTACGCTATTCCGATGTTGTTCTTTATGATAACATGTACAATCAGAATGACACTGATTATCCACTGGGAATCGCGATTGGTATTGATGGATTTGGATCATTGCGGAACCTGTGGTACGTGCTTCATGCCAGAGAGGACAAGGAGACTTTCATGTGGATTCTTCGGAATCATCTCGAAAGTGCGACTCAGCCTCCCAAGATTTTTGCAAGTGATCGTGATGGTGCCCTTATCTCTGCTGTTGCAGCGGTCTTACCCCTCTCATTTCATATCTACTGCCTTCACCATCTAGACGGTAATATTACCACCAAGCTCCGGTCAAGCCTCGGTGATGAATTCCTGAATTTTACTCGGGACTTTTGGGCGACATACAGGGCTGTTTCTCCAGAAGACTTTGATAGGTTATGGGAGCATCTTATTACCCGCTATCCCTCGGGCAGACAGTATCTGCATGAAGAGATTTATCCATGCAGAGAACACTGGGCTTGGGCTTGGATAGGAACCCATTTTACTGCAGGTGTATGGACAACAGGTTGTGTTGAAGTAGAAAATTGGGTTAGCAAGGAATTTGGTGGACCAAAGACCTCACTCTATGAGCTTTTTTTAAAGCTCATCAAGCGCTCTCAGGGCCAGGATAAGAAGGAAGCTACACAGGTCCAAGATGTATGTACCTTTTCCTCTCATCATTTGAATCAATTCTGACGTCTTGATTAGTCCCATCGTTGTCAGCTTGATCGGCCAATTGAAACAATCTTTCCTGGGATAATCAGTCTTGCATGCAAGCACCTGGGACCCTTTGCTTTGAATACTGTGTATGCTCAAATGGAGCTTAGCATGTTTTATAAGACCGAAGTTTTGCAGCTGCCACATGGTGTCACGAGTTGGGTATGTTGCTGCTGTAATCTTTGATTATAGAACATTTTCTGACATCTACGTAGAATGAATATGCTATGAAACAAGAAAAGGAAAAGCAGAGTTATGAATAGGATAAGGATGAGGAGAAGGTATAGTCATGCTCTACTGCATACTCATGGAACATTAACCGCTGTGTTCACCTAGAAAATGATCTCCCCATTTACAAATGATAAAACATGCATATCAATGAAATGGTTACTCAGACAAATCAACGGCCATGGTCTCCGAGTCCAGCATCTACTTCGAGTGATTCATCTAGGCACTGCAGCAGCTCATTATCTCGCACTTCTTCCTGATAACCTATATGTCTGTGATTGCTGTATGGGTCTCAATCTCGGTATTCCTTGTAGGCATTACTTCCAGGCGCTTTCTGTGTCTCCAAATATGCAGTTTAATCTTGGGATCATTCGATTGAGGTAGGCCTGTTCTCATATGCCTGTCATGCCTGTGTCTAACGCATCTTAGATGGTATCAGGATCCTATGCTTGATCTGTCCACAGTGCCACTCGTGAGCCGCGACAATACAGTTATGACATATCATACCAATGCGACCTCATCATCAACGTTAAATGGAGTGCTACTCTCTAATCCCTTACGGCGACCTCAGGGTGATCAGCGCAATATTTCTAGGCCTTCCACTGTCTCCTCTCAAACGGTATTTCATGAATTACAGGCTGTGTTTAAGCCAGTTTTAGGTTCAATCTGAACCAATGAACAGCTCCAGTCTATTCTTGCTCAGGTTTCCGATATTCAATGTGTTTTTCTAATCACATGTCCCATTCCACCGGTGTCTGACCATTTTAATATAGTTGCAGTCAGATTAACAACCCACAACATGGGCACCTACAGCTACGTGATCCTCCAACAATGAACCCAACCAGCTGCCCAAGAACATCAAGGCTAGCAAATGCATGGGAGGGACGGCATGGTGGCGGTGGTTCTCGAGAACATCAGGGGATACGGGCTTTGACATCAAGGGATAGATCTGTTTATGACATGGTGGATACCACAATTGGTGCTTTGACATGAAAGTGTGGAAACTGTCGACAAACAGGCCATGATCGAAGGAACTGTCCACAGCTACAGCCCCCTCCCCCACCTGCATATTGACCATCAACGGGTTCGAAGTTTGTACATTTGATGGCACTTGCCACGTTTGGAACATTGTTTTGTGTTTGTTATTGCTGTTATTAGTGTTTTCCGTACTTTCTCCTCTTGTTACAAGCTTCTGTACTATTTTGGCACGATTTTTGAGCAATGATAACCCTTCAAAAACACGCAATTGGCTGACTACACTACAGGAAGAGACTTATATTATCCATTCTTAATAGTGTGCAGTCAGAGCGCCGGTGTGGCTGTGTTCACCGGCCAACTGTTTCCGGAATGTCTTTCCCATGGCTATCCAACGAACCGGGTTCCGCAATAGACTCTCAAGAATGAGAGGGTTCTTTTTTAGGAAGGGGGTTCTGGAATAGAATCATCCAAGTTTCGGACCCCCATTGTAGATGCGCGCAAGCCTCCAGCTTAGTGCTCTAACTTTGGGATCAGTTGGTAGCTTCAAGCAAGAGAATAGAACTTTTATTGATAACATCAGAGTGACTTGAGTAGCGCGCAAGGCATAGAAAGATAATGTGGGACTTGTGTATTGTTTGAGTGATTGGTTGACTGCGCTCGAACCTGAGAATAAGAGATCTGTGTCATTGCGGATGCGCTCTTGAGTTTTGAGGTTTTCTTGTGACGCGCGGTGCTACAGGTGGCAGAGGTTCAAACCCTTTGGTCTGGTTAGTATTTGTGCAGAGATCTTCATTGTACGCGTGGTGTTACAGGCAGCACAGGTTCAAACCCTGTGGTCTGATTAGCACGCGCTTGAGGGTTCTCATTTCCACAAGCAGCAGAGGTTCAAACCCTTTGGCTTGTTGGATGGGGTTTATTTGGTTATTGTGTCTCTGGATCGCATAGGTTTGAACCCTGTGGGTCTACGATTGGTTTGGAAGCTTGAGTGCATAGGTTCAAATCCTGTGGCTTGAGTGGACATTTTGTGAAGGGTTTCTGCTTAGAGCGCAAGCTTTGAGTCGTGTTTAGGTTGTGTTTAAGTTCTTTGTGGTCACCTGTGTGTGTTGCACGAGACTTATTGAGGGTTTTGTTGGTGTGTGGTGATGAGTTGTGTATTGTAGTACACATTGCCTTGAGGCCCAGCGACATCTGTCACTCCTCTTGTTATAAAAGCCTTTGGACTTAGAGAGATCTAGATACCCTATGAGCACGATTGCTATACATGTGTATCATATATTCTGAGAGTTTAGTTGTTTTGCTTCAATCTGCTTCTATTGCATAATATCCCCCCAAGAACCTGAGGGTTTGTGTGTGTAGTGTTGGGTGTGGTGTGATCAGTGTCTTTGACACTGTTGCATTTCTAGCCTGCATGCACAGAGTCTCTTCACTGTAACAGATCTCGGTGATAAACCGATCTTCCTCGGTCATGATTGGTTCGCCTGGCATAATCCGATCATCAATTGGAAGACAGGAGGATTAACGTTTGCACAGTGTGAATGCCACAAAAACCCATTCATACTTCCCGATGCAGATCCCGATGATGCGTGGGATGAAGAGCTGGAGGAGGGAGATACAATTCTCGCAATAGATTTCACACGGGCTATACCCATATGCGCTTATCACGCCAATGACTTAGCTGCTGTGGCCAACGCAGACAAGGAAATGAAGACATTCAAAGAAATAGTCCCAGAATGGTGTTGGGATTTCAGTGATCTATTTGACAAGGATAGCTTCGATGAACTTCCTGAGCCAAAGACGTGGGACCATGCAATTGAACTCCTTCCTAATGCGAACGCCAACCTCGATTGCAAGGTCTACCCTCTTAACCGGAATGAACAGGCGGAACTCGACAAATTTCTAGACGAGAACCTCTCGAGTGGACGAATACGACCCTCTAAGTCGCCTATGGCTTCATCTTTCTTCTTTGTTAAGAAGAAAGATGGCAAGCTGCGACCAGTACAAGATTACTGTAAGCTCAATGAGATGACAATCAAGAATTGATACCCACTTCCACTCATCTCGGAGCTAATGGATAAACTACGAGGGGCCAAGTACTTTTCCAAGCTCGATGTTCGATGGGGATACAACAACGTGCGCATCAAGACTGGCGATGAATGGAAGGCGGCATTCAGAACTAATCAGGGGTTGTTCGAACCCACGGTTATGTTCTTCAGACTTACTAACTCCCCCACCACCTTCCAGTGGATGATGAATGATATTTTCAAAAATCTCATTGCATCAGGCGCCATCACCGTCTACCTCGATGATATCCTAATCATGTCCAAAACCAAGGAAGAACATTGTCACATCACGCGCAAGGTTCTAAAGGTCTTACAAAAAAACAAGCTATTCCTTAAAGCGGAAAAATGCAAGTTTGAGACCTTGGAAACCGAGTACCTTGGGGTTATCATCAGCGAGGGGAGCATTCACATGGACCCAGTCAAGATTGCAGGGATCGCAGAATGGCCTGTTCCAACCAAGAAAAAGCAGCTTCAGTTGTTCTTAGGCTTTACCAACTTCTACTGATGTTTCATCAAAGGGTACAGCAAGGTCGTCAAACCTATGACCCAGCTGACAGGAAACAATCCATGGAAGTGGGGAAAAGCGCAACAGGATGCATTCGAGGAATTGAAGAGACTACTAGCTGAAGAAGTGGTACTGGCAATATCCACAGAAGAAGGCAAGTTCCGCATAGAGGCGGATGCAAGCGAGGGAGCAATCGGCGCCATATTGATGCAAGAGCAGGATGGAAAATGGCACCCAGTCGCATTTCTGTCCAAGTCCCTCATGGCTACAGAACGAAATTATGAAATTTACAACAAAGAGCTGCTAGCAATCATGCTAAGCCTGGACGAGTGGAGACACTACCTAATGGGAGCGGCTCAGGACTTCGAGATATGGACAGATCATCAAAATCTGCAGTATTTCCGAAAGCCCCAAAAGTTCAACCGACACCAAGCACATTGGGTAACCAAGCTTGCCGAATACCATTTCTCGCTGCATCATAAACCAGGAACGGCAAACAAGAAGGCCGACTTACTCAGTCGGCGAGCAGATCACGAGCAAGGACAGGAGGACAACGATGAGGTTACGGTCCTCAAACCTGAGCACTTCTGGGCATTGGTCATGCCCACAATCAAGGAAGTCCATACCAAAATCAAGCAAGCCACGCTTAACCACCACCAATGGGACAAGAACGTATCCACATCTCTCAACCATGACCGAGGGATGAAGCTAGATGATGGTTTGATCTTCTATGATCACCATATCTATATTCCCCAAGACCATGTGTTACAAGGAGAGATAATTGTGATGCATCACGACCATAGGATGGTGGGACACCCTGGCATTGAGAAGACTAAGGAACTCATCTTACGAGAATACTGGTGGCCCAGGATGAAGAGAGATGTAGAAGCCTATGTCCGCACTTGCAAAACGTGCCAACAAACCAAGTCGAGCACTCAAGCAAAGGCGGCGCCTCTCCATCCAAACACCATACCCTCCTGACCATGGACTCACATCTCCGTTGACATGGTCACTGGTTTACCTGTGTCCAACGGTCAAGATGCAATCTTAATGATCGTCGACCGATTCTCCAAGGAAATCATACCAATAGCATGTACCACAGAGCTGTCATCGGAAGGGTGGGCCAAAATCTTACGTGACGAAGTCTACGCCAAGCACAGAATGCCTCAGGTGGTCATCTCTGACCAAGGCTCCATGTTTGTCTCCAAGTTCATGAAAGACCTTTATGACTTGCTACAGATTAAGGCAAACATATCCACCGCCTATCACCCACAGACAGATGGACAGACTGAACGAGTCAATCAAGAGGTTGAAAAATACCTCCAAATCTTCGTCAACCATCTCCAAGACGACTGGGTAGAATGGCTCTCTCTCGTGGCTTTCGCTTACAATAACCGCACCCATTCCGCTACAGGCAAGAGCCCCTTCGAGGTTAACTATGGCTATAACACTGACCTCCTCCCTGGTGCAAAACCCTGAGCACCCTTCAGAACACCGGCCTCAACCACATTCGTTTCACAGATGCAAAAAATCCATGCTGAAGCCAAACAAGCCCTTGAAAAAGCTGCCAACCAAATGAAAGCCCAATATGACAAAAAGAAACGACCTGCAGTCAAGTACCAAGTGGGAGACAAGGTATGGCTCGACACGACCAACCTTAGTCTACCGTGACCCAAAAAGAAACTCGCAGACAAACGAACAGGTCCCTTTCCAATCCTCGCAAAAGTAGGAGCTTCAGCGTACAAACTGAAGCTCCCGCTGGGCTGGTGCATTCATCCAGTCTTCAATGAATCACTCCTCACCCCATATGTGCCACCCGCATTCCCAAACCAAGAACAACCACCTGCGCTGCTGCCAGATCTCATCGACGGCGAGGAACACTATGAAATCGAGAAAGTCCTCGACCATAGGGAGCGCAAAGTCAGGGGAAAAGCCAGAGAACCGACACAATGGGTTACAGATTACTTTGTCAAATGGAAGGGCTATGGGCCAGAATCAAACAGCTGGGTACAAGAAAACGATATGGATGCAGACGAACTTGTAGACAATTACCTCGCCGAGAAGGTAAACCGTACGGATATGCCATTCGAAGATTGGCAATCCTACACGGACCCATTTACAGGACAAAAGGTTTGGTACGACCAAGAACTAGACTGGGACATGTTTGGTGGCCGCGACAACTCTTCACAAGACACAAAGGGGCCTGACGAACCAACAGAGATACCATAAAAAACGAAGGCCCCTAGTTGAGACAATGCCAAGCTACAGACAGAGACACTCCAACTTTCGAATTCGAAGGGAAAACCAGGTCTACTAGCAGTTGGGACACCTGCCTTAAGGGTGGGGTAATGTTACGATTTATTCATTTCTTTACCTAAGTGCCTCTTACCTTATCTTATCTTCAGCACTTACCTTATCTTATCTTTAGATCCGCGACTCCACAGAGATCTTCATAAATCTTCACATCATCACACAGTCATACTCGCCCGATGTGTGTTTTATCTCGCTCACCGTGTATTTTGCTTATTCACTTTCTAACACGGTTCACTTATTATTAGACCCTCATTCTAGTATATAAGTAGTCTACTCAAAGCTGTATATTCCTTAGCTTTGAGCTAACGTTTAATCATACCAAAACACATTCCTTCTCGCTAAGCGCTAAAGCCTTAGTCTTGATGTCTTAACATCATGGGACTTAGCAGTGACTGTATGAACTCGATACAGCTGTCTACTTACCCTTGTTTAGATATCGGGTCTAACAATCAGTGATGTGAAGGCTTTGGTGAGAGAGGTATATGAGAGGGACTATAAGGATCAATACAACACAGCTGAGGAAGAGGTTGTATATGTACCAGCAGTATGTCAGTTGTGTAGTCTTTTCTTTCTTCTACTGAGATATTGAGCCTCTAACTGCCTACAAACTTGTTTGACAGTCTCTCAAAGGCTCCTCCACCTACTGCCACATTGCAGGATGAACTTGCTTGATATCTGGGAGCTCCCACTGAGAGTACCAACAACATGATGGCATGGAGGCAAGACAATTGCAAAATGAACTCATCTCTGTCTCATATGGCACTAGATTATCTGTCAATTCCTGGTAAGCAGACTCCTTGTGTGGTGGCCTAATACTTATTCTTTGCTATAGCTAAATCTGTCGACATGGAACGGGTCTTCAGTTGTGGCCAACTGCTCCTGCCTCATGTCTGCAACTGCCTCTCAGCACAGATGACACACACACTGATATGTCTTGGTGATTGGAGCCACCTCAGTTTTGTGGAGGATAAAGATGTTTTGGCTGTCGCTTGTCTTCCAGAGGTACCAGAGGGAGAGGGTGATGAGGAGGGCAATGTACTCATGCCTGATGGCTGGGATGTGATCTCTCATGAGCAGAATTAAAAAGTATGTGCATGTTCACTGTATCTTTGGAATCTTCCTCTTACATCAATTTTCATTTGTTGCCTTAGGTTTGTTGCAACACTTCATGGCCACCAGGCTGTCAGTGTTAGTGATGCTATAAGCCTATACCAAAATATTCAACTCTACTCACTCTTTACTCTATGTTTCTTTGCTGCCCCATTGTATACTGTTCTGATTATATTCTAGTAAAGTATGAAGTTATACCATGTTATTACTAGAGTACAAGTGCAATCACTGCTGTGATGGATCAGTAAATTTGGGGGGTCAAATACTTTTGTGGATTTTGATCCAGTTTTGGCTTGCAAATTGAGTGTGGCGAATCTGGCATCAAATTCAGCAACATTTTTACATGTATTTAGTGTCAGTTTTACCTACAGACTTGGGACTGAAATACTTGTACAAAATTGTCCTGTTTTTGCATATGTATTTTGGCTTGCATATTTGGGATTGAAAACTGGTGTTCAGGATTTGGGTATCAAATCCCAAAGGGGAAATCCCTTCCCAAAGACCGGAGGGATTTCCTGCTGTATTTTGGGAACAAAACCCACATTTAAAATCCAATCAAAATCTGGATGTGAATATGAAGGGATTTGGATCAGGATTTGGGATCCAAATCCTGAGAGGCACCTGCTTGGAGCCCAGGATTTGGTTCCCAAAACCCAAACCAAATCCCTTTGTATTTGGGTCAGGGTTTTGATTGGATTTGGGTTGTGTGCTGAAGAGACTCTGTGCGTGCAAGCTAGAAATGCAACAGCGTCAATGACACTGATCACACCCATACCCAACACTACACACACACACCCTCAAGTTTGTGGGGGATTCTGATGTGATAGAAGCAGAATGAATTAAAACAATGGGACTCTCAGAATATACAATACCCATGTATAGCGATAGCACGCAGTAACTATACAGATTTCTCAAAGTCCAAAGGCTTTTAATAACAAGAGGTGCGATGTTCGTTGCAGGGCCTCAAGGCAAGGTGTAGTACAATACATGCAATGTCATGAGACATACACAAAACCCTCAATAAGTCTAGAGCAGCATGCAGGGTGACCTCAAATGACTCAAAACACACTACACACAACTTAAAGCTTCGCACTCTAAGCAGAAAGACTTCACAAAAACTGTCCACTAAAGCCACAGGATTCAAACCTATGCGCTCGAGCTTCCAAACTGATCATAGATCCACAGGGTTCTAACCTATGTGATCCAGAGACACAATAACCAAATAAACCCCGTCCGACAAGCCAAAGGGTTTGAACCTCTGCCACCTGTAGTGCCTCGCATCACAAGAAACTCTCAAAGCACAAGAGCACTGATGAGCCTAGACTTCCATGGCAACGGCAACACCCAAAACTCTGAGAGAGCTTAGGCAATTAACGTAGCAACACAGCAGTCAAGGCAATGTGTGTGCAAGTGGTTCGGTGCACCTCTGTGTGGTCAATTCCTCTATAACACAAGATACACTGTGACTTTAAGTCAGCGAAGTAGTACTCTTGGTCGATGAGTACTAGAAGACGTTGGCTGTAAGCCAGGAAAGATCTCGATACACAAGATGGGACGGAATCCGGTATGATGTGGATACCAAGAAACCGTGATGGAAACCGATGAAGCAGTCTATAAAATGTGGGGATGGGCTAAAGAGCAAGAAAATAGCTCTAGAAATTGTGGCAATGCACGGCAAATTGTAGCGACGAGCTAGAAATCATGGGGAAGGACTAGAAATCGTGTCCTGATGGTGTACTGTGATGCTGAGTCGAAACAATGGCAATTAACGTGCGGAAAATGCCTTGGAAATGGAAGAGAATGTAGGAACTGGGGTGCTGAGTGAGGTGTTGCAGCAATAGATGCACAGCAACTCTGAACAATGATAAAGGCAAGGGCGATCCTATGGAGAATGGTACTGAACTGGGCCTACAGGGAGGCAATACTGAACTGGGCAGTGAAACGATGGCGACATAGAAGGTGAAAGCGATGAAAGAATCCTATGTGGTGAAGGTGAAGTGATGTTGCGGCATTAAAAGACAAAAGCAAGTTATTGATGTGAGATTCCGTGTATTGGTTCAATATACAAAGTGAACCAACAACATTAGAAGTAAAGAAAGTGGTGAGGGATAACTTGGAGTAACCGTAGCTGACTAGAATGCCGTAGTCTAGTCAACTGGGTAAGAACTCCTCTAAAAATATGGTATCTACCTAGTTTTTATACTACAAGTATGATTTTATAAATAGAATATTCTTCGGAGTCTTAGTAAGGCTGTAAGTCCTTGGCTTTTGTAATAGCCATCGTAAACATATGGAATCTGTGGTTCTGAAGTAACAGCAAGTCCTCGACGTTGCCATGTATGGATGCGAACCATGTGGTTTTATTGAGCGATGAGCAGATCATGAGGTGCTGTTTAGCTACAGATTACTGAGCTGCAGTTGCCGTGCTAAGGTGTACATTTGGGTCAACAATAATTTGAAGTCTTGGTACTGTAACAGCCTTAGTAAACACGGTCTGTAGTTGCCGTGGCTGTAATTATCATAGCTGGAAGGGTACTCACATCAATCATGTCATTTCATTAAATAATTGATGGGCACATCAACTAGGTGCTTCTGAGTGATGTAGCAACCCCGTTTTGAATGATTGGCAATCAAAGGTGCCTTGCCATGGTGGGGTACAGTAATTATGATGTGTGGCGAGCTGGGAAGGATAATGGAGTGTTGAAGGAGTATGAAGGGCGTGGTTTTAGGATTGATCTGTGTGTGGGTGATTTATACTGCAAAAATCTGTGGTTTTATCAAGTGTTGGCAGTATTATGGAGTGTGTGGGGATTATAATGGCATCGTTTCGAAGATATTGGGTGATGAATGGGTAAATCCGTGAATTCTGAGCGTACAGAGCCTGGAGGCTCATCAGCGCGTCCTCAATAACACTAGCTCTTCTTCTCAGGTTAGAGCTCAAGTCACCCAACCAATTAACAGTCACACAAGCATTGTGCTAGCCTTCTATGCCTTGCGTGTGACTCAATTCACTCAATATGATATCAATTCTAGGTATATTCCCTCACTCAAAGTTACAAACTAATCCCAAAGCTATAGCGCTAAGCTGGAAGCTTGCATGTGACTACAATGGGGGTCCAAAACTTGTACACTACAATTACACTGTGCTATTTATCTACTCTATGTTCTACAAATTGGTACAACCATATATAGTATTATTTCTGCTGCGGGGCTCACTCGTTTGCATCCTACGCATGTCACAATCATCACGCCATAGCTTGGTGCTGACTCAGGAGTCCAGCCCGGGGCCAGATTCTATTGCTGAGGGTCATGACATCGGTTAGCAGTGCTATACCACGTGTATTGGCGTCAGCTACTACCTCCTTGGAGTTGCAGCCTAGCGCACAACTCTCATTTCTCTTCATAATGTTCTTTCCAGGAATTCTCTGGTCAGGAAGGCAACTAGTTTCTTGTCTAGGCCTCACGCACTTTGGCCAAAGTCAGTGACTTTGGGTTTTACTCCAAATTCTGACATCATATGGTCTAGAGCTCTAAGCTCCAGGGCATCCATGCTGTGCACATCATAGATCAATGTTGCATGAAGTTATTACTTACTCTCACAAGCATGTCCTGCTATATTCACTGCATGCATGTGTTATGCCTTGTCAGAGCACTCAGTGTCAAGTACTGAGACTTTATACCTAGTACAGCCTTTCTAGCACCGTTCTCAGGTTAAGTCATGTGCTCCACCCAGCTTTACTCTGTCAATTCTATTACCGGCATTATCATCCATGCACTCTGTGGTGTTTCTTAGTTCCTTAGTATCTAGACACTGTAGCATGTATTCCTTAGTAGGAATTGCAAAATTACACACATGAACACTTGCAAAGCATGTCACCGTAACTGTATATGGTACAGTGGGCATCCCTAGGTACATTATGGCCATCTACAGTCATTGACAACCATGTACCCTAGTATAAAATAAATTTATTGGTATAGACTTAGCAGAGAAAATTTGTGGCATGGCTTGATGGTTAGATAGAAAAAGATGAGAAATGAAGTTGAGAAATACCAAACTTGAAGCTGAACGCAAGTCAGATGTGCTCAAGACAACAAAAGAACCACAAATTGGACCAGTCTAGAGGTGTCCCAGTCTCAAGAGAAAATCACATGTCTTTCCCTGAATGTGAACAGTCAAACTGTAGTCTGATACAATAAACCATATTATGATGTTATATGGCCATCTGTAGGAGTGCTTGACAGTGACAGAACAGCTGTACACTGTACTGTACAAATGGCTAATAGGATGCTTTCAGCTTTGGTATGTCTTCTGTATAATGGTTACCAAAAGCCTTACAATACGGCAATGGTGTGCAGTAGTCAAGCCACAGAATTGAATGATGACTTACCATTTCAAAAGTAAAATAAAAAATCTTACTGTATTATGACATTATACAGCTGTTTATTGGAGCTCCTGAAGGCGATGGAACAATTGTACACTGTACCATACAAATAGCTATTGAGGATATAAGTTTCACAGCCACAGGGCTGACAGCTATGCCATTTTTTGTTTTATTTTATTTTGATTTCCATACTGATCACTACTATTTCTTGGCTTTATACCACATATTTGTCCACAAATACATGTTTGTTTGAGCCATCCCTGTCATGTCCTCTGTGCCTGCTAACATCTATTTCCAACAATAGCCATTATGCTGCATTTGGCTTCAGTCTGTATTCCATATAATGGTTACCAAAAACTATACAATACAGCAATGGTGTGTAGCCCTAGCCATACTTACTATCTGTGCAATTAGGCATACTTTCAACTATATACTATATATATTTACAAAGTCCACCATGTAAGAATACAATTAGTGTATGAACAACTAATCCTTTTTTAATGAAGCAACATTGCAATATTTAAGAAGACCTGCAACTTTTTTCATTCTGAAAAACATATCAGCATCAACAGTGTCCACAACAAAGTAATCCTGGCCATTGCTCAGATCTGAGCTGCTGTCTTCAACTAGTAACACTGCATGGAGAATCCAATATTTTAGCTTGAAATATTGAATTCTATAACTATTTATTTTTTCCAACATTTAAGCTAAAATATTGAAAGATTATTTTGAATATTATTTTAATATTCTTGTTTATTGAAAAAATATTGGAATTTTCCCAAATATCACAATTATATTGAAAATATTATCTCAATATTTTAGTCTTATATATAGTAAAAATAAATAGTTATAGAATTCAATATTTTAAGCTAAAATATTGGATTCTCCATGCAGTGTAAGACTCCATGGATAATAGAGTAGATAGAAACCAATTGTGAAAAGACCCGAAGACAAGCACGAAGGCGATAAAATCCCAAATCTTTATCTTGTTGGAATTTCCAGCATTGTCCCCCATCAGTAACCGTAACATCAAAAGAATGAACTAATGCCAATAGGTATTGCTGACTCAAATATTCACATTCAAACAGCTGAATCAGCTGTCCAATGTATGCTCCTTTATCAGTGTTAATCATCACTCCATCATAACGTGGCTCATTGTAGAAACTTGGACTGCAGCGTAATAGATCAGCAGACTCTTTGAGATTGACTAGTGACTGATAAGTAACAGTCAAAGTCTGGTGAATTCGGATCTATATTTGTTTGTTAATTAGCACATGGTTTCAATATAAATAAGTACATACTATGTCATAAGGCATATATTGAATAAATTCTCCTTCAGCCACAGTATCCTCATCAATTCTTTTTAGAAATGCAGTCATGAATCTTCCAAGATGAATACAAAAATGTTCATAAGCTGAATCTGAGCAGAAGGCCTCCTCAAGCTCACCAACTGTATGTGAATCCTTTGGAGAAAACTTGAGACTGTGAAGCATGGCTTTACTGTCAAGAGCTCCAATTATTTGATTTTGATGATACTGATTCTTCTTGTCTTCAGATAGATCATCAGTTTCTTTCTGCTGATATTTTTTTTGGCGATCAATCTTTTTATGGATCTGCATAATGATATTATAATGATGATCAGTCTTCAGAATCTTAAAGATAATTTCAGAATATTATTTGATTAGTTCTATTATAAATCATACCTGTTCAGCAACATCTTTAAAGTTTGTCTGAGTCTGATATGTTTTCTTGAGTGGGCCATGCATACATTCATTGGGTTTGGTGTTATAGTTTTTTGTAACACCTTTGGCAATAATATCATCAAAAAGATGTTGCTGTGTACACACTTTTGGGATTTTCCAAGTTGTTGGCCTTTCAAAACCTTTATCATATGTTGCTCTTGAATAAGCCTGCTTTAATATTAGCATAATATAGAGACATCAGATCTATAAAACTTACTTTCAATCTCGCATAAAAAATTTCCATTACATGTCTTCCTTCTTCTATGCTTTTTTTCTGTATGAACATCCATTGATGCATACATGTCTAACTCAAGGTAACTTTGAATAACCTTGAGAAGCAGATATGCATCATAATGAGTTTCTTTTGTCAACAAAGACTGGGCCGCAAAGAGAATTTGCTACTTGAATAGTAAGTATCATAATGAAATATATGAGTAAAACTTACTTTTGACATATGCTCAAATTTCTTAGTATCTCCAAAATCAAAATCAGTAACATTTTTAAAATGCATGAGATTTCTCCATCTTGGAAAGTTGGCAATACTATAAATTTATTAGTCTTATTCTATTAAAAAAAACAAATGCACGCAATTCATCAATAGCAACCTTACACTGCATGGAGAATCCAATATCTTGGCTTAGAATATTGAATTCTATAACTATTTATTTTTTCAATATGTTAGCCTGAAATATTGAGAGATTATTTTCAATATTATTTTAATATTCTTGTTTATTGAAAAAATATTGGAAATTTCTCAAATATTACAAATATATTAAAAATATTATCTCAATATTTTAGGCCAACATATTGAAAAAATAAATAGTTATAGAATTCAACATTCTAAACCAAGATATTGGATTCTCCATGCAGTGTTAGCTGCATGTTTATCAACACCAGGTATTTTCTCCAAATGCTCTAGTAGATGCAAAAGAAAATGCTTGAAAAGACAAAGATGATATACATGCAACCGACCGATCCCAGGAAACTGCTTTATATGGATCACTTCGAGCAATGCTCCAGAATACATTCTAGAATTAATTAAAGTAGTAGAAACACCCAAAATTAAGGATACTTACTTCAACAGGTCGTAGACTAGCTTCTTGTAAAACATCTTCTCCCTCTTCTTCCACACAATTATAAAGATCTTGCATTTCTTCTGCTGTCCATGAAGATATACTTCTAATAGATCTTGTAATCTTTCAAGTGGAATCAAGCAAACAGGACATGGATGGGCAGATTTATTACCACATATCAATGTCATCATGCAACTGTATCAAATGGTCAACTATAAAAGATTTGAAATATTTAAATACTTACTGTTCTTCATAATCTGCAGAAAGAATGAAAATGAATGGATAGATGATAATAATGTCACCAGAATGTGGCAACTTGAAGGCATATCCCATATGTGAATATTCAGCAACAGACTGAATAATTCTGCAAAATGCTTCATGCCAAACAACTCGCTTGAAATTAATCCATGACGGTTTTCCCTTGTGTCTTGAATCATCCTCAACCTTATTGCAGTTAGTTATATGATTGAAAATAATCAGAAAGAACTTACAACTGGAAGCCATCCAACAACAGTTCCACCTCCCCAGGTTTTCCCATTACATATTGCATCAGGAAGATTTGCAATACATGCTACAACTGGGTATCCTTTTTCTGTACCAAATGATGATAATCGTGTTTTGCCTGCATATAAAATATATGCTAATGGTTTTCCACCAGGAGGTAGTGAGCTCTAAGAATGTGATTAATGATACAGAATCTAATAGAAAAAAATATATATCTGAATCTGCCATAGTAGATCACCTGTCCAAGGTTCATCAAAAATCCATATTTTTATATTTGTATTTTCATCCAACCAGAAAATCTTCATAGCATCCCATACAAAAAATGGTGATAATGTTTTATCACTGAGAAGATTAAGTGTCCAATCCCATAATGGTCGGAAGTAGACATCATATTTCTGTATCTCCTCTCAATATTCTAAAGCCAATGTTTCTTTTTCAAACTGAATTTTATAATAAGTTAATATCTAAAATATTAAAATATAATATAAAGCATACCTTTGTAAGTAAATTCTCCACTTTTGACCATGCTTCTTTAAGATCATGGTCATTGTTAATTGTGAATGCAGATGGATGATCTCCTGCTTGAGACTTTAATACTTTGAAGAAACCATCTCGTCCCTCACGATTCAGGCGGTGAAGAGACTCTGTGCGCAAGCTAGAAATGAAATAGCGTCAAAGACGCTGATGACACCCACACCCAACACTACACACACAAACCCTCAAGTTTGTGGGGGATTCTGATGCGATAGAAGCAGAATGAATTAGAACAACGGGACTTTCAGAATATATGATACACGTGTATAGCGATAGCGCACGGTAACTATACAGATTTCTCAAAGTCCGAAGGCTTTTAATAACAAGAGGTGTGATGTTCATTGCGGGGCCTCAAGGCAAGGTGCAATACAATACACACAACATCGAGAGACATACACAAAACCCTCAATAAGTCTCGAGCAACACGCAGGGTGACCTCAAACGACTCAAAACACACTACACACGACTCAAAGCTTCGCACTCTAAGCAGAAAGACTTCACAAAAACTGTCCACCAAAGCCACAGGATTCAAACCTACACGCTCGAGCTTCCAAACCAATCATAGATCCACAGGGTTCTAACCTATGCAATCCAGAGACACAATAACCAAACAAACCCCATCCGACAGGCCAAAGGGTTTGAACCTCTGCCACCTGTAGTGCCTCGCATTACAAGAAACCCTCAAAGCACAAGAGCGCGTCCTCAATAACACTAGCTCTTCTTCTCAGGTTAGAGCTTAAGTCACCCAACCAATTAACAGTTACACAAGCATTGTGCTAGCCTTCTATGCCTTGCGTGTGACTCAATTAACTCAATATGATATCAATTCTAGGTATATTCCCTCACTCAAAGTTACAAACTAATCCCAAAGCTATAGCGCTAAGCTGGAAGCTTGCACGTTGACGTGCTCTATGAGCATTCACGTGTGTAATTTTGCGATTTGTACAAATGAGTACAGGCAACAAGGCCCAGATACTAAGGTAATAAGAAAAACAACAGAGCGCAGTGTTTATAATGCCAGTAATGAAATTACCAGAGTAAAGCTGGGTGGAGCGCATGGCTTAACCTGAGGATAGTACTAGAAAGGCTGTACTAGGTATGAAGTCCCAATGTTTGACACTAAGTGCTCTGACAGGGCACAGCACGTGTGTGCTAAGAATAGCACAGAACACACTTATGAGATAATTACAACTTCATGCAACATTGATCTATGATGCGCAAGGCATGGCAGACCCGGAACCTAGAGCTCTAGGCTGTATGATGTCAGAACTCGAGTAAATCCGAGGTTTCTGACTTCAGCCGAAGCGCGTGAGGTCTAGACAAGACACTCATGGCCTTCACTACTACCAGAATTCCCTAAGAGAATATATTAAAGCGAAATAAGAGTCGTGCGTAGGCTGCAACTCCGAGGAGATAGCAACCGACGTCAGTACACGTGGATTAGCACTGTTAACCGACGTCGCAACACTCAGAGACAGGATCTGGCCCCGGGCCAGATTCCTGAGTCAGCGCCAAGCTATGGCGTGATAATTGCAACACGCGCGGGACGCAAGGAAGGAACTCCGCAACCTAAATAATACCATATTTGGTGATACTAATTTGTAGGATGTAGAATAGATAAATAGCGCAGTGTAATTGTAGTGTACAAGTTTCAGACCCCCATTGTAGTCACGCGCAAGCCTCTAGCCTGACGCCCTAGCATCAGGAGTAGTTTGTAACTTCGAGCGAGAGAATATACCTAGAATTGATAGCATATCGAGTGAATTGAATTGCGTGCGAGGCATAGAAAGCTAACGTGGCACTTGTGTGACTGTTAATTGGTTGGGTGACTTGTGCTCTAACCTGAGAAGAAGAGTACAGTGTCATTGAGGACACGCTCTTGTGCTTTGAGGGTTTCTTGTGACGTGAGGCACTACAGGTGGCAGAGGTTCAAACCCTTTGGCTTGATTAGTGCTCGCTTTGAGGGTATACATTTCCCAAGTGGCATAGGTTCAAACCCTGTGGCTTGCGGACAGTGTTTTATAAGGTTATTGTGTCTCTGGATCGCAAAGGTTAGAACCCTGTGGATCTACGATGGTTGGGAAGCTTGAGCGCATAGGTTTGAATCCTGTGGCTTTCGTGGAAGGTTTTGTGAAGTGTTTCTGCTTAGAGTGCGAAGCTTTGAGTCGTGTTTAGAGTGTGTTTAGGTTGTTGTGGTTACCTGTGTGTGATGCACGTGACTTATTGAGGGTTTTGTGTGTGTGTCTTTCGACGTTGTGTGTATTGTGATTACAACTTGCCTTGAGGCCCAGCAACAACTGTCGCTCCTCTTGTTATTAAAAACCTTTGGACCTAGAGAAATCGAGATACGTGACGCACGCTATTGCTATCCGTGTGTATCCTATATTCTGAGAGTTTGCTTGCCTTGTCTCTATCTGCTTCTATCGCATCAGAATCCCCCACAAACTTGAGGGTTTGTGTGTGTTGTGTTGGGTGTGGGTGTGATCAGTGTCTTCGACGCTGTTGCATTTCTAGCTTGCATGCACAGAGTCTCTTCAACGTGTCTACAACGGGGGTCCAAAACTTGTACACTACGATTACACTGCCCTATTTATCTATTCTACATTCTACAAATTAGTACAACCATATATAGTATTATTTCTGCTGCGGGGCTCGCTCGTCTGCGTCCTGCGCATGTCACAATTATCACGCCATAGCTTGGCGCTAACTCAGGAGTCCAGCCCGGGGCCAGATCCTATTGCTGAGGGTCATGACATCGGTTAGCAGTGCTATACCATGTGTATTGGCGTCAGCTACTACCTCCTTGGATTTGTAGCCCAGCATGCGACTGTCATTTCTCTTCATAATGTTCTTTCCAGGAATTCTCTGGTCAGGAGGGCAACTAGTTTCTTGTCTGGGCCTCGCGCGCTTTGGCCAAAGTCAGTGACTTTGGGTCTTACTCCAAATTCTGACATCATACGGTCTAGAGCTCTAAGCGCCAGGCATCCATGCCATGCACGTCATAGATCAATGTTGCGCGAAGTTATTAATTAATCTCACAAGCATGTCCTGCTATATTCACAGCACACGCGTGTCATGCCTTGTCAGAGCACTCAGTGTCAAGTACTGAGACTTTATACCTAGTACAGCCTTCCTAGTACCGTTCTCAGGTTAAGTCATGCACTTCACCCAGCTTTACTCTGCTAATCCTATTGACGGCATTATAATTCATGCACTCTGTTGCGTTTCTTATTTCCTTAGTATCTAGACACTGTAGCATGTATTCCTTAGTTGGAATTGCAAAATTACACACGTGAACACTTGCAAAGTGTGTCAGCAGGTACGCAAAATATGTTCAGCTAATTCAAAGTCATTTTTAGATGCAAAAGGATGCCATGGATGATTCAAGTTGTCAACAAAAGAATCTGTCTTTTCCACAGCAGTCATCTGAAAATACTCCTCACATGTTAAGATACATGGGTCCAAAAGTGCTCTTGGATGATATTCAATAACAAATTTTGGATTGTATGAACTCACCAAGTCAAGAATCTGATCTGTGGCATTGGTCACAGGTGCAGAGGAAGGATTCTGACCTTCAGCTAAATATTATATTAATCAGTAGATAGAAAAGAAATAGTGATCATACATATAAGAGACTGATTCAAATGAAAGAGAAGGTGAAAGGTCTCCCTGATTGTCAAGATGCAAATCTAATTATACATAGAGTATTAGAGAGTACCATTCATGAATCAAGTATCAAATCTTACCATGAAACTGTGCAGTGAGACCTGCACTGGATGATGGTGCTTGGTTACCAAATAGCAGCATCGGAGTATTAGTAGCTCCTTGATGTCAATAGATTGTCAGTGTCAATTCATATCATACAAAGTGGAAAACATACCATGATCCATGCCAGCTGCTTGCCTCTGACTTGTTTCCAAATTAAACTGCAAATCCATAACATCTTGCTGGATTTGCTGTTTACAAGTCTTTCTATGGTTGCCAATGCCATTTACATGAAAATACTTCTGACAATGGGGGCATTGTCGACATTCATGTAATGAAGACATGAGAAGAAAACAGAATAGCTGAGGGTGATAAATCCACAGGAGGGAAGGTGCCAGGAAACTTGGATTTAGAAAGCGGGAAAGCGGGGGAAGGAAGAAGATCAAATACTGCAACACTCCTGAATATAAGTATCATCTTGACCTGGTTCTATATTCCAAAATGTTTCAGATTCTAACTACAGATAGTCACAAAATAAGCACATAAAACTATAAAGGTTTGATGAATGGATTTCATTGGAGAATAACACTTTCAGCCTTCATAAATCAAGCTTCTATCAACCATCTACCGCTATCCGATGATTCCACAGCCAATCGAAGTACTAGTCAAGGAGCGAGGTAGCTGTGAAACTGACTGCAGTGTGATGGAGGCAACAGGCCAGTCATATCCGATGCAGATGGATTGGTAATAATGATTGGATCATCTTCCACTACCGCCATCGCCTCCCACTGAGCCAGAAGGGAATTCAACATCCCTTCTGACCACATCTCATCCCTTTGACAATGAGGAGAAGACTAGGACAACAACAACAACAAAGACAACTGGAAACAACAACAAGAGTAGCAGCAACAACAGCAACAACAATGACAGCAACAGCAACAGCAATGACGACAGCAACAACAACAACAACAACAACATTGGTGACAACAACAGCAGCGGCAGCAGTGACAAGACAACGGTGACAGCAGTGTGTTGGTGGGAACTGGTGGATTCAGAGGATTTGGGTGATAACTAAGGGCAGTTCAGGGGGTGGATAGGATACAGGTACTCCGTTTGGCCACATGAAGACGACGTGCCCCCCACTACAGAACCAGCCACTAACTCCAAGACCACAAGGCTTGACGCCCCTGTCAATGTCCATGGCTGCCCCCACTCTATCCTATTCAAGTCTATCACCTCACCTGATCCTCACTATACCTCATATCACCCCCCTTTTCCAGTACCAGCACCAATCCATGACTGGACAGCTGGCATATTTTAGTTATATGTTATGTCTTATATTATCTATCCCTCAATGAATTTCCTCATGCTTTATGTTTTGTTAATGTCTGAAAATCTTCTACTATCTACTACAAGCCTTTCTGATGGCAAAATATCTACATTAGTTGTTTTGGCTTATCAGTCTCTTGTAAGCCACCTTATACGCTGGGCTGCAGCCCTATAAGCTTGCCTGAACCTAATTTGGTTTGCCAGCTCAGATTTGCTGATAATTTGGTCGGGGGTCACTTATTTAGGCCATATCAGCTACTTGGTGAGGGAGAAGAGGTCAGGTAGCATGGGGAGCAATACCTGCAGCTGAATCTCCAGGGCAGTTACATGCACTGTGCTGCATCCAGTTTGGCAAGGATAGGGCATTTCTCCAATGGAAACAACCTCCAGATGACCAAAGAGTCTCCTTTTCGGCATAGGAAAGATCTGGGAAAGGGTAACATGAGACGTTTGATGAGGTGATAGATGCTGTTGAATGGGTAGAAGTGATCTGAGCAGTAGGTGTGGCCTGGGATGGGGCACTAGACTGAGCAGTACTGGTTCAAATGATGTTCTCAGCAATTAAGCTTGCCCAAGTTGTAGACATGAGATTGATTAAGGTGTCGAGCTTCATGGTACCATAGGATGATGAAAATGAAGTAGTACTGTGGACATGAAGGGATAAAATGGGATGAGCAAAGAATAAGAGGTGGTTCTTGATGGTGGAGTTGGTGGTGGTATAGCCAGTGCCTGCAGATGTGAGGGCATTGTGCACTGTTTGGAGGTTGGAGATGAAAGACTGGAAGTCTGCTTCAGGTGCATGCTTGACCAAGAAAAAGATGGCAAGTGCATTCAAATGCCAGTTGGAGGGAACGAAATGATCCTTCACCTTTGTGACAAACTCATCCCATGTTTCCAGCTTTTTCAACAATTCCCAGTTCTCATTCCACCAAGCAGCCACCTCAGCATGTTCCAACTTCAATCCAGCAACCAGTATCTGCATCTCCAGCTTGATTTTCTTGTCAGAATTGAGAGCAGACCAGGCCTCAAAGGAGTCTGCACAGTGAGTCAGCCAAGTGAGTACAGCAATTGAGGTGATGTTGGCAAGCATAGGGAGATCCAATTTGGAAGACATAGGTTGAGGGCTAGGCGAGTGAGAGATATCGAGTTCA
Source organism: Armillaria nabsnona (assembly GCA_030407065.1). NCBI lineage: Eukaryota > Fungi > Basidiomycota > Agaricomycetes > Agaricales > Physalacriaceae > Armillaria > Armillaria nabsnona. Next base: position 341,298 of record JAUDQA010000031.1, read on the forward strand.
GTCAGTGGTGATGATGAATGGTTGGGACTGGGGGGTAGAGGAGGACTTGTAGCAGGTTGGACAGGCTGTTGATGTGAATCTGGATGGTCCAAGGTGTCAAAGATAGTTAGGCGGTACTGCTGCATGGTGCAGTGCATGAAATGGTGTGATGACGTGGCAGGGTCCAGTGTGGGAACAAAAGTGAAAGAAAGAGAGCATATTAGATTGCAAAAAAAAAGTGGAAGCCTGTAGCCATGGGGCAACACTAGACAACTCAGCTCACACAGACATGCAAGGAATGAGCTTGGCATTTGTAGAAACAACGGTACAGGTGGTGGTAGACTAGAGAGCCATGACATAGGGATACAAGATATCTATGTCACACCAGCAATAGCCAAGGTAACTGGCATCCAGGTTACACAGCTCTTATATTAATGAATTTGACTGTATAGAGACTTTAACATGATGAAAAAGTCAATTCTGGTGGGTGTCAATGTTATGCTGCATATAAGTCTGATAGACAGTAAGTCTTACTTACAGTGCAGCTAATAAAATCATGTTATAGGTGTTTGTAAGCCTGAATGCACAAAAAGCCCAACAAACACATCCATGTCATGGTCTTGCAGACATGACAAACACATGCATGAAAACACAAATGCATGCACATAAGTCCAAATGCAGAATTCCATGTGCTCTATTACTTGTAGCTATTTTAGATGGGACAGTCATATTTGGGATCAGCTAGAGTGACAATAATTGTTCATCAATGTGGGAGATAGTACCAGTATTTCTGGTTACTATTTGCAATGTCTGCAGTGATACTTGCAGCATGTTCAATGGTAACTGGGTCTTTTGAACAAGAGCATCAGCAAACTATTCCTGATGTTAAAAGAGGAGGCTCAAAGTCAAAGTTTTTCCTAGCATCATTCACTGCCTTTCAGTGATGACAGATACCCTCTTTTATGTCTCAAGAGGCTAGGACATCCAAGACCTTCCCTTGAATACTGCCTTTGTTATGGTTGATTTCATTCACTTGTATCAAGACATTGGATAGATATCTACAGAAGAATATTAGGAACAGCTATTGAATAACAAGGGAAGCAGCAATGACTCTTGGAACTCTAAGCAGGCCATTTGTAGACTTGAAGTATATTTTATTCCCTTAGGCATTGCAGATGCTTAGATACCAGTGTTGTTAATGATCTTCATGATTTCAATGATCAAGTCTGTGAGGTCTTGCATATCCTCTTTGTTATTTTTAGATTGCTGCTATAATGCATCTGTGATCTGGTATCAGAAGATGTGATATTGATATGATGCTTGCCTCTAAGTTTTCAAAGAGCATGCCCACAGTCTCAGAAATATCTCTTACAAAACCAGCAACGATTGGCATCATGTTGCCAAGTCCTTTAATGATGTTTGCAATCTGGATTGAAGTGTTTTCATGACTTATTTCCAGGCATAAGATTATCAGCAGAGGAAGCAAAGGTTGGTCAAGCACCCATACAGCATGGTTTGATGTGAATTTGATAGTATTGGTATTGGTATTGGTACCACCACAAGGTCTCAATAAGAAACAGCCAGGTTCACAGCCCTGCCATGGTGATGAATGCTGTCACAAGACACTACCCCATTTATTTATAAGTTATGGTATAGCCAAATCATCCCCAGCCATGTTTCCCAGACTGGAGTCATTGGTAGTGAGAATATCCTCCTCATTGTAAGTAGGTCGTCGCTTGGAACCCTCACACTATATTGATATGTGTGCTCACTACACATCTTCACTGTGCTATCATTATTTGCACCCACTGCCAATGCACTCACACAATCCAACTGTGCATTTGCTGCTGCCATTCCATAAGGCCAAAGAGGATCCTCAGCAGTGGCACCAATGCAACAACCTACTTACAAAGAGGAGGATATTCTCACTACCAATGACTCCAGTCTGGGAAACATGGCTGGGGATGATTTGGCTATACCGTGACCTATAAATAAATGGAGTAATGTCTGCAGCACATGTGCCAAAAAGGTAGAGGATTAAGGGAAACAGGAAGATATTCACACTCATTGAAAGCATGTATAATCCCTGGCTCTGGGAACTTCAACCAATCTTGCTGATATATCACATGACTGCCTCTGTGCTAATTTTGTTTGGGATTTTTGGTTCAACAAGCGAAGAAAGCTTGAATGTTTGAACATAATGTTCAAGGAGGAATACACCAACATGCAAAGCTTCTATTCAGCCCTTTTGCATGCCATGTAAGTCTGGCCACTGCCCTCTTATTGGACTGTCATATTTTTTCTAAATGTGACATGTTCTCAGCAGCCTCTCAGTGAATAGTATATGTATGGCCATCTGGCAAGCAAGGTGACTTGCTTATTAAAATAATCTTTGTTCATTATCTGCTCATTTATTAGTATGGACACAGCTTGATATTTTCAAAACTGACACTGCATTCAATCACATGTTCAGTAGCTGTTCTGAAAGTCCTTTTTTTCTACCCATGAAGACCAAAGGATACACTCAGAATGTTGAACCATACACAAGGAACATCATGCATGCAGTATATGGCACTCTTTGTGTAGTATATACATGCAGTTCGTTCCACTTTTCATCTGTTCCAGATTCAACAATGATCTCAACATTTCTGACACTGAAACCCCATGAAGCCAGGATCATGATCAATGCAGTGAGGTAGGAAAGAATCTAGAATCTTTTTTCCATCATCTAACTCACATTTTTGTAGGTTTGGAGTGCACAAGGGATGAAAACTCTGAGATCCATCTATGAAGAAGCCAGCTAGTATCTTTCTGTATGTTGAACTTCCCTTTATATGACTATGTTCTCATAGTGTTCTGACTGAGTACAATGTTTAGATTTATCCCTCGACAGTAAACTCACACAAGAGGAAGAAACTGGCCCATAATAATGGACAAGGCAATATGGGATCTGTATGTGTGATTTTCATTGAGGTTTATTTATCTCTGATGAAAGGAACTGCTTGCTAGACCATTGCAGATAGCAAGGTCACCATATTGGCCCTGCCAATATGATGAGTTTCAATAATGATAGATCTTACAGTAAAGGGCAGTAATTGTTTTAAATCTAACTTGGTTATAATGAATGCAGCTTTCTTCATGAAATGAATCAAGTCCTTGGATAAAACTGATGCTACAGAGTCAAAAATGTTCTTTACACATATGCTGGTGGTGGGTCTAACAGATTACCTTGAACCCCTTCTGCTTCCCATTCAATGATATGCTGAACATGGTTCCTCAACCTCAAAACCTCAGCCACTCCATCCAATGCAGCTTCTTGTTGCACACTTTAGGACTCCAAAGTATCAGGTGTGCCAATGTTATTTCTCCTTTCTCTCTCAACTTCAGTCGAATTTCCCTCTTGACTATGTCTGACTGTCTCCCAGCTTCTGTCCCCCAAGTTTACTGTCACATCACCCTCCCACCTGGGAGAGATGGTTTCACAGTTTTTATTTCCAACTGGCAGAGAATGTAAATTGGGCTCAGATATTATCTTAGGGTTAGGTGATAGACAATGCTTCAGGTTCCATTTCCCATATCTCCGCTTCCATATGAAGAGGAATGTACTGCCTTTGAAAATGATCAGTAGGAACACCAGGGATCCTGTTACTGCACCAATTACGATAGGTGTTTTATAATTTCAATGGATCAAATTTGAACTCCTACAATCATAATCAGACCAGATACTGCATTAATGGATGATGCATGGTGATGCAGGTGCAGTGCTTTATGCTGATTTCATGGAGGTGCTGTTGAAATAGGGATGTTGAGCAACATCACCAAGTCCTATGACAGGTGAATAAGGATGATGAATTCACAGATCCTGAGGGTATAGGTCTATCCCACATCAAGAGAGTGTAAGCATCTAGTATGACAATGTACAAATATGATGTTATATACAGTGATGACAGAGGCCCTGTACTGTTGGAGTCATGGATTGAAATTGAACTCCTACGATAATAATCAGACTGGATTGACTGCATTAATAGATGATGCACAGTAATGCAGGTGCACTACTTTGTGCTGATATCATGGAGTGGCTGTTGAAATAGTGATGTTGCACAACATCTCTGAGTGTTATGATGGGCAAATACAGACCTGGATGGCTGTCTGGTCTCTGTCACAGAAGAGGTTGATGAAATCACAGATTCAATGGGTATAGGTCTATCCCATACAAAAAGAGTGTAAGCATCCAGCATGACAATGTATGAGTACGATGTTACATACAGTGAGATGTGCAACATTGAATCTCTATGTGGTAGCAATGATGTGGGCATATATGTTGAGTGCTGCAACAACAAATAATCTATGATTGAAAAAGATGAGTGAGTAGTGCTTGTTGGAAGATACTAGGGATGCACTCCGTTATAGGAAAAGTCATGTTGACCATCCTGTCAGGTTGAGTGGTGTCAGTCAATGTGGGGAAGGGCCTGACCAAACCCAGTATTATGTAGTTGTGCATGAATCTTGTATTGTACACATCGCGATACCAGGATATTGTTATAGGTACCCCAACAGTTACAGTCCCTGAAAATCTATCAAAGTGAAAGCCTTGCGAAATGGCAAACTGGAGGCAAGATCTACAGACATAAACCTTTAGCATCTGCATAGTAACACAGTGAGAATCAACTGACATAACAATAAGGAGTAATAGCATCTTCAAAAACCACACCACCTGGAATTTAAATACTGTACAGCCTGGGTCAGGTCCTGGTCATGTTTTTCATATCTGACCCATACCCAGACATACCCGCCACCTGTACAACAGGTCATAGGCATGGAATGGGTCACTCAGGTGGACAGGTATCCTGACCTGAGTCTCTCAGAGTGAGCTACATTCACTGCTGTGATTGATCAGTAAATTTGGGAGGTCAAATACTTTTGCAGATTTTGATCCAGTTTTGGCTTGCAAATCAAGTGTGGCAAATCTGGCATCAAATTCAGCAACATTTTTACATGTATTTAGTGTTGGTTTTACCTACAGATTTGGGACCAAAATACTTGTATAAGGCTGTCCTGTTTTTGCATATGTATTTTTGTTAGACCCGACGTCTGAACAAGGGTAAATACACAGGTGTAACGAGTTGATACGATCACTGTTAAGTCCTGGAGAGTTCGAGTGTCAAGACTAAGGCTTTAGCGCTTAGCGAGAAGTGGAATGTTTCGGTATGATTAAACGTTAGCTCAAAGCTAGGGAATATACAGCTTTGAGTAGACTACTTATATACTGGAACGAAGGTTCAATAATAGGTACACCGTGTTAGAAAGTGAATAAGCAGAATACACGGTGAGTGAGATAAAACACACGCGGAGTGAGTCTGGAGTAAGTATGACGACGCGATGACGGTGTGATGATGTGAAGATTTACGAAGGCTCCGTGGAGTCGCGGATCTGAAGATAAGATAAGATAAGCGCCAAAGATAAGATAAGATAAGAGGCGCTTAGATAAGGAAAACAAATAAATCGTAACATTACCCCCCCTTTAAGGCAGGTGTCCCAACAGCTAGTAGACTTGGTCTCCCCTTTTCAAGGGAATTCCGTTGGATCATCCGGTCCTTTGGTATCTTGTGAAGGGCTATCGCGCCCTCCAAAGGTGTCCCAGAGTAATTCTTGGTCGTACCAGACTTTTTGTCCTGTGAATGGGTCTGTGTAAGATTGCCAATCTTCGAATTGCGGCGTTTCTGTTCTGTTTAATCGCTCGGCGAGGTAATCGTCTATTAGCTCGTCTGAGGCCATGTCGTTTTCTTTTACCCAGCTGTTTGACTCTGGTCCGTAGCCCTTCCATTTGACGAAGTAGTCCGTAACCCAATGTGCCGGTTCCCCTGCTTTTCCCCTGACTTTGCGCTCTCTATGGTCGAGGACTTGTTCGACTTCATAATGTTCTTCGCTGTCGATGAGATCTGGCGGCGGCGCAGGTGGTTGTTCTTGATTTGGGAATGCTGGTGGTACGTATGGGGTGAGGAGTGATTCGTTGAATACTGGATGGATGCGCCAGCCTGTCGGGAGCTTCAGTTTGTACGCTGATGCTCCGACTTTTGCGATGATTGGGAAGGGACCTGTTCGTTTGTCTGCGAGTTTCTTCTTTGGACGTGGTAAAGAAAGGTTGGTCGTGTCGAGCCACACCTTGTCTCCTATTTGGTACTCGACTGCAGGTCGCTTCTTTTTATCGTATTGGGCTTTCATTTGGTCGGCGGCTTTTTCCAGAGCTTGCTTTGCTTCAGCGTGGATTTTCTGCATCTGTGAAACGAATGTGGTTGAGGCCGGTGTTCTGAAGGGTGCTCGGGGTTTTGCACCAGGGAGGAGGTCAGCGTTATAGCCGTAGTTAACCTCGAAGGGGCTTTTGCCCATAGCGGAGTGGACGCAGTTGTTGTGAGCAAAAGCCGCGAGAGAAAGCCATTCTACCCAGTCGTCTTGGAGATGGTTGACGAAGATGCGGAGGTATTTTTCAACCTCTTGATTGACGTGTTCTGTCTGTCCATCTGTCTGTGGGTGATAGGCGGTGGATACGTTTGCCTTGATCTGTAACAAGTCATAGAGGTCTTTCATGAACTTGGAGACAAACACGGAGCCTCGGTCAGAGATGACTACTTGAGGCATTCCATGCTTGGCATAGACTTCGTCGCGTAAGATTTTGGCCCACCCTTCCGATGACAGCTCTGTCGTACATGCTATCGGTATGATTTCCTTAGAGAATCGATCAACGATCATTAAGATAGCGTCTTGACCGTTGCACTTAGGTAAACCAGTGACCATGTCGACGGAAATATGAGTCCATGGTCGGGAGGGTATGGCGTTCGGATGGAGAGGCGCCGCTTTTGCTTGAGTGCTTGACTTAGTTTGTTGGCACGTCTCGCAGGCACGGACATAGGCCTCTATGTCTTTCTTCATCCTGGGCCACCAGTATTCTCGTAAGACGAGTTCTTTGGTCTTCTCAATGCCAGGGTGTCCCACTGTCCTATGGTCGTGATGCATTGCGATGATTTCCCCTCGTAATGCATGATTTTGGGGAATATAGATACGGTGATCATAGAAGATCAAACCGTTATCTAGAGACATCCCTCGGTCATGGTTGAGAGATGCAGATACGTTCTTGTCCCATCAGTGGTGGTCAAGCGTGGCTTGCTTGATTTTGGTATGGATTTCCTCGATTGTGGGCATGACCATTGCCCGGAAATGCTCAGGTTTGAGGATGATAACCTCATCGTTGTCCTCCTGTCCTTGCTCGTGATCTGCTCGTCGACTGAGTAAGTCGGCTTTCTTGTTTGCCATCCCTGGCTTGTGATGTAGCGAGAAATGGTACTTGGCGAGCTCAGTTACCCAACGCGCTTGACGTCGGTTGAGTTTCTGGGGCTTTCGGAAATATTGCAGATTCTGATGATCTGTCCATATCTCAAAGTCCTGCGCTGCTCCCATCAGATAGTGTCTCCACTCGTCCAGGGCTAGCATGATGGCCAGCAGTTCTTTGTCGTAAATTTCGTAATTTCGTTCTGTAACTGTTAGGGACTTGGACAGAAATGCGACTGGGCGCCATTTTCCGTCCTGCTCTTGTGACAATACGGCGCCGATCGCTCCCTCGCTTGCGTCCGCCTCTACGCGGAACTTGCCTCCTTCTGTGGGTATTGCCAGTACCACTTCTTCGGCTAGTAGTCTCTTCAACTCTTGGAATGCGTCCTGCTGCGCTTTTCCCCACTTCCACGGATCGTTTCCTGTTAGCTGTGTCATAGGTTTGACGACTTTGCTATATCCTTTGATGAAACGTCTGTAGAAGTTGGTAAAGCCTAAGAACGACTGAAGCTGCTTCTTTTTGGTCAGAACGGGCCACTCCGCTATTCCTGCGATCTTGACTGGGTCCATGCGAATGCTTCCCTCACTGATGATGACACCAAGGTACTCGGTTTCCAAGGTCTCGAACTCGCATTTTTCCGCTTTAAGGAATAGCTTGTTCTCTCGTAAGACCTTGAGAACCTCGCGCGTAATGCGACGGTGCTCTGCCTTGGTTTTGGACATGATTAAGATATCGTCAAGGTAGACGGTGATGGCGCCTGATGCAATGAGGTTTTTGAAAATGTCATTCATCATCCACTGGAAGGTGGCGGGCGAGTTGGTGAGCCCGAAGAACATAACCGTGGGTTCGAACAACCCTCGATTAGTTCTGAATGCCGCCTTCCATTCGTCGCCAGTTTTGATGCGCACGTTGTTGTATCCCCATCGAACATCAAGTTTGGAAAAGTACTTGGCACCTCGTAGTTTATCCATTAGCTCCGAGATGAGTGGAAGCGGGTATTGATTTTTGATCGTCATCTCGTTGAGCTTACGATAATCTTGTACTGGTCGCAGTTTGCCATCCTTCTTTTTGACGAAGAAGAAAGGCGAAGCCATGGGCGACTTTGAGGGCCTTATTCGTCCACTTGAGAGGTTCTTGTCCAGGAATTTGTCGAGTTCAGCCTGCTCATTTCGATTAAGAGGGTAGACCTTGCAGTCGAGATTGGCGTTCGCGTTTGGAATAAGTTCGATTGCGTGGTCCCACGTCTTTGGTTTGGGAAGTTCATCGAAACTGTCTTTGTCGAACAGATCGCTGAAATCCCAACACCATTCTGGGACCATTTCTTCAAATGTCTTCGCTTTCTTGTCTGCGTTGGCTGCGGCAGCTAAGTCATTGGCGTGATGAGCGCATATGAGTATAGCCCGTGTGAAGTCTATTGCAAGAATTGTGTCTCCCTCCTCCAGCTCTTCGTCCCACCTGTTGTCAGGATCCGCATCAGGTAGTACGAATGGGTTTTTGCGGCATTCGCACCGTGCAAACATTAATCCTCCTGTCTTCCAATTGATGATCGGATTATGCCGGGCTAACCAATCGTGGCCGAGGAAGATCTGCTTATCATCGAGATCTGTTATGGCTAGATCTATTCGTTCTGAATGATCTCCGATTTTAAGACTGATCTCGGCGTATTCAGTAATTGATCCTCCTTGGTTCTTGGTTCCGTCGGCATTGTAGACCGGGATTGGCGCGGCTGTGGCATGGGTCAGGATTTTGTACTTTTCAACGAACGTCTTATTGATAGCGCTGCTGGTGCACCCGCTGTCCACCAGCGCCTTTGTAGCAATTCGGGTAAGAGTTCCTGGTATCCCGATTTTGACGGGTAGAACCAGGTCCTTCCCTTTGTTACTTAATGCGCTGATGTATCATTTTGGCTGTCGTAGTTCTTCGAGCCATTTGAGTGCGTTACTCCGTTCCATCCCTCTTATTGCCTCGAGCATTGTGTCGACTACTTCTCCTGTGCGCATCTTATGAATCCAATTCATTAAGATCGCCTTTGCCTCCTCCTCTGTCTTGGCTTGTACTACGCCATGCAGAGTCCACTCAGCCTCGAATGGTTTGAGCCACCATTCACTGTAGGTCTTGCCACTAATGTAAGTGCGCGAGAGTTGCGGGGCCTCCTTAGCCTTCGTGTCGACCTGTGAGGGTTCAACTACCGTTGGCGAGGTCACCGCAGTTTCTAAAGGGGATAAATTAGCCTTCTTGTTCATCATGAAACTGGTAATGTCCTCGTCGTCAGGTATTTCTTCAATGAAAGCTACCTGATGCCCCCTTTGCACTGCCTGGGCGCTAGCAGCTTCCTGGTCCGCGGCTTTCTGGTCGGCCATCTCCTGGGCACTTATGGCTGTTCCCAAAGCCCCTTGGTGTATAAGGGATTTAGACTTTGGCAGCCTTACGAAGATCTCTTTTACCAGAGGAGGTTTTGCCGTAGCTATTCCCTCTAAACTGCCAGCGAGGCTGGGGCTCCGTAGAGACGCCTCACAGTCGTGTGAGACGGCGTTAGCAGAGTCGGCACTAAGTGCCTCGTCTGTCCCCTCCAGTCGTGTCCGCACCCTGGCGCACACTCCAATGAAGTTGCTAGGTGGTAACGACGCCGTTATAAGGGGTGTCACTATGGTAGGTGACTTATCGTCCGATGCTTTCCCCCACAATGGGTTACTTGCTGAACGTTTAGTCGCCGGTAGTCTAACTACCGTGACATCCGGGCCTGGGAGAGAGAGTTGATTCTTGCTTAGTTTCTGGTCTGATTGCGAAGTCGCGGGTATATTCGAATGCATGGGGGTAACTACAACAGGTATATAAGTACATTGATAAGTCACGATGGGCGTACCAGCCAAAACTAAGTCCTTTGCCGAGTAAGTCAAATCATTTACTTCTCGGCGCTCTCTTTTACTTCTTCAATTGAGGCAAGCGGCGTTTCCTGGGAATCCCAATATGCATTGGTGCGTCGCAAGCTTTCCTCCCGTGATTTGGGCGCATTGGGGCAGTCGTGCTTGAAGTGACCCTTTTTGCCACAACGAAAGCATACTGATGCTGCCCTGGCTGCGTCAACATCCATTGGTGCGCCGTGTCCCCCGTAAGTCGTTCCCGACACTGTCTTCGTTGACGGCATAGGAACTGCTGTTTGACCACCCTTAGCAGGTGTGGTCGTCTTCTGTGGCGGTGTTTTCGATGGTGTCGCCGTAGATCCTTCTGCCTGTCTTAGGCGCCAGTTGTAGTTGATGCAGAGGAGGCGAGTCTTCCAGCCTTCGTACGTGGTGGGCACTTCCGCGTCGGCCGAGTATATAGTATTTTTACTCAACTGGCAGGCGGCCTTCTTGATTTGATGGAGCATGACTTGCTCGTTGTCGCGTACTCTGGCATGGTAGGCTAGTTCTTCAAACTCTTGGAAGAACTTGTCACCGTCCTTATTCTCTGACTGCCTAAGCTTCTCCCACTTTGCATACTTCAGCTGTGCGTCTGCATCCTTCCAGAACCTTGCGCGTAGCTCCTTCTTGAAATCGTCGTAGGATAGGTAGAGCTGGGCTCCCGTCGCTTGATCCCTCCCTATTACTTGTGCGCCTAACTCCCACCATGTCTCAGCGTCTCCTGCAAGTTGAGAGACGCAGAAGAGGACTTTATGAGGGGGGTGGCGGAAGTGTCGGTTGAACGCTTTGAAGTGCAATTCGCACTTTAGGAAGAATCAGGTGATGTCGGTAGAATCACCCGTGAAGTCTTCGACCTCTTTGAGGAGTTTTGGTTTAAACTCGTCATAAGGGGCGACGGCTCCGTCGGCTAGTTGCCAGGGTACTGGCGGATCTGGGAGAGGCAGTGGTGCGGGAAAGAGCAGGAGTGCATACCTTACTGGTGGTACTGGAGGAGTGGGAGGTTGCGGTGGCTGTGCACCACCGCCTCCTCCACCGGGAGCTCCATGGCCACCACCAGCAAATGGCTGGTTGAATGGTATGTAGCCAGTTTGGTAAGCTGCCAGCGATGCTGGCTCCCTAGTATAGGAAAAGGCCCCAGTTGATCCTGTGAAGGATGTTTCTGCTGGCTCCTGGGCTTCGATCTCTGTCACTTCTTCTTCGTAATCGGGAAACTCCTCCATGGGAGCGTCCCGATGTATATCGTTCCATAGGAGGCGAGCGTTCCGCTCTGCCTCGTATTGGAGTATGTCATCGGCTGGGAGTCCTCTGTTTCTTTTCATCAAATAGTCGTTCCCGGCTTGGGATTGTCCCCAAGTCCGGTCAAAGGGAAGTTCATAAGCAAAGTAAGTAAAAATGTCTGCATAATCGGATTGCCTTAAGATAGCTGGTATACCCATTCTCGGGTCATTGTACGTCCTCTCATAGAACCTAATCGCGTCTGTTAGTGTCATCGGAGGGGGGCTGGGGCGTGTGCTCGCCCGACGACTCGGTGGTCGACTGATGCCTTCCATCGATCGTTGCGAAGGGGGTCGCGACTCGGGGTGGACGCTGCGGCTCGACGACAGTCTCCAAGGCGCTCGACTCGCGCGCTCTGAGATGTCGGGCGAGTCGTTCCCAATGGGTGTTGCGACTTCGCTCACCACGGCGCGTGGGGGGGTAGAGATGGGAGGAGGGACCAGCGACAGGTTCTCCGGGGACTGGAGGGGAGTATGGGCAATTCTCGATGTGCTGGTCCCAATGTCTGAGCTGCCTGCTTCCGAGCGGGGGAGGGGATCTGTGGCCTGGTGAGCCCCGATCGGAGGGGAAGTAGGCGCTATAGGGGATATCGACATTATCCCAAAAGAGCTTGGAAGGAATACCGGCTGCGGGTGGTGGAGTTGGGTACCTATCTGCACAAGTATCGTAATTGGTGACGGGGGCGACGGGTCTGACATCGCGGCCCACGTCGAATCCCCCGACTTGTGCGGCGAATCAGGTGTATGTGCCAGGAGAGGGGGTTCGAGGGACATAGGGGATATATTCGGGTGAGGGAGGGATGGCGGGGTGGATGAACGTAGCTCTTCCGGCAGGGGGAGTAGCTGATCTTTCTGGGATGACAGGAGAAGTCGACTGAGAAATGACTTCTTCTTCTTCTGTGACCCCTCCCCGAGCGAGCTCGTTGAGTGGGATCGGTCGGTGTGGTATGGGTGCGAAGATTTGGGGTGGCTGCTGCTCGAGCGGAATGGCATCGACATTGCTGGAGAGGGTAGGGGAAGTAGAGACTGTGGGGGCGGTAGGGTTGTGTTCGCAACTCTTCGCGGCGGCCTGCAGAGAGTCCTGAGCGTGAGAATGAGAACGAGGGTGACGACGGTGGCGCTGGGGATTCCAAGAGCAATGGCTAGATCTTGGGCGGTACCGTTAGACATGGAAGATCTGGTTAAGGATCTAAAGAAAAGCTTTGAGCTAATTGTTAGACCCGACGTCTGAACAAGGGTAAATACACAGGTGTAACGAGTTGATATGATCACTGTTAAGTCCCGGAGAGTTCGAGTGTCAAGACTAAGGCTTTAGCGCTTAGCGAGAAGTGGAATGTTTCGGTATGATTAAACGTTAGCTCAAAGCTAGGGAATATACAGCTTTGAGTAGACTACTTATATACTGGAACGAAGGTTCAATAATAGGTACACCGTGTTAGAAAGTGAATAAGCAGAATACACGGTGAGTGAGATAAAACACACGCGGAGTGAGTCTGGAGTAAGTATGACGACGCGATGACGGTGTGATGATGTGAAGATTTACGAAGGCTCCGTGGAGTCGCGGATCTGAAGATAAGATAAGATAAGTGCCAAAGATAAGATAAGATAAGAGGCGCTTAGATAAGGAAAACAAATAAATCGTAACAATTTTGGCTTGCGTATTTGAGATTGAAAGCCACTGTTCAGGATTTGGGTATCAAATCCTGAAGGGGAAATCCTTTCCCAAAGACTGGAGGGATTTCCCACTGTATTTTGGAAACAAAGCGCTGACATGCTTTGCAAGTGTTCATGTGTGTAATTTTGCAATTCCTACTAAGGAATACATGCTACAGTGTCTAGATACTAAGGAACTAAGAAACACCACAGAGTGCATGGATGATAATGCCGGTAATAGAATTGACAGAGTAAAGCTGGGTGGAGCACATGACTTAACCTGAGAACGGTGCTAGAAAGGCTGTACTAGGTATAAAGTCTCAGTACTTGACACTGAGTGCTCTGACAAGGCATAATACATGCATGCAGTGAATATAGCAGGACATGCTTGTGAGAGTAAGTAATAACTTCATGCAACATTGATCTATGATGTGCACAGCATGGATGCCCTGGAGCTTAGAGCTCTAGACCATATGATGTCAGAATTTGGAGTAAAACCCAAAGTCACTGACTTTGGCCAAAGTGCGTGAGGCCTAGACAAGAAACTAGTTGCCTTCCTGACCAGAGAATTCCTGGAAAGAACATTATGAAGAGAAATGAGAGTTGTGCGCTAGGCTGCAACTCCAAGGAGGTAGTAGCTGACGCCAATACACGTGGTATAGCACTGCTAACCGATGTCATGACCCTCAGCAATAGAATCTGGCCCCGGGCTGGACTCCTGAGTCAGCACCAAGCTATGGCGTGATGATTGTGACATGCGTAGGATGCAAACGAGTGAGCCCCGCAGCAGAAATAATACTATATATGGTTGTACCAATTTGTAGAACATAGAGTAGATAAATAGCACAGTGTAATTGTAGTGTACAAGTTTTGGACCCCCATTGTAGTCACATGCAAGCTTCCAGCTTAGCGCTATAGCTTTGGGATTAGTTTGTAACTTTGAGTGAGGGAATATACCTAGAATTGATATCATATTGAGTGAATTGAGTCACACGCAAGGCATAGAAGGCTAGCACAATGCTTGTGTGACTGTTAATTGGTTGGGTGACTTGAGCTCTAACCTGAGAAGAAGAGCTAGTGTTATTGAGGATGCACTCTTGTGCTTTGAGGGTTTCTTGTGATGCAAGGCACTACAGGTGGCAGAGGTTCAAACCCTTTGGCCTGTCGGATGGGGTTTGTTTGGTTATTGTGTCTCTGGATTGCATAGGTTAGAACCCTGTGGATCTATGATTGGTTTGGAAGCTCGAGCGTGTAGGTTTGAATCCTGTGGCTTTAGTGGACAGTTTTTGTGAAGTCTTTCTGCTTAGAGTGCGAAGCTTTGAGTCATGTGTAGTGTGTTTTGAGTCGTTTGAGGTCACTCTGCGTGCCGCTTTAGACTTATTGAGGGTTTTGTGTATGTCTCTCGACGTTGCATGTATTGTACTACACCGTGCCTTGAGGCCCTGCAACAAATGTCACACCTCTTGTTATTAAAAGCCTTCAGACTTTGAGAGATTTAGATAAGTACCACGTGCTATCGCTATACGTGGGTATTGTATATTCTGAGAGTCCCATTGTTCTAATTCATTCTGCTTCTATCGCATCAGAATCCCCCACAAACTTGAGGGTTTGTGTGTGTAGTGTTGGGTGTGGGTATCATCAGTGTCTTTGACACTGTTGCATTTCTAGCTTGCACGCACAGAGTCTCTTCAACGCCCATACAAGTTACAGCCATAAGCCGTATGGCAAAAGGACCTCAATGGTACAGTATTTTGCCCATATACTGTACCATACCCATCCTGTATACCGTATACAGGTGGCATTTAGGAGGTCTGTGATCTATGTTGGGTGAGATTTATCATCAAAATGTCGTATTTGATTAATTGCACTCACCACATGGCCAAAAGAATAGCTCCATGCCTAATTTTGGCCTACCCATATAGTAACCATACAAATACAGCCATAAAAATGTAATTCTAAAGTGCTGACGGTATGGGTACGAGCCCGTATGTACAATACCTGTATCCACCATATGTATGGGTACAGTGGGCATCCCTAAATGTACCCATACCCACACTAACAAGACTTTAAAATGACTAGATGGTATGGTGTGCAGTCTTACTGACTAGTTATAAACATATATTTCATAGAAATCTGTACATGAAAAAACTGAATATTTGTCTACCACATATACACAAATTGTAATTTAAATGCGCTCCTCAATGTCCATATACACACCAGACCCACTTGTTGACATGCAAGCCCAAACTTCTGGTACATAATCCTCCGATGAGCAGTGCAAAAGTTGATGTGGAAGAACAGGTGCATGACCAAAATACAGGTAAAAAGAATCAGCATAGTGTGTGGCAACTGTTTTCTCAAGTTCCAAAAATTCATTTTCCCTCCAGCCCATAGTCTGGACTTTGTCGAGCAGTGCCGGACATGTACCATTCCATGCCCACATCATTTTCTTCATGGCAAAGATATATGGTGCACACTGCAACCACAGGTGATGTGCTGACACACTTGGAAAGCATTTACACGTGTAATTTCGCAAAATGTATCAATACATACATTTTATAAAACCTGGATGCCAATGCAATGAGATATACCTTAGAGCGCAATGTCCTAAGTGTGGGCAATGAAATACCTTGAGTGATATTTGGTGGAGCGCATGGCTTAACTGTAGAGTGATACTATAAGTGTCACACTAAGTATAAAGTCCCAGCACTTGACACTGAGTGCGCTGACAATGCACAGACAACGCGTGCTAAGAATAGAACCAGAGAAGCTCAGAAGATAATTAACACTTTGCATAGCCTTGATCTATGACTCGCAAGGCACTGCCATGCCAGAAGCTAGTGATCTAGGCCTCAGAGTGTGTAGAATTGAAGTAAGACAGATGTCTCTGACTTTGGCCGATGCGCACGAGGCCTAGACTAGAAGCTGGTGGTCCGAGAAGACCATGGAAATCACTAGAAGATATTATTACTATAAAGACGAGCTGCGCACTAGGCTACAACTCCAAGGAGATACAAGGTGATGTCTGTACGAGTGGATAGCGTGGCTAACCGATGTTGCGCAACTGAGAGACCAGGATCTGGCCCCGAGCCGGAGCTCGGAGTAAGCGCCAAGCAATGGTGTGATTATAGCAACATGTGCAGCACCCAGGAAAGGAAGTTCCGCAGGCTAAGAGTTCCTATTTAAGGTTGTATTAATTGGTAGAGCGCATAGTATAGTAATAGTGTACAAGTTTTGGACCCCCACTGCAGACGCGCGCAAGCCTCCAGCTTAGCGCTCTAGCTGTGGGATCAGTTTGTAGCTTCGAGTGAGAGAATAGACCATTTATTGATAACACCAGAGTGACTTGAGTAGTGTGCGAGGCATAGAAAGCTAATGTGGGACTTGTGTACTGTTTGAGTGATTGGTTGACTGCGCTCTAACCTGAGAATAAGAGATTTGTGTCATTGCGGACATGCTCTTCAGTTTTGAGGTTTTCTTGTGATGCACAGTGCTACAGGCAGCAGAGGTTCAAACCCATCGGCTTGTGGGCAGCATTTCTTGTTGTGCGAGATACTACAGGCGGCAGAGGTTCAAACCCTTTGGTCTGTTTAGTATTCATGCAGAGGCCTTCATTGTACACGCGGTGTTACAGGCGGCAGAGGTTCAAACCCTGTGGTCTGATTAGCATGCACTTGAGGGTTCTCATTTCCACAAGCAGCAGAGGTTCAAACCCTTTGGCTTGTCAGATGGGGTTTATTTGGTTATTACATCTCTGGATCGCATAGGTTTGAACCCTGTGGGTCTACGATTGGTTTGGAAGCTTGAGTGCATAGGTTCAAATCCTGTGGCTTGAGTGGACATTTTGTGAAGGGTTTCTGCTTAGAGCGCAAGCTTTGAGTCATGTTTAGGGTGTGTTTAAGTTCTTTGTGGTCACCTGTGTATGTTGCATGAGACTTATTGAGGGTTTTGTTGGTGTGTGGTGATGAGTTGTGTATTGTAGTACA
Source organism: Armillaria nabsnona (assembly GCA_030407065.1). Lineage (NCBI taxonomy): Eukaryota > Fungi > Basidiomycota > Agaricomycetes > Agaricales > Physalacriaceae > Armillaria > Armillaria nabsnona. The sequence goes on from JAUDQA010000031.1 coordinate 358,414, forward strand.
CCTTGCCTTGAGGCCCAGCGACATCTGTTGCTCCTCTTGTTATAAAAGCCTTTGGACTTAGAGAGATCTAGATACCCTATGAGTGCAATTGCTATACGTGTGTATTGTATATTCTGAGAGTTTAGTTGTTTTGCTTCAATCTGCTTCTATCACATAATATCCCCCCAAGAACTTGAGGGTTTGTGTGTGTAGCATTGTGTGTGGTGTGATCAGTGTCTTCAACACTGTTGCATTTCTAGCCTGCGCACATAGAGTCTCTTCAGCACAACACCGTAGTGGGCACATCTGACATCAATCTGGCCAGGTAAATGGTGACCATCAGGAAAACACCGACTGACATCTTGAGAGTGTGAAGAAGCAGTTGCTCAATGGTGCAATGCTCTGAATTCACAATGAAAATTCACCTCACTAAGCTCCCAGCATACTTCCTGCTGTTCCTCTAACGTGAGGGACTCATATGCCTTCCCTCGCCAAAATGCTGTGTGTGCATCATTATCTGCTCACAGAGGAAATTCTTCCAGGTATCCATTCGTCATCTTTTGTACCTCCTCAGGCTGCTTGGCTGCCTGCCCACCTGTTTCACCAGCTGAATGAAGGAAACCCATCCGAAGTGCCGTCTGCCACTCCTGGTGGTACAGATTGACCGGTACTTCCTCAGTCACTGTCAGACAAGCATACAGTGGTGCTCGCAAGTGAAGCCATGACACTAGGTATGACTTTACTTTTTCCTCCATATTCAATGTCACAATGATGTCTGGGTGAGGGAACATGTATTGATTTTCGTGTGGAATTGCTGTAGGATTGGAAGCTTCAGGCTGTGCTGAAGAGTGACAGTGAGAAGAATTGGCAACAACAGTGAGAAGTCCGAGACACCATGGCTCAACCAAGGGGGGCAGGAAAGGGTGCTTTGGGTCTGTTAGCTAATGTGAAGTCCCCTTCGCTTGTGATCCAGAGGCTTTCTTTTGATCTGTGAAGGAGATTGGATTATTAAGCCTAGGTGTTGATGAGAATAGCAAATACTTACATGGCAAATAACGAGCATTCAATGTTGTCGACACGGAGACAGGGACATCCTCCTGACCCATGATAATGGGAGTCGACAATGCAAAGGGATCCACCCAGTGTATTGAGTGCATGGTGAAGTCTTGAATCTTGTGGTACTTTTAAGGGTCTCTTGATGATCCAACAAACACTGAGGGCAGTCATAAAGGGCACAGTTCATCCACAAAGGGTGGCATTGTGAAGTTGGACAGCCTATCAATGTGGACACCTCGCAGGTCCTTCATTGCAATGATACGCCAGACTGGAATGCTGGCCTTGAAGAAATGTTGGATTATGGTAGCGTCATTGGAAAAGGCACCAACAAGAGTGTTGTCAATGGGCATACTGGTGATGTGCTCGGTAATGGCGAGTGGCAAATGGACTAGTGGCTGGCAATAAACACCAACAAACACTAAACCTATCACAAACTCTACACTTATCACCAATGTATTGAATTTGGGTGTTTCGAGTATGATAGAAGCACTCTGCAGACTTCAATAATCAAGGAAAGTTGTTTTAAAGACTTTTATTCATTACTAGTGAGCTATACAAGTGTACTACTCACACTAGCGGGGTTGGTAAGACACAATTGGGTGAATAGTGACTTGTTTTGAGCTACTGTGCTCGCTCTGACTGGGACGGCTTCAAACTAGTGGCTCTCTTGGCCCTATACTGCTTCCTACAAGTGATAAACACTTGACTAGTCGCACTCTGGGCTGACTAGTAGTGCTCTTGGCCTAAGAATAATACTTTAAATGTTGAGAACTTGCTTGAACTAACTTCGAAACACTCTTGGCCTTTGCAGGACACTAAAGATTGCTCTAAGACACTTCAATTCACTCTATGCTATGGGTAACTTAGCAACTAGTAGCCGCTTTGTTGAGGTTAAGCACAAAAGTCTTTAATTGGGGCACTAGATACTAACTAGTAGATCACAATCATGGGGATGGCTTGCCTGAGCCACATGTGCGCCTATCCTACTACTTATATACTAACAATCAAGGTACAATTGAGATATAAATAACTGACTAGAGGGGTATTATTGATAAGGATTTCTTGGCTAGTCACGAATAATGGTGAATAATCATGCAATAGTTGGTCTAGAAACGGCTGCTTGCTGACTAGTGAGCCTAGGAGCTCTGCTAGAGGTTGTATTCCGTATCCTTGGTGCAGCAACGCTCCACTAGTGTCAAGGGTAAACAACTGGACCAGCAAACGTGCCTGTAGTAGCTGTTGATCGTGATCGAAGGCACAGCCCAGCTATACTAGTCCCAATCGTAATAGATCTGTATCATGCTAGTAGGATCGGCTGCAAGGTTAATCCATTGCTAATTCATTTCTAAGTCCTGCTTTGAGATTGCCGCATGACTAGTTAACCTGACTTAGGTGTTTGTGCCCAGATCGGCCCACTAGTGACTGAACTTCACGAGATTTGTGTCCTCTGCCTCTTGTTGGGTGTGCTAGTCGCATTACTCGTCCGCTAGTGGCCATATTTATTTAGTCCTGCTAGCATTCAAGTTACTAGTATGGCCGGCTGGTAGATTTTACCCACTAGTGGTATCGCATCTAAGTCCTGGCTCTACTAGCTGCATACTAGTCTAACTATCAGCTCGAAGCCTCAGCTATAGTCCTTTTTGTATCACTAATGTAAGGTAGATATGCAATAGTATTTGTATAAAATCGCAAAATCTAGGTGTGAACACATAGATGGCATATCACTGGGCACGTCACTCTCTGGAGCCTCCATAAGAGGCTTGTATATCATCATATACTCGACGAAAGCGTGTAATTCATGCGCAACATGCTGGGTCTCAGCAACGGTCAGACTGACCCGAGTAAATGAGGTAGGGAGGGTGTGAAGATGTCCCAACAGTAGCTCAATGATGCTAATGTGGCTTTGCAAGCCATTCAGCACAGTGTTACTCCCACTAACACCACCAACAGAGTCGATTACAGCCTGGCATGCACTCTGCAGCCTCAGAAATGTCAAGTGGCGCAGACATCCCACACCCTTGATGATGGCCGTATCATCACACTCCACAAAGTCGTAATTGGTTAGCCTGTGAAACAAAGGGCATAGAGCTTTGGCTCCCTCTGGTGTGATTCTCTGAATGCATGCAAAGTGGGGAAATTGCTCGATATATGCTTGAGGCCATTGAAGGTGGTCATCAATGCTGTATCAATAATTTGCTCACATGTACACTTCATGTTGGGCACTGATAGGCGGTCAAGGCATGATTGATGAGTTGGGTGTCATGATGAATGAGTCCTGGCCATCCAGGATGGTACCATATTTGCCGTCGAAGGGGCCATTGGCTAGATATTTGTTAGAGAGAAATGTAGTCCCAAAGGTGACCAGCAACATACATGTACCAGCCACACTGTTGTGAAGCAGAAGCTTTGGGTTGCCTCAAAATTTTGAGGGCACAAGATCTTCAGGAAGCATGTGTGACAACTGGGGAGCTTTATTGTACTTGAGTTTAGGTTGAAAGAACATGACATTGTTGAGGTGAGGAAAAGGGAGCCTGGTCGGTACGGTCCAACTGCCACTGAGAGATGTCGAGCAGCTTTGAAGGCACACCCATCAACCAAAGATTGAGGTCACACCGTTGACTAGACCACCAACAAATGATGTCAAGTGGACACAGTGACACAGTCATGTCAACCATTGGAGCAAATTAATAAAAGGTTGCTGACAAAGACGTCAAGTGACCATGGCAACATGACCGTCAACCATGACGAAGAGTAAAAAGAAAAAGAAAGAAAGAAAACTCACCTTGAATCAAATAAGTACTGTGGTGGCTAAAGGCACGCTCAATCAATAAATCATTGCGCCTGTATTATTCCAGACATGTGCTACAAAGTCATGTCTCATGCTGACTAACAATGATCTCGTACATGATCTGATATTTCGAAACTTGCTTTCCTCTTCTATCATTGGGCTTGACCTGCAAGGTCAGCCTTTCCATTTGATGTCTTTTGTCGATGGATGGATTGGCTTGACAATTCTTGTTGGCTTCATTCCTTGACATGTTTCATTGGGAAAACTATTAATATCATTAAATTAATTTAACACCAAAAACTACTACACAGAATTGTGCACTGGGCGTTCTCTACATGCATGATATATATGTTTGTCCTGTCATTCATCTGTCGCCTGTTTGACTGTCACTGTGTGCCTACTCCCTGGACCCTATTTATTGCCACTCTCCCTCGAGACCTTGAACATCGCCTTCGCTTCAGCTGGCTCATCAACTAAACACTAAGCATCACACCTTGATATGACCTCGAGCCCACCTATTTCCACTTTACCTCAAGTCCTTATCGCTTCAGCCCATGCATTGTGACTATTGCAAGGCTTCTTGCTGCATGTCATTGATGTGCATAGGGTCCCCCAGCGAAGTCAAAGAAACCAATAAGGACAAGTTTGTTGCACTCAGTATGCTGAAGGCTGGTGCCATTACATGTCCGTTTGGCCACAGATGCGGTGTGTTCATGTTTTATTTCACTAACTGCATGTGTGGCTCGTTGCTGACTGCCAACATCAGTACGTTGCGTCCAGCTTTGTGCTGCCTTTCAAAACGTGTCCTGCATACATCACACTTCCTTGTCATTTGGGATGCCTCTTGACCTTTTAAAAGGACATAAACATTGGAAAAGCTACCTACAACCCCTCAGTTCTCACAATGTCTGATCCAGTGGAGCACTGAGAACAGCCACCAGCCCCAGTCGTCAGTACGACAAATACAAGCACGCCTTCAGAAGTGCCTACCTCTGATCTCGAGGAGCTGCATGATTATTTCAAGACTCGTGGCCTCATTGACATCCTGTGCTTGCTTCAATCTTACGAAGATCAAGACCAAGTAAGATTTAAGTCTTTATTCTCAGTCTCTTGATAGGCTCATAGCTGCACAGACACTTCAGCAGACTCAGCTTCAGGTCAATGATATGATGGAGAAGAATAAACTCCTCATGTTGGCAATGCCTTCTGGATCTGGTGACAAGAAAGCTACCTTGACAAGGGTCCAGTACAAGTATATCACGTGGTTTGCCAAGTACTGCATGTCAATGATCGACCCATGGGTGAATGCAAGCAAAATTTTCCAAGCCCGGGAGTCTGTAGACAATGGGCTGGTACTTAGCCCCAAACGATATGCCTCTCCAGAGTTGGAAAAGAATGCACTTTATGCAGAGGTTTATGCAAATTTGAAGCCAGAGCACGCAGTCTTATTCAAATGGAACTATGGTCCAGCGAAACAAAGGGTACAAATCTACTTCATTATCTTCTAATACTTCATGTGCTGATGAATCTTTCTCAGTTTATCAAATGCGCCTCTGATGGTCATTCCATATTTGTCAGCTGCATCAAGCATGACTGTTTTCGTACTGTCTTTGGGTCCATGGTCCCATCAGCTTCGGAGCAAGGGTTTGACATGTTCAAAGATCTCACCTGTCAGCAACTTCTAGGCTATGACGCCAAGAAGGAAGTATACACGTCCCTACCACCTATCCTTTGGCCAGATGGCATGAGGGGCATCGACAATTGGTTTCTGTTTAGAAGTGAGACCTTGATGAAGGTAAGGTCTACTTCTTTGTATGCATGTCTGACCTAAAGGGTATCCTAATTTTAGATACTCACTGTCACTTTGTTTGGCTCGGCAAGTTTGAGAGAAGGCAAAGCCATCAAGAAGAAACTGACGAATGGAATCCTCTGGGGCATGAATGAAGTCACACCAGGTGCTATCACATTTGCAGCCATTATGGTTAGTATACTCTCAGTCTTAGGATGTGCAGTCGCTCACAAGTCACTTGCTAGGCCCGTTTTGTTCTTTCTGGTGATGAATGTTTTGATGAACATGGGGCACGCTCTCACATTCACTATGCAGCTGACTTCAAGCTCTACAAATCAACTATCATCAAGTATCTTGAAAACACCACATGAAGGACACCATCGCTGCATTCAATCAATTTGTCTTCAAGGACCAGAGCTTGGATCACAATAGCCAGCGAGCCAAAGAAGGCGAGATCATTGAGATACCCAATGACTTCTCCGATTCCTCTGGATCTGATGAAGAGCCCTTTGAAGCGCAGGAAGTCAATGTCCAATCTAATTCAGAACTCACACCCACCCCCAGCCCTTCAAATGTCGCTGTTGAAGAGCTTGTTGACAGTGTTGGAGCAGTAACCCTAGGTGAGAATCATTATATTGTAACAATTTGATTTTAATTATCCTTTTCTAGCTGAATCTAATGCGGTGGATGAAGTTGAACACCCCATGAATACCCCTTCATTATCTTTATAGACAATATTAGCCCTGACATTGATCAACAGATTCAGGTAGCGGACGAGATAGGTACAGGCCATGGTCAGGGAAACAAACGGCGGGGCCAAGGTAAAGCCTGAGGTGCAGCGTTAGTCTCTCAACCTGTGCCAACTCGCTGAAGCAATCATACAACGCGCTGAACTGATGGATTTGAAGGTATTGAGGAGGATGATATATATGGGTGATGATTTACAGCATGTAATGGACTTGCCACTTCAAAACAATGTGTGATTTCTGCCAGAAACTGAGTAGAATGTGGGCAGACCATTGGGTGAGACTTGTTTTTAAAAAAAGGCCACATTGGTTACAGTCACACCGCAAAAGTGCCCAGAGGCCGAGGAGACATCCCTTGGAGACCTTGTTCAGATGTATAGAGTGGATGTCCTGTAGTGTTCATTCCAAGGTTAACTAGAGGTGCAATCATTGACGTGAAACTGAGATCCATGTGGATGTCGCTCAGGTACCCATCGCACCGGGGTAGCACCTGAGCCTTCTGACCTGTAACCAACATTGTCTCTACCTCCAATCTATATGTCACATTTGCACTCTTTCTCAATCTCTCACAAATATAAATGTGGCTTTTTACATGCTCCTTTTCTTATAAATCTCAACACATCATGGCCTCAAGTCATCAAACCGCTGTCTGCCACAACATCATTGTTGCGCCATCTGTAGTGAAGAATGGTCTATCTCTCTCAATGAGCTTTGAGGCATTAACTCCTGGAACATATGTGTGTGTATGTTTATTATATATTTCAGTTCAGCGGTCTGAATGTTATCAAGACTCTGAATGTCAACATCACGGTAGACAAACATCAAAGTGATAGGGAAGCATTGCCACCTGGTCCAACAGTCGATGAGCTTGTGTTTGGTGACACAATTCCTGCCAAGTCTGAGTCTCTCACACAGCTTTCCTTCTTGATGCCAGTACTTCAGACCATTCCAATTGAGCCATCATCATCCAGTCAGCCTGTCCAAATGCACTGCCAGGAATCCGAACAGCCAGGACATCAATATCCCTGTGACAAGTCTTTGTCTCCTCGCTTGCAAGCACCCTCTCCAGTTCTGCCTTCAACACCAATCCAGCTCAGTCCTGTTCAGTTGCAGACCCAGTACGACTCTCCGACTGACTACGAACACTATCTCAAAGAGGTTTCCAAGCCTGGTTATAAATATCCATAGGGCAGGCCATCTCCTGCTACTAGCTCTCATGCTGACAAGCCTCAGACCGATCCTGGACAGGACTATGTCCCAAAATGGGCTCAAGACTTCATGAACAAGGATATGCCATCACAGCCCACTGTTCTTCAAAGCCAATTCTTCAAGCACAAGGCAGTAGGACCAACCAGGTCCAATTCTTCGAAGAAACGAAAAAGTCTGGTTCCTACCACCGACCATACTTGATACAGCAATGATTCCGATGATCTCATCATTCCTGACTCTAAGGAAGAGGGCTGAGATTAATACGGCAATGAGGTGAGTTGTTTGGGCTTGTCCTTTTCAGTACCTGATTACTGCCATGCAGTCATGTGTCCCTTATCGCAAGGATGGTGCTGATGGAAACAGTGAAGAATGATCATCACAGATAGCATATATTAAGTACCCCATTGCACAACTTTGATACAAGAATGCAATTCTATTAGTTTAATATCCTAATATGGGGCCATTTAGCAGGTCTTACTATCAGGCCCTCGAGATTGTTGTCAGATATCATATCTTCGTCTGAGCACTCATCAATATCATTCTCCATGGCAAGCAGCTCTTGGGCCTGATGCTCTGCATCAATTTCTGCCTGTTGAGCCACCTTCTTAGCCTTGTTTGTGGCAGCCATAGCCATTCGCTTTTCTTGTGTTCTCTTCCGTTTGGTAGATTGCACTATACGAAGCTTTGTGGCAAGTTCTTGGTGATGTCCATAATGATCAGAATACAGTGCAGAGGGAGCAATCAGGGCTCTCAGAAGCACACCACATAGAAGTGTGGCATTATGCAGACCACACATATTGATGATGAAGTGATCCTCATCTTCATGTGAGATCAGCTGTTCCATCCATTCGGTAATCTGCCATTCTTGAACTCATGGACAAAGGACAGTTGCTTGGCAGCCAATCAGATGGCAGTCATGCTGTGCATTGAAGATAAATAAGATGTTCTATAAGAATCTCAGCAGCATTTGGAATCTTTCACAGAAAATGAGAGCATACAGAGGGGCCCAATAGTATCACATTGGAGTTTGCGATCGGACATCATAATACTGGACACTGAAGGTCAGGGTGCAGACGTTCACCTAGCACAAATTCATCTACAGACACCAGTTTGGTTTGTGACATCTCATCACTCAGGTCAACCGCATACAAGAGCTCTAGAATGCGGCCAAAGATCATGTCCCCATTCTATAGGTCAAGATAAATCTATGTGCAAAAAGAAATATCATCTTCTGACCTTTGAACAGCCAACAATCCATGACCCTGTTATACAGCGATCGCCCGATTGAGCTGTTACTGATTTTGCGAGATGCCAGTGACTGGTTGGTAAAGGGGCACTTCCCCAAGAACGTGATGGGGTATACGCATGTGTTTCCTTCCACAAAAGCATGTTCATTTTTGTTTGAATCTTCTGAGAGTATGGTCACATGAAGCCTGTCATGGGAAGTTAACAGAATACGGATCTACAGCATGGAAGAATACAATACTTGGAGTAATGCTATTGGTGGGAACCCATCCCAAGTGACGCTGCAGGATTGGCTGTGCTTGGAGCACCTTCAAGACAGCTGCACCAGCTTGCACCCATTTACCGTCTTCACACCAGTATCCACCACATAAGAAATGTTTTAGTCAATCCATAGATCCAAATTTCATGGAGATATCACGACTCGGAGACTGATGATTACTGAGAATGAAGCAAAGTCGAAATACTGCATTGAATCCTTCGAACACCTCTGTTGAGTTTCAGATAGCTGGGCCAAAGCATCGTATATCTTGACAGAGGTGAGTAAGTAGATGCAGTTTAATCTTGATGATGATCTTATTGGAGTTACTGGTGGCTGTACAAGCTGTCGGAATCAACCAGCTCCGAACCCGTTATCTACCATACCCGTAGCTTTTCTTTCTTTACCATTTACCACCATGTCAACATACTAGGTCTAAACGAGTTGCTCTTTTTGTTCCCTCCCGTGCTCGAACTACAACAGATCTTGGAGGGATCATTGTCGCTAAAGGTATCGAGCACGTTTCTGACAAGTATTTCAAGATCATCCTAGTCATATTGTTTGAGAAGATCCACATACTGCCCATGCAAAATGATGAAAATCATACCAGATATTGGTTCATATTTTCAATCTTGTTGACCCATAACATCGGAGAGAGAGCTGAGACTGCTTTAACCAATACAAACTGATTTGGGGTAACCAGCCCATGAACATGAAATGGCAGAGTTTGCATCAGTGTTTTGAAGTGTTTTCCAATGAGGTTGTTATGGTATTGGGTCATATATTCAGCCCGAATTGGAGGAATACTAAGTCCATCAATACCCATTGACTGGAGGTGTATGGCAAAAAGGTTCCGCTGTGTATCTGACCATGATGTGTTCAGCATATGCCAGACATACTTGATGACTCCTAGAAGAATTGTATGAAGTAATTCAACTGGAGTATCCTGTGATGGGTTGAGTCCTAAAATGCTGAAAGATCCTCAAAGTATGCTTCGTAATAAAAGAACAATGCCTTATCAGGTATGTCCAGAAGTGGGTTAATCTTATCACCTGGCTGTTCCTTAAGCCAGGTACAAAGCTTGTTGACCACTGATTCAAGAGCGCAGTCCAGATCTTTCTTCTTCATCTCCTTCGCTTTCTCAAGAAGAATGTCACAACAATGCTGTGTGATCTTGTCTTTAGTCCCTGTCTCCGTCTGCATATTTGAGATGTCCTGTGCTACACCATGTGCAGCACAATGAAGCTGTTCTTCCAGGTTTTGAACAATCTTGTCTCGATTACATAGTTCACCTGCCTGAAAAGAATTTCGTCAATTATGAGACATGAGATGCCAGGGATGAAACATGTACTGAGTAGAACTCATGATATAGCTCATCTTGTTCCTTTTCTTGACTCGTTCCACAAATTTTACACTTGTGACATGGATAGTTTGCATTTCCACCAATATGGGATGCCTCTTCAGACTGTTGGGGGTTGTCTGCAGGAAGACCAGGTGTCCTTAGGATAATTCCACAAGGGCGATGTGTATCAGCATTATAGCATCGTATTGGGTTGGTATGTGTATCGCTGACAGCAGTTATCAGCAGATCAAACATGTGTAGGAGAGCGAGTCTTACTTAATCTGATCCCAAATGGCAGAGAACTGTTCTGGAGAGATTGCATGTGGGGATGTGGATACAAATTGCATGAAATATACCTGCTGAAGAAGCTGGCCAGGTAGGCAGCCATTCATGGCATAGATGTTGATATGCTTATTATACTGTTTCGATTTGTTTCCGGAGACGTCATTGCCCCAAAGTGGTACCATAACAACATAAAGGTCATCACCATCTGCCAGCTTACAAAGTGGATTTGGCATCTCTGGAACATTAGGATCTAAAGAGAAACAAATGAGTCAGAGACCCTGCACATTGATAAGGGAGGATGAACGGACCACACCAGTGAATATCCTGTCCAACCCAAGCAACAATGTCTGCGTAATTGAACTGGAATGCAGTAGCAGGCAGGCGATATGTTTCACATGATACTGTACTCCATCGCTCCTAATGTCAATATGCGATCAGCTTTGGGCTACAATGACAGGTACTTAATGTGAAATTTACCAGGGATACAGTCACCAGACTACAGTTGGCACATAATTCTTTGTCATAGATAATCCAGTTGTGCGGAATGACATATACGCCATCCTGAAGCTGAGAAACCTCATCAATGTAAAACTGTTGATGGCCTCGCGAAAACATTGGAGTTAATTCAGATGGATGGAATTCCTTCCATCTTTCCACTTGCCACACCTCTGATATGGGACCGGCATGTGTTCAGGATAGAAATGTAGATGCTTGGCAATTTCAGGATTACATAGATCCTATATTATTTATGAGCATAAATAGACAACAAGATTGAACAGAACTTACTCGAGCAATAGACTCATGAATATCATTCACATAGAAATGATTACCGAAAGTAGATTTGTATACTTTGGGTTCAGTTCCACATAGTTCACATAGCTTCTTCTGAAGTTTGTGCAATGCATCGTAGGAAGGGACATCTTGAACACTGAGTTCTTTAAGCATCCACAGAATAAGTCAGACCTGACTGGTTGATAGGCATAATTGTGGTAGATTGTCGATGATATCCAGTAGCATAACCTGTATATTGTGGGTTTAATATTAGTAAATGTCATATCTCATGCACGCACCGTCTTGTTTGGATATGGACAATACACTGAGCTTTCCCAAGCGCTGAAGAGATTGCTGATGTCATCATCATCGTCATCTTTGACATTAAGGTCTGCGAATATGTGAACATTGAAACCACAGCTAGCAGCAAGAGTAATTTTGATGTACTAAGAGCATGGAATGTATCTGAAATACAGTCTTCATCATCTTCATCTCCAAATTCATCAATATACTGCACATGAGCAATCATAGCCTCAAACTGGTGTGCCAATTTATCCTGTTCATCGGCTCCACTCAGGTCTACTGGATGCTCATGCAGTGTCGGTATCATTGTATCATCCCATGAATAAGCGGGTTGAGTCTTGTTGTTGTCTTGGAGTGTATTGGATGAAACATTAGAAGGATTATCAAACATACTTGGTCGTGGTTCGGCTTCAGAAAGATGGAAGTCCTGGTTTCCCAGAAGCATGAAACCATGGTAGGTCTACTGAAAAATCCATTTGGCCTCCTTGCACTCCTGGGTTTTCTCCTTTTGAGCCTGGACTTGAGTATGATGACTATCTGAGCTCAGATGCTTCATCGCCGAAGTTCAGTTCATATATTTGACAGGTAGCTCTTGGTGCTCAGACACAATTGGACAGCATATCAGACATCTGACTTTATTGGGATCATGAGGATGGGACTCTAATCCTAAAGAACTTTAAGTAACAAAAAATAATATAGAATGGAACAGTGGTACCTTTGGGAAGTGGTTTGCATGGTGCAGGCATGGAGAAATAGTGGGAGTCAGGGACAGACAAAGTTATTTAACCAATGAGAGGCCCATTTGTATATGCCTTCACAAGCCAAGAACAATAACAAGGCAATGATCAAAGCACACACTCACCAGATGTAAGAATAATAGCTCACAAACAGGATCAGAGCTCAGAGGCTCATACAGTAGATATAGCAGTAAATAAAAATTAACTATATTCAATCAAGGAATGAGGATAAACACACAGGAGGCAGGAGAAATACTGTGATCAAGTACGGAGGGGAGAAGGTACGTGTTGAGTCATTGTCCCAAAAAGGAACGAGAGAATCAAAGTGTCACATCACGCCTCCCTTCTTAATGAGCACTGACAATGTTCTGCTGCAGCTTCACATTTGCCTCTAACTTCCACCCTCTTGTTTCTCTCCACCATCAATGTCCGAGTTCAAATATGATCAGGATCCTGCTGTGCAGTTCCTCAATGGCCTGATCAGTCAATCACCGAATGACCCTCTCCCAGCTGGATCTGTCCATGGGCATGAGTCCCCATCTTACATGCCACCAGAAGATAGCCGACAGACTGAGAGCCCATCACAAGATGGCTTTCCGGAGTCACCTTTCCATGACGGTGCCATGGATGATTTGCCACCACCACCACCACCATCTCTTCAAAGTTCCTTGGCTGCCCATGTTCGTCTTGTCAAATTGCTCAAACAAAACAAGAAGTTCTCCAGAGAGTCGGTAAAGGATCTCCACAATTTTGCTGCTGTAAGCTCTCGCTTTTGTATACCAATGCATGCTCACACTGAGTTATTATCAGGCCCCAATGATTGAAGAATGCCTCGTGATCATTCTTGCTGCAACATTAGAAACTTGTGATTTGTTAATGGGACTGCAAGAGAAGAAGGTGTCAGAAGTCTGGGAGGTAAAGGATTCACTCAAGGTGAGAAGCTGGACTTTCTTTGCTGCATGATTTCTTACATGCCCATCAGAAATTTGTGAAGTGTCATGCAAAGGCCTTTGTGCTGTCATCATCAGCAAAATCTTTCACGGGGAAAGGAACAGCTTCAGCAGTTATGGTGCATCAATCAATCTGTCTCTTCATGCCCAAACCCTGATCCTATTGCCTGCAGGATGCCTTGTGGGCAAATAATGTCAAGGAGATGCCAGCAGAAAAAGACATTACCGGATGTTCCATACTTCTCTCCTTCATCTCTGACGAGCTTTCCTCTGCACGTTCCACTGTCAAGACAAAAGTAAGCCAGCTGTAGTAGCAAGTTCTTGTTGACCTGTACTGACTGCTTTGCAGCTCAATGAAACCCTCAAAATGAAAGCGGACAACGAAGACCGCAACATTGCTGGCATTGCAGCCAAGCTTGCAGGCGACTATGAAAAAACCAAAATCCCAGTGATGCTCCAGCTCTATATGTGTTTGGCTGTTGTGGTAAGTTATATCAGAAGTGTCATGAGTTCTATATACTCATGTGTTAACACCAGCATTGGCATTTGGTAACATATCCATCAATGGCCAAACCTGATGTCAAGCTGTTCTGGAAGCAAGTCGATAACTCACTCGCAATGTGGCTCAAAAACAGACAGGAATCATACACCCGGTAAGCTGTCTTCCCTGCTGAATCATGCTATATCTCACATCATTGTTAAAGTGCATTGAACGGCATGTATAAGATGGATAAAGAGAAATATGGAGATCCTGCCAATTTGTCAAGATACAAGGCCATTGACCCCGATGACCCTGATGTGGGGTTGGCAAAATGGATCAGGACAGCAAACAAAGGCTTCGACAAAATCTGTCCAGAGTTCATGGAGACAAGTGGTGGGAAGCAGAAGCGGGCCATTGAAGATGAGGGGGACGATGATTGATTGAAGATTCTCGTGGATTAATATTGCAGCCATGTATACATGTAAATTTCGGATATATAGTAAATTTTATCCTTGTTATCTATCATATCATCTGGGACAATAAGCATCAAGGCCAGCTCAATGGTAGAAAAACAGGAGCACACAAGCAGACGAGCGAGACCAAGTTGGCTGTCCTGTGCCACGCTGAGGGAATGTCATAACGAGGTCATGGAGACGTTGTAAGATAGGTAACCTGGAGGTTGTACCCTGATGTCTGATTTGGGTGCCATTGCACTGAGGTCTATTGGACCTCCTGTCTGAAATTGGACTAAAATTGATTTACGTCCTAAGGTAATTTGGACATCCCACGCTGGCCTGATCTGTGTCAACATTGCAGTCTAAAAAAGGACCTGGCTTCACCTCGCTCAGACCTCAAACCCCTTTGGTGGTGTATTAGATTAGATTGAATTCAATATCTAATAGATCACATTGTGTCATTGATTTGATATATATTTATTGAATTTTTCGGCACTCCAATTCAGCACCTTATCAGCTATCTTATCAGCTACATTATTAGCCACCTTATTCAGACCATATCGGAAATCAAATTCCTTATAACCTTGCCAACTGAACTGTCAATCAGTGTCTTATATGTATCAAATAAGGAACACTGTCTTTCTTATTTGGTACCTCGTAACCAAACACTTGTGACTGATAAGATCTTATAATCCCCTGCATCCACTTACAGCTGAACATTACCTTATATGGCCTTATAAGGCAATTCGGACTTTTCTGACATCCTCCAACTCGGATTATAACACCAACCATGACTTTGATTGAAGGCTTCCTTCACTATGCATTATCCTTTGGATTGTGCTATCCTTCACATCACTTTTGTACTCACTTTTCTTTGATTGCTATCGTCTTCAGCCATGTTGCAATATTTTGGTGACTTCCATCCTTATGGTCGCACCTGTGAAAGTTGGCTCTTTCCTTGTTCGTTTTGTCTGTGACAATGGTCTTCATGTTTCAGCATTCCTTTTTCAGTATGTTTCTTTTCATTTGGACTAGTATGTTTGTTTTTTAGAGTGGGGAAGAGTGTAACCTGGATGCTGATTACCTCAGCTATTGCCAGTCTGACATAGATACCTTGTATCCCCACATCATGGCTCTCTAATCTACCACCACCTGTACTGTTGTTTCTACAAATACCAAGCTCATTCCTTGCATGTCTGTGTGAGCTGAGTTGTCTAGTGTTGCCCCATGAATATGGGGTTCCAAGCTGGAATTTTAGATGTAAGAGCACTCAGAGGTTTTAGGAGGTGTTAGAGGCCATGAGGTATAATAATCTTCAGTACAGACTACAGTACTATGACCATTCTGTCAAGGAACAAGCTGAAGAAACTGAGCTAAATTATGGTGACACACTCTGAAAGTGTTTACGCATGTAATTTCACAATTTGTACAAAGGAATACAGATTACAATGTTCAGATTACAATGTTCAGATACTAAGGTACTAAGAAACACAATAGAGTGCAATGGTTATAATGCTGGTAATGAGATTACCAGAGTAAAGCTTGGTGGAGTGCATGACTTAACATAAGAACAGTACTAGAAAGGCTGCACTAGGTATAAAGTCCCAGTGCTTGACACTAAGTGCTCTGACAGGGCATAGTATGTGCATGCTAAGAATAGAGCAGGACACACTTGTGAGATAATTAAGACTTTGTGCAACATTGATCTATGACATGCATGGCACAGATGACCCAGCACTTAGAGCTCTAGGCTTTATGATGTCAGAAATTGAGTAAACCTGAAGTCACTGACTTCAGCCAAACCGTGCAAGGTCTAGACAAGAAACTAGTTGCCTTCACGACCATAGAATTCCTTGGAAGAACATTATGAAGAGAAATGAGAGTTGCATGTTAGGCTGCAACTCCGAGGAGATAGTAGCCAATGCCAATACATGTGGGATAGCACTGATAACCAATGTTGCGACCCTTGGAAACAGGATCTGGCCCTGAGCTGGACTCCTGAGTCAGTGCCAAGCTATGGTGTGATGATTGTGACATGCACGGGATGCAGATGAGTGAGCCTGGTGAAGAGACTCTGTGCGTGCAGGCTAGAAATGCAACAGCATTGAAGACACTGATCACACCCACACCCAACACTACACACACAAACCCTCAAGTTCTTGGGGGGATATTATGCAATAGAAGCAGATTAAAGCAAAACAACTAAACTCTCAGAATATACAATACACATGTATAGCAATAGTGCTCATAGGGTATCTAGATCTCTCTAAGTCCAAAGGCTTTTCTAACAAGAGCAGCGACAGATGTCACCGGGCCTCAAGGCAAGGTGTACTACCACAAACACCACATTGCCACACACCAACAAAACCCTCAATAAGCCTTGCGCGACACACAGGTGACCACAAAGAACTTAAACACACCCTAAACATGACTCAAAGCTTGCGCTCTAAGCAGAAACCCTTCACAAAATGTCCACTCAAGCCACAGGATTTGAACCTATGCACTCAAGCTTCCAAACCAATCGTAGACCCACAGGGTTCAAACCTATGCGATCCAGAGACACAATAACCAAATAAACCCCATCTGACAAGCCAAAGGGTTTGAACCTCTGCCACTTGCAGAAATGAGAACCCTCAAGCGCGTGCTAATCAGACCACAGGGCTTGAACCTCTGCCACCTGTAACACCGCGTGTACAATGAAGGCCTCTGCACAAATACTAAACGGACCAAAGGGTTTGAACCTCTGCCACCTGTAGCACTGCGCGTCACAAGAAAGCCTCAAAACTCAAGAGTGCATCCGCAATGACATCAATCTCTTATTCTCAGGTTAGAGCACAGTCACCCACTCACTCAAACAGTACACAAGTCTTGCATTAGCTTTCTATGCCTTGCGTTGACACGCTTGGAAAGCATTTACATGTGTAATTTCGCAAAATGTATCAATACATACATTTTATAAAACCTGGATGCCAACACAATGAGATATACCTTAGAGCGCAATGTCCTAAGTGTGGGCAATGAAATACCTTGAGTGATATTTGGTGGAGCGCATGGCTTAATGGTAGAGTGATACTATAAGGGTCACACTAAGTATAAAGTCCCAGCACTTGACACTGAGTGCGCTGACAATGCACAGACAATGCGTGCTAAGAATAGAACCAGAGAAGCTCAGGAGATAATTAATACTTTGCATAGCCTTGATCTATGATGCGCAAGGCACTGCCATGCCAAGAGCTAGCACTCTAGACCTCAGAATGTATAGAATTGCAGTAAGACCGAAGTTCCTGACTTTGGCCGATGCACACGAGGTCTAGACAAGGAGCACGTTGCCCTCACTACAATAGAATTCCCTATGAGAATACTAGGAAGTGAAATGAGAGTCGCGGGGTAGGCTATAACTCCGAGGATATGGTAACTGATGTCAATACACGTGTAATAGCGGTGGTAACCGATGTCACGCAACTGAGAAACCAGGATCTGGCCCCGAACCGGAGCTCTGAGTAAGCGCCAAGCAATGGCGTGATTATGGCAACATGTGCGGGACCCAGGAAAGGAAGTTCCGCAGGCCAAGAGTTACTATTTAAGGATGTATTAAAATGTAGAGCGCGTAGTATATAAATACTGTAGTATAGTAATAGTGTACAAGTTTCGGACCCCCGCTGTAGACGCACGCAAGCCTCCAGCTTAGTGCTCTACCTTTGGGATCAGTTTGTAGCTTCGAGCGAGAGAATAGAACCTTTATTGATAACATCAGAGTGACTTGAGTAGCGCGCGAGGCTTAGAAAGCTAACACGGGACTTGTGTATTGTTTGAGTGATTGGTTGACTGCGCTCTAACCTGAGGATAAGAGATTTGTGTCATTGCGGACGCGCTCTTGAGTTTTGAGGTTTTCTTGTGACACGCGGTGCTACAGGCAGCAGAGGTTCAAACCCTTTGGTCTGATTAGCACATGTTTAGTTGGGTATACCAACCTGCAGGTAGCAGAGGTTCAAACCCTTCGGCTTGTGGGTGGCGTTTCTTGTTGTGCGAGATACTACAGGTGGCAGAGGTTCAAACCCTTTGGTCTGGTTAGTATTCATGCAGAGGCCTTCATTGTACGTGCGGTGTTACAGGTGGCAGAGGTTCAAACCCTGTGGTCTGATTAGCACGCACTTGAGGGTTCTCATTTCTGCAAGTGGCAGAGGTTCAAACCCTTTGGCTTGTCAGATGGGGTTTATTTGGTTATTGTGTCTCTGGATCGCATAGGTTCAAACCCTGTGGGTCTACGATCGGTTTGGGAGCTTGAGCGCGTAGGTTTAAATCCTGTGGTTTGAGTGGACATTTTGTGAAGGGTTTCTGCTTAGAGCGTGAAGCTTTGAGTCGTGTGTAGTGTGTTTTGAGTCGTTTGAGGTCACCCCACATGTTGCTCGAGACTTATTGAGGGTTTTGTGTATGTCTCTTGACGTTGCATGTATTGTAGTACACCTTGCCATGAGGCCCGGTGACATTTGTCGCTCCTCTTGTTATAAAAGCCTTTGGACTTAGAGAGATCTAGATACCCTACGAGCGCAATTGCTATACATGTGTATTGTATATTCTGAGAGTTTAGTTGTTTTGCTTCAATCTGCTTCTATTGCATAATATCCCCCCAAGAACTTGAGGGTTTGTGTGTGTAGTGTTGGGTGTGGTGTGATCAGTGTCTTCGACACTGTTGCATTTCTAGCCTGTGCGCACAGAGTCTCTTCAGCGTGCTACTCAAGTCACTCTGATGTTATCAATAAAGGGTCTATTCTCTCACTCGAAGCTACAAACTGATCCCAAGGCTAGAGCGCTAAGCTGGAGGCTTGCACGCATCTACAGCAGGGGTCCGAAACTTGTACACTACATTTACACTGCGCTATTTATCTATTTTATGTTCTACAAATTAGTACCACCAAATATAGTATTATTTAAGCTGCGGGGCACCTTTGCCTGCATCCCGTGCATGTCGCAATTATCACGCCATAGCTTGGCACTGACTCAGGAGTCTGGCCCGGGGCCAGATCCTTTCTCTGAGTGTCACAATGTCGGTTACCAACACTATTACACATGTATTGACATTGGTTGCCATATCCTCAGAGTTATAGCCTACCCCGCAACTCTTATTTCGGTTCCTAGTAATTTCCATGGTCCTCTAGGACCACTAGCTTCTAGTCTGGGCCTCGCGCACATCAGTGAAAGTCAGAGACATCAGTCTTACTTCAATTCTACACACTCTGAGGTCTAGAGCGCTAGCTCCCGGCATGGCAGTGCCTTGTGCATCATAGATCAAGGCTATGCGAAGCATTAATTATCTCCTGAGCTTCTCTGGAGTCGTGCTGAGTAAAGGTTTAGTAAGAGAAAGAAAGTGCTAGAAGATTACGAAAGGTATTTATGTAGCTAGTGTTCGTAGTATTCTTTACTCATTTGCCCTTCTAAGCGAACGTGATCTACTCGCTAGGCAAATGCGCCTGATCACACAGTGCACATTATCCGACAGTTACTACGTGACATTGGGACCTTATTTCGCTCAATTTTATGAGGGATGTGGATAGTCACAGGATTAAACGGGAAAGTTGGGTTGTGGACCTCTCCGCAATATGATATACAAACTAAGCCTTCGGCACTGGAAGAACTTTGAGCTTTTGATATTGGCGCAAATGGTCAGGTCTTACACTATCCAGCGATGTAGGCGTAGCCCTTCTATTTCGTTTGTCTAGACTCCATTCAAAATTACCTTCCGCTCGCCTCTGCATGATTCGTTTCAATCCGAATGTGCGTGTCCTAACTGGGGGCCGACTTGTCTAAGGCTACTAATTCTGTGGTTACGCGACCTCAACACATTTACTAGTATCAGACAGGCGACGACTCGCTAACCCCATCTCCCATATTGTCGTTATGCATATGCTGGCGGAGAATCCAACACATTTCCATGACCTCTCTCTGCTTCCCGTTCTACGATGATCTGCTGAAGCTGGGTCCTCATCCTCAAAAACTCAGCTACGACATCCAGGACAGCCTCCTGTTGCGGCCCCTCTGAATTATCGACATGCAAAGGCGTTCTGACCGTGTTTCTTCTTTCTCCCTCACCTTCCGTCGGATCTGCTTCCTCGACTGTCTCCTGGCTTCTGTCCTCCAAGTCTGGCGCCATCACACCCCTCAGCATGGGAGTGATGATTTCGCCGATCTTATTTCTAACTGGCGGAGAGTGCGAAGGCAATTCAGGCATTACCTTCAGATTTGGGGATAGACGATGCTTCAACTTCCGGTTCCGACGTCTCCGTTTGTGGATGAAGAGGAATGTACCGCCTCCGAGGATGATCAGGGACACCAAGGATCCTATCACCGCACCAATAATGATGGGTGTTTTATGATTTCGATGGATCGAATTTGACCTCCTACGATTAATTATGAGTTCTGTTGACTGCATATATGGATGACGCACGGTGGGGGAGTCGCAGTGCTTTGAGTTGATTCCGTGGAGGAATGGTTCCTATGATAATTATGAGATGGTTCGACTACATTAATGGATGACAGACGTTAAGATGGGTGCAGTACTTGTTGCTGATTCCGTGGCGGATCGGTTCCTACGATAATTATGAGATGGTTCGACTACATTAATGGACGGACACACGTTGAGACGGGTGCAGCACCTGTTGCTGATTCAGTGGAGGAGCTGTTGAAATAGGGATGGTAAGTGATAGTCCCGAGTGCCGTGATGGGCAAATACGGACCTCTGTGGCTGTCCGGTCTCTGAGCCCGATGGATTCACAGATGCTGAGGGTACAGACCTATCCGCACCCAAGAGAATATAAACATCTCAGTATGGCACTGCATGAATATGCTGTTACATACCACGACCCCCAGCTACCTTCACTGCCACCGAATGCAGCCTCGAATGTCTGGGAGGAAGCAATGATGCTCAAGTTCACGCCGGTTGCTTCAATAACGAATGATCTACAGTCGAAAAAGATGAATGAGCGGTGCTTGTTGGAAGATATCTGAGACGCACCCTGGTATAGGAAAAGTCACATTAAGCGTTCCGTCGGGTTGAGTAGTGTCAGTTGTTGAGATGGGGGGGACGCCAGTAAATTGTGATGGTACTGTGGGTGTCATCATGAAGTTGATTTGAGTCGTATCATTCGCATCTCTATGCCACGACAGCATTATAGGTGTCCAGATAGTCACAGTTCCTGTAAAGTTGTCAAAGCGAAATCCCTGCGAAAAGGGAAAGTGAAGGAAAAATCGGGCACATAGAATTCTGCGTTTGCGTTCGTGCGTGCGTTTGCATTTTCACGCATGCGTTTGTCACGTCTGTGTGAGCGTGACATGGATGCGTTGTTGGCCGTCTTGTGCGTTTGGGCTTACAAACACCTGTTAAATTATTTTATTAGCTACGGTGTAAGTAAGACTTACTGCTTATTAGATTTATACCAAGTATGACATCAACACCGGCCATAATTAACTTTCTTTGTCATGGTAGAGTCTCTGTACAGCTGAGTCCATTAATGTTCGAGCTGGTATTTTAAATGTAAGAGCATTTGGAGGTTTTGAGAGTGTTAGTGGCCATGAGGTATGATAACTGTCAGTAAAAACCAAGGCACCATTACCATTTTGTTGAGGAACAAGTTGAAGAAACCAAGAAGAAACTGAGCCAAATCCTGGCTCAAAAACGATGACTTGATGGCAACCTGGCTATGCACGACTAGAATACATCATAAAAATAAAATACCTGCCTAGAATGAGTGACTAGAAGCAATTACGGGCGGGATAAATTGAAGCGATCATAAGTCAACTAGTTCAACTCGGACTTGAACGCATCAAACGCACCGAACGCAGATTTGTCACAACACTGTCACACATCTGCGTTTAATCTCGGACGAATGTGTTTTCAAAAGGAAAGCATGCGTGCGCTATCTGAACGCTTGCGTTCAATGTTTGGACGCATGCGTGACTTATTTTTGAGATGCGTGAGTCTTTGCGTTAATTTTAGAGGTGCCTGATTCACTCAAAATCGAGAACAGCATAAGTACCTCGACACCAGAGGGTGCTATATTCATTGTGATACTAGAACTTACTAACATGCATGCATTTATAGCCTCTCCAGACCATTCCACCTCATTATTGAGTTATAATAAGTCATGGAGATATCTCCAGGAAATCCGAACAAGTAAGTTTAATTTCAACAGAAAACATAATTATGATGTATTATTGAAATGACACTAGCTATCAGACGACCACGCATCTAAACGCATCGATCAGGGCACAAGCGCACGCAAGTTGAACTTATGCAAATGCAGACGAACGCAGTTGAACGCACGCACGCAGGGGTCGAACGCAGAATTCTCTTGGCCCGGAAAAATCTGCAGTCGTAGATATTTAGCGGTTTTTACGTAGAAAATATAGGGAGAATTGACTGACAGCAACACGATAAGGCGCAGCATCTTTACAGTGACCCCCACCTCGAGGAGATATTGTGGAGACGCAGTGTAAGAAGTTAAACGCCCGTAGCCTTAGGGAGAAGGAAGCACATTATAACCGCACCAAACCTGTTTCCAGCTTACAAGTTAAGGGGAGACGTCGGATTCGACATTGGTCGAGGCGATGAATGAATCGATGCACCGCCATTGAGATAATCCCCATGCTGAGATCAAATCATGATCTGTTGTTCGGAACAAGTGAAAAAGATGCAGTTTGTTGATGGAAGGCGATCATACACTGAATACGGAAGACTAGCCGAAAATTCATTGATCAGACTTGAAGCTTGAACTTGAGCTGAAGCTCTAGCGGTGATGTATATATTCTCTGACAAAAACAGGGCTAGCTATATACTGGATGCAGTATCGAGCACTAGGATATCGAGCATGGAGTCCTGCGCCTGGATTCTAAGAATAAGGTACCAAATCAGCAGGCTGTAAGTGGCATCAGATAAATCATGACAGACGAACCAGGATCTTTCATCATCTGCTTCGTTTCCCCTGTGTCAATATGGTTTCATGACTACGACTCCGTCGTCTTCCCTGACTGAATTTTGGTAGAAAGTCATGCCGCAAAGGCTCATACCAATTTTCATTGCACGGTCGGAATTGAGATACTTCGCGGGTTACTTTGAAAAGATCAGTGACGTAGTTT
The DNA here is from genome assembly GCA_030407065.1 of Armillaria nabsnona. Lineage (NCBI taxonomy): Eukaryota > Fungi > Basidiomycota > Agaricomycetes > Agaricales > Physalacriaceae > Armillaria > Armillaria nabsnona. The sequence goes on from JAUDQA010000031.1 coordinate 381,935, forward strand.
GTGGCAGAAGTGCTGTGCTGGGAAAACGGAGAGTAATAATGAAGTCGTGTCATCACCTAATCAGGGACACGGGGAGACATACAGAAATATATGCAACAGCCCGCACGAGTACCGAACAATAGTACGGAAATACACACGAGGACGCAATGACACAAGATGACCAGATAACGATGTAACGGAACCAGTACAAGAAACCCTTACGCCAGGAGGCGAAGGAGATTTCGAATGAGATTGTAAACCTCGCTTGTACCACAAGGGTGGGACAATAACCTGCTCGTATATCGTGAAGAGACGTCGGTGGTACTAGGCCTTGAGATTCAAGCTGTTATTAATCATTTCTCCAGGCTTGATGAAGAACGGAGCAGTCAGGTGGTGATGGTAATGGCGAGTTCTAACAGCTTTTCGCATGCAGCTAGTCAATCAGGGCATATTTCTGGATAATGAAAGAAGGTTCACACTTCGTCATAAACCAGGTTTTGGGGACACGAGTGAGACTCCGAGATCTCCGAAATAGCCTATAGGCCTAAACCAGCCTCAAACGCGTCATCAAGTCCCTAAACAATGTTCTATGAAGAAGTACATCATGCCATTCTCTTCTCTGTCAAGCTGTATGCAAGCAGCAGACTGTCGACAGCGAAGGGTACGAGTGTGTGGTGCACGCTCCGGGCCTCGCGGTCCGCCACCGACAGTTCATTGTTTGAATGTGTTATTCTCCAAAGACTTCTCTCCCTTTATCTTCACCTGACACGTATAACCCTCTTCGATGACCGCGAACGTGTTGAATACTCAATGCCGTGAAACTTGACGTGCCACAGCAGCGATTCTCGGGCGCAGTACTCAGTGTTGAAGGATAGAGAAACTGCATTACGACCACAGGTGCGTTCGAGTAGTGATTCCTCTCTTTCCGGATAGCTCACAGCCGTGCAAGTATTGGCGAAGGATGCTTTGCTAACTATTCGCCTGTTGAATCAGCTTTCGGGGGCCAAGAATCCAAGGACGCTGCCCTGCTTCCATACCGCCGAGACACAAAAACTCTGCGCCTGATAGGACAGCCCTTTCAAATCCGGACATCTACACCTCGGCACGATTCGGAGGCGACTTCGCTATGCGCATACAGTCAGCTCTACCATGAGCAGCATATTCTCTGCTCTAATTTTGTGATACACCTCTATTGGTCGTGGCTCTGACCTACATCCAAACGACACCCAGGACGAGAACCGGCATTCAGGTGCACCACGTCCTACTACTGTTAGCTCCCATGGACTGACCCTTCCAGGGCCATGACATTGATACTGCATTTTGCTTGAGGACTATTTCGAGAAAGTGAGAGGAGGATCACAAGGCACGATTTCTGCTTCGCCTGTTTCTTCTACTAAGCTCGTACGCTAGCAGAACTGGTGATTACAACATCGGCAGCATCGTCGTCGTTACCTGAGAGTCGGGTGATATAGAGGTATCTGTCATGTTAACGTTCACCTCTCATGCATCATGCGTCATGCATTGACTGATTTGGTTCCTTTCTTCACGTTAGTAGCCATTTCGCTCCAGCTGGGTGTGCATATGCGCGGCATTCGGTTTGGGCCAGATTGCTGGAACGGAGTCTCGTACTTCTTTTCTCGCTGCTTCGCGTCATCATGCATCATCCTGCCGTATGGCCTACGTTTCCAGTTCCATAAGTCGTGTAAAACTCTGTCTGACATGTTCCGCCAGCAGAGGAAGACCGGATACATCACTGTATGCAGGATTAGCCGATGCCACAACCGTAGCTGGGATATCTCCGCCTTTGTTTATGTAATTAACCTGAAAATACGAACCCTACCTGATTCTATCATCGCTACTTTGTGCTGCGACCGTGCTTGCTTATGGACTGATCCCATCTCTCGTCCCTCCACTCCATCACGCCTGTACCTTTGGCGTCCCCGAGAACCGTTTTCCTCCCCATATCTCTAGGGGAAGAGTATTATTTGGCCATCTTGACAATAACTTCTGTGGTCTGAGTACGATGAGACGCGATACCGGATTCCACTCATCTTCATCTCATTCCCATTGTGGTCGGTTGTCATGAGACGGATATCGGCGAGTGAACTGTATAGTCTGAAGAATGGCTCTGATTTTATAGGGTGGGGTCAATTACACTTGTCGACCATCATCCAGGCCAGAGGGTCGAGTTCAACGTATACGAAACATACATCAGAGGAAGGCCCTACTCATGGTATGCCGGCGCTCTTGACGGAGGTTCCAATTCCTCGCCTTTTGCAACATCGATGCATAAAATGTGATAACTAAAACCGCGTGCAGTCACAGCGACACCAAGCTGAGATGGATAATTAGAAAAGTGCTCTTGACTCGAGATGGAAAGGACTTGCCTTCTAAATCTGGTCATATTCCAAATACTCCAGCGTTCTGACGAGAACGGGTAATGAGATCTGGACCATCGGATGATTTCTCAAATATAGACTACTGTCAGCTCAGCAGGATAGGTGTTATAAAATGAGTCTTCGCCGGTTCGATCCCCACGTTCGCCCTTAGACTCAGGATTGACAGTCTTTATTTTATTTATTTAACCAATGGCCAGCACACCTTGTGAGCACTGAACTTCTGGCATTCGCCTGGAGGGCTTCTCCTGCTCGGAAAGACCACTGTATCTCAAACTAGATGCATAAAGGACGGATAGACGTTGAATTATAAGTTGGTCAGAGTGCCGTGTTAATAGGACACGAGCATGTAGTTATTATTGACCCCACCGTCACTTGTTCGTAGACTGCGTTGGATTCGTTTTAATCTTCATGATCCCTTCTGTGTCATTTCAGAGTACTTCATTCTCACGTGCATACTCTCAAGTCTCGACATATTTACAGTCGAAATCATATTCATGGGGTGTCTTGCTGGGTGACATCACAAGAATACATTCTCTGTCTACAAGGTTTAAAAACGTCGACGTAAATCTGTACTATGAACCATAAGGTATTTCTTTATTTGACTCCCCATGGGACCGGTTGGCCCAGACAGTCTATTAGCGCCGTCTCTGATTTCGATCCCATCTATGGCAATGTGACGAGGAAGGATTTTCTTTCTTTTCTATACGTTTATATTACTATGTTTTGAAGTCATTATTGTACTAGCGTATATCCGCTGTTAGGCCACTATCTAGAACGATGATCAGTCTAGCCTTGCTTGTTTGACATGCGGCAGTGTTCCTTTCCGAGAAAAAGTGACCGGCAAATTTTCAGGACAAGTTGAGTACAGAAGATACATACATACAGAAAGGCCATAAGGAATAATTCCGAGTGCACGCTGCTTCCGGAGTAATACTGAATGATGGAGTCCAAATGGTCCGGGAGTATTTCTCGACTCTCCGAAGGCTCGTCCTCCTTCTGATCCGTGACGTCAGGTCAATCAAAATATCAAGACACTCACAAACAAACTCTACCTCACGCGACAATGATCAAGAACATCTGCTCCACATCTCTCGGCATACTTATCCAACGGAGGATTGATGGCCCACGACTCAGCACACACCAGGCCCCAATCCAATTGGAAACGAGGATCAGCATGGTCAGCCTCTATATACGAACGTAAGGTGCAGGAATACCAGACCTTTTCTGAAAAAGCGATCATTCTTGGGCACGCGTTCATGCCTCGCGCCGCTCATCAAGAGAGAGCGTCGAACTTCTCCGATACGGGAATCGTTTAGCCCCAGGTTCAAACGGACAGCGATGCCAGATATTCGGGGGCTCGGTAATTGGGGACCGAGCCGTTTGAATTCGGGGGCGTAGCGCCATATGTCCTAAAACAAAATGCGGCTGAGACTTTACATCACAGTTGTCGTCTGGAAACCAGACCTACGCGGCATGTTCTCGGACGATAGAGCCCATCGTTGTAAACTTTCTAATGCGAGGCATGAGGATCCTCTCATACGTCGCCGCCACGGATGCGATAATAGTGTAGCATTGTTTGGGGATAAGAGTGTGGACGATGTGCTTTAAAAAGGGACCTTAGTCAGGAATGATGATAATACGTCAGGCTCGTCAACCTGGATCTCCCATTGAAGCCGATCATGCAGAACAGAGAGAACACTGTGTTCCGTATTCATGTGACCGCCTAGAAGAAATTAATCGATATGATTTCGATTTGCGTCGACACTCACATAAAATGACATGCTTTCCATTAACGCTAGCACCGCGTGCTATCAACGAGGTATCAGTACAATGTCAACACAAACAGGATAAATACGAACATGAGACATTTTGCCAGTCCAATACACCTCAGCGTCGCGTTCAATGAGCATCGATCCGCCTGATCCCGCACATATGGCTACCGTTCGCGTTGAAGCTTGGGTTTGGCTAGAGTATTTCTTGAGCATGACACGAAGCCGGTGGAATACAACCTACGTGGGGCACGCACCATGCAAGCTTTGGCTGATCAGGCAATTCTGAACTGACGCCGGGAAATTGACAGTTGTGATGATCAATCTCGTAAAAACGTCATTGTTGCTATGAGGTATTTGTTGCGATTGAGTTATATAAACCATTCGACGTAGTTTGAAACTAGAGGTATCGTCTAGAGGTCGACGAGATTGTCAAGAGTCTGTACTGAGATCATAGAAATCACCTGACGACGTGAAAGCAAGTATGAACCTCCACAATATGACCTTCATCATGTATGAGCAATAGAAGGATGAGCGGGAGAGAATTATCTCCAGAACACCTACCGAGCGTGAATACTTATCGAGTGCAAACCGAATGTTCTGGCTAAGAGAATGAGTGAAAACTGAACGAGAATCATCCTAAGCAGCAGCTCTCCTCCCTCTCCGGACAGCATACATATAGTTAAAACTTAAAGAGGCTGCTGGAAAAAATGAGACACGGAAATATTGTGTCAATGGAAAGTAACTGCGAAGACGGGAAAAAGGGCGAGACCAAACGAACGTTTGGACTTTGAAGTCGTTTCGGAGTAACTTTGTTTAATGTTCAATGGTCCATCTCCATCCGTCAGTCGAAACTTGGCAAGGAATCGTTGATATACAAGTTGGACAAGGAGATAAACTGGAATTCGAAATTCGTACAAATGCGTATATGAGCGACATCGGCCCGAGCTCCGAGGGATGATTCTTTGAGACCTTCGACTTGGCTTCGACCAACACCAACACTAACACGACTAATCTTACTGACTACGTTATCCCCTATCCTTCGCGATAATCCTCCCGCTATCGGTCAATGCTTTGCATGATTAGGCTTCAGACGAACGTCAAAGGGATCATACAAAATGCACAGAAACTGACAACTCTAGCGACGGCGAAAGCGACGCGAGGCCGAGGATGCTCTCGCCACCGGTGACGACACTATTATAGTGGAGATATCATGCCTCCCGACGACTATGAAGAGAGCGCAACCATCGAAAGCCTTTCTTTTCCCCCCATCATATCCTTGTCCATGTCATGGTTCAACTCTGGAAAACGCCCGGACGTACAGTATTCTTTGCCGACTTGTGTCGCTGCTTAAAAGTCTTGACCTCGCTTGTTATCTTCTCACCTTGGCCATAATGTCGAACACTGGACGCTGTCTAGTATGTGTTCCTCGCTATCAAGAGCTCAGATACTGTCGCGAGCTACATCGTTCTTCATTACGCCTTCTCAACAATCCATATCGTTCCCCGCCTGTAAATCCAAAGCTTTCTCTTTCGGCTCTGTCCATTGCTCTCCTCGACACCAAAGAGACGTAACATGCTATGTAGCGTCAATACTGCTATCGCTGCAAACTGTCTTCGGCTATCTTTCACCGAGGAGGGAGACTCTGATCGATGGTTTACATGCAACCCTAGGGTAACAATTCTAATTAATAATGACGTGCACCTGGTGTTGACTTTGAGATTATAGCGGCAAAAATGACCCTCAGTTGACTAGACACCCTAAAGCTATCGAAAGAGAAACTCTATTTAGATGGATACGCGAGGCTCCGACTACCCACAGGCGAAAGTGTGGTCATGTATTTCACAAGTTGGTTGGTAGCCGTGCTTGTTATATTGCCATTCCAGTGACTGAACCTCTTTCTTTTCCAATATTCGCTGATCAAAGCGGCACAGATAGGCCCGGTGCTATCCCACGTAGGGCACGAAAGGCGAAACAGGAACAAGCAACGCGTCTGTTCCTCCAACATCATCCTCCCCCTCATCACCTTCGTGTCGTCTTCGCCAAGCATGTCTATTCCTTTTGTGAAAACGGTTTGCAAGGTGATGGAGAACATCGCACCCCTCCGGCTAGCAGAAAAATGGGACAATGTAAGCGCCTTTTCTAGTACTTAATTTTTCGATATTTATGTCGTTAAAGGTCGGACTATTACTCGGTATGTCTATTGTTAGCTCGGCGACATATCCCTGATTAGCATCACCAGAATCCTGCTCACACCGTTTGAAGGACCATAATCGCGTTCTCTTGATCATAGAGTATGTGTCGTTCTTTATATCTATTACAATCCCTGACTTGTCTTAGTCTCACTCCTTCTGTCCTCGAGGAATGCATCTCACTGGAATTGCCTATCATTGTCTCGTACCACCCACCCATATTCTGACCTCTCCAATCTCTGACGCTCTGTAACCTACTGCAAGCCTGGCCTCTTCGTTGTGCAGCCGAGGGAATCTCTGTGTACTCCCTCCACTCGGCTTTAGATTCTGCATGGAGAGACGTGGACGACTAGCTAGCAAAGGGCTTGGCAAATGTCGGATTGGCACGTTGGTGGGAAAGAAGCTTGACGCGAATGGGAAGAGAGAGGGTGACGGTTGGTAGCTAGTGGATGGGGTAGAAACGTATCTTGGCTTGTCGCAGAGTGTTTCTCTGTTCTGTTCTCGTTGTTCTCATGGACTGATGTATTCGTTCAGTTCAAGGACCTATCTTTCCATCCCGGACAACATTCAGTGTCACTACGTTTCGATCTACGGTACGCCACTTCAACCGAAAGGAAGTAATATTTATGGCAAGGATGATATGGTCCTCTGTTCGTTGTCAGTTCATTCGCTAACGAATTTTTGAAGGATCCTTGCAATGCCCTTACACCGACTGCACAGGCAACTTCGATATACTCACCCAATATGACGCATTGGAAGCCTATCTCACGCAACACGCAAACCAAAAACAGAAACCGAGTTCCGAAGTTGTCATAGTTATGACATCGAAATCGAAATCGAGAACGGGTCGTGCTTCTCCTTTCCCTTCAAGAAAAATATCGCTGATCCGGGTGATGCTCTACCATATCCAGGTATATTTCCTTCATTCGTTCCCTTTTGCCATGCTGGGACTTATGTGATCATGCAGTAGCCAAGAAGCAGCCTTCATCTATACATAATGTCAATCCCGACACTCAACCTGTGCACACGAACGTGGAGGTCCGTCATCCGTCGCACAGGAAATGATGACACCTACGCCCTACCCTCCTTTATCCTATGGTTAACCATTTCTTGTTCCAGGCGAAGGCTTCCCAACTCGGAGTCGCTCGCACGACGTTCAATCATCTGTCCAGAGCACCCCTCCACACGTTGAAGACCGGTTCGAGTCTGATGTCCAAGACACATATACCTGGTCCTACCATCTATGACGTCCAGTATCCTACTCCGAGGAGGAGTCAGCGTTTGGCGAGGAAGACAGATGGTGATGCTCAGAGCAACAGTAAGCCGCGATGAAGCTCTGAACATTTGGGCGCATCTCATCTCTTAGTTCATACTCTACTCGGACCTTCGCATATTCTTCAAACTGTGAACGCCTCGGGCGTACCATATTCTAGTACTTTTCCTGTCCTTGCTCACAAGTACTGTAAATTATATTATTTTAGTGCCATTAATGATTTGTTCGTCATTGAAGCGAAATGGTCTTCCTCTCATGCCAATCTCAGTCTTCCCGACGCCGTTCTAAAACTAAGGATAGTAGCCTGTGGCACAGGAATATCAGAAGGCGAACCAACACGTCTCTTCCTTGCGGTTATAACCGATAGAAGACGGTGCGGACGTCTCTGTATGCGCTATCCCTCCGAGATTTGGATATATAGCGAATACACTATCTAAAGATAACAGGGATGCTTTCAGTCTGGATTCCTCAAACGGGATAGGGTGAATGCCAGCGATGTCACTCTGCAAAGACATCGTATGGACGGGCAAAAAATAATATAAATCAATCAAAGTCACGAAGGCCCATCATCCAAAAAGGCACTAGCTCGAATGTTGTATAACTTTGCGTACTCCCCCTTCAATGTCATAAGCTCTTCCTGCGTACCAGCTTCGAATGCAATAGTCACGGAATTAGATGGGAAAGGTGTGTGTGCTCTATGCGCAACATGGTATGAGAACTAAGCAATCTACGCTGGAAGAACTTTGAACATTTGAGATCGGCGCAAGCCTCTGCGTCTTGCGTTCCCGGCGACGTAGATGTATCTCTCGTATTTGGTATGCAAACTATCTCATTTGTCTAGAATCTGTCCAAAATGCCGCTTGCCTCTGCCAGATTTGTTTCAGTCCGACTCTGCGTGTCCCCAATAGGAGCGTTTAGTAGTTCTCTTGTTACATGACCTTAACATGTTTACTGATATCAGCCGAGCGATGATTCGCTAACTCCATCTCCTCGTATATTCGTTATGTATATGCTGGCGGCGGATCCAAGGCATTTCCGTGGACTCTCTCTGCTTCCCGTTCCACAACGTGAATGAACTGCGCAAACTGGATCCTCAACCTCACAGCCTCGGCCACTACATCACCCAAGGCAGCCTGTGAACCGTCCTGTTGCGTCGCCGTCTGGGGTTCAGAAGTATCGACATGCGTAGGTGAGGTAATGTGATTTCTCCTTTCTCCCTCATCTTCAATCAGATTTCTTTCTGAATTCTGTTCGACTGTCTCCTGGCCTCTGTCTCCTAAGTCTGGTGCCACCCCATCCGCCAGCATGGCAGTGGTGTTTTCCCTGTCTTTATTTGTAACTGGCGGAGAATGCGAATTCAGCTCAGGTATTATTTTAAGGTTGGGTGATAGACGGTGCTTCGAAATCCGGTTCCGGTGTCTCCGCTTGCATATGAAGAGGAATATGCCGCCTCCAAAGATGATCAGTAGGGACACCAGGGATCCTATTACCGCACCAATAATGATGGGTATTTTATGATCTCGATGTGTCGAATTTGAATTCCTGTGATAACCATGAGTTTGATCAACTTAACCGATGGATGACGCACGGTGGGGCAGTTGTAGGGATCTGTACTGCTTCCGTCGTGGAATGGCTCCTACGATCATAATCAGATAGGTTCATTATGTTCATGATTGACGCACGGTAGGTCAGTTACAATGGTTTGTACTGCCTCCGAGGAAGACCTGTTGTGTATAAGCATCCGGTATGACAGTTTATGAATTTGATGTATCATATTAGGCACGACAACGCACTATTGTAATTATCGTCGGGAGAGGATCCCTTAATACTGTTACCGGCATCTGGGGACGCTCCGACATCGAATATCCGGGTGAATCCTATGGGACTAGTGTCCTGAGAGGTTGCTTTGATCTCGTATTCTCTATGGTTTGAAAACTGTGAGTGAGGCCTTTTTGGAAACATAAGGCTCGGGACACACCCCGATACAGGAAATGTCACGTTGAGTGTCCCAGATTGAGTGGTATTTGTTACTCCGGTTAAGAGGCTTGGCGCGCCATTCGGGACAGGTAGCACAAAAAAAGATATTTGGCCCGTCTCGTTCACATCGCGACGCCAGAATAGCATGATATGGGCACGGTGAATTTCACGTTTGCGTGATGCGTGCTTGCGTTCGCTGCGTTTGCGTTAAATCTGCATGCGTTTGCGTTATTGTGCATGCGTGGGAAAAAAACGCGTGGACGCGTTCAATGCGTTTGCGTGCGTGACAAAGGTGCGTTGTTTTGCTGTTTTGTTTCCAGTACATGATTAGGCCTATGTTCCATTGGGAGCGTTAATATTCGACTAGCATTTTACTCTCGGGTGCTCCAAAAAGCGGAAAGCAACATCAGCGGCTGTAGAGGTCGACAATACAAGAATTGAAGAATCACTCAGCAAGATACGTGTCATTACAAGGGAAAGCCGGGTAGGCGACCGGTCGAACGCTCTCACAGACGAAACGAGCGAATACCAGCACTATAGAGCATTTAAGTCAGTGTCAGCCGAGTGTAGGATGCCATAGCGCACCAAAGCTCAAATATTTGAATTCGAGACTGTTGTCCGAGAGTCCGTATCGACATAGGCCCGGGCTGGCCAAAGCTGCGGATCAAGGTCTTTGGGGAGATTAGTGTCTTTGTCGCCATAACAGAGAACTGGTAAGAACCGAATTTTAATCTCAACGCACCGTTGAATGTTGGTTGGACGCAATGGACGCAACTGAACGCACTGGTCACAAATATGTCCCAGTCACATGCGTCGATGCGTTGAATTTTGAAACGCATGCGTTTTTTATTTGATGCGTGCGTTTTCTTCAGTAACGCATGCGTGAAGTCCAGCGGGGTGCGAATTCGAATTTTGATTGATATCCAAGTTGTGTTTGGACTTACTTGTTGTTTTTCTCTCGCAGAACGACATTTGGAGCCTTCTCTAAGGCACTATAACACACAAATGAAAAGTCGAGCTTTTACAGGAGGGTAAGTCCGGCCCAAACGCACCCAAGCGTATACTAACCAAACGCACCAAACGCAAGAAAACGCAAAAACGCATCAGAAAAACGCGAAATTCTCCCGGCCCGCATGATATGCACCCCTGCAGTCACAGGGCCTGTGAAGTTGTCAAAACGAAGTCCGTGCGAAATGGGGAAGTGAAGGCAAGATCTACGGTCCTAAATCTTTAGAGTCTACTCCTTATTAACATAGGGAGAATTGACTTGCAGAACATTAAGGCGCAGCATCTTCAAAAGTCACTTCCCCTCGAGGAGATATCACGGAGCAGTAATCTCAGAAGAGCAAGGCCTGTATCTGTGGAGAGAAAGATGGATATCATAGGTGCATATATATGTGTCCAGCTTAAAGGGAAACATCCGATCCGTCAGTGATCAAGGAGATAAATTAACCGAAACACCACCATTGAGAGAATAATTGAAGCCCAGCATTCAAATATCAGAACAGGTAACAAAGGTGGCGTTTGTTGATTGGAGACAATCATACTTTGCATGCGACAGACTACTTAGCCACGATCAGACTTGAAATTTGAACTCAAGCTTAAGTTGTAAGGGTATTCCTTTGGCCAAAGTAGGGCAAGATATATTCAAGTTCTCTGGATACAGTCTTGGATAATAGGATATCAATCATGGAGTCATGCACCTGAATTCTGAGAATAGGGCACTTCAGTATGCATACACATCAGATAAATCATAACAGACAGATTGGCATCTTTTGTGAACTGCTTCGTCTCCCTTGTTTCGATCTAGTGGACCCGGTCGTTCCTGATTGGGACCTGACGCCGGTACATGCACACCACCAGAATTCAGCCAGAGGAGTTGTAGTAGTAGCCCTGACATGGCAAGCCATTGGAAGAGTGTCGTTGGGGAAAGAAGTGGACCAAAACCATAGCACGAGAGCGCGCTGCAGCCTCCAGCCGGGGGCCCTAACAGACCGCCATCCATGGTCCATTGTGTGAACGTGTTATTTGCCGAAGACTTCTCTCTTCACTCCTACCATCCCCAACACACATGGCCCTGTTCGACGACCGCAAACGCGTAGGAAGCTAAATGCCCCGAAATGCGATGTGCCACGGTAGCTTTATAAGGCCCAGTAGTGTTGGAGGAAGGAGACACCGCCTATCACAGTCAGAGGTGCATTTGACTGTGATTCCGCTCTCGTCGGATAGCTCACAGCCGTGCAGGTATTGGCGAAGGATGTTTCCCCAGCCATCTCGCCAGTTGAGCCGTAAATGCAAGGAAGCTGCACACTACCCTACCGCCGAGATGGAACAACTTCTGCGTCTAGTAACAGAACTCTTTCAAATCCGGACATGTACGCCTCGATACGATTCAGAGAGGACATCGCCATGCGCATCATGTCAGCTCTACTACTAGTATCCCTTTACTCTGCTCGAATCCCCAGATGTGCCTTTATCAGTCGCAACTCTGACCTACTTTGAAACAATACGGCATTCAGTTTCATGCTGTCCTACTGCTGCTCCTGTGAACTGACCGAGTGATCCCTTTCCAGGAATATATTCCAGGACCATGGTGCTACACACCACTAGAGGACTATTTCGAGAAGGTGGGAGGAGGATCATATGGTGCGCATTCTCCTTGGCCTGCTTCTTCTCCTAACCTCGTGCATTAGAAGAAATTGTGATTACAACATCGGCGCCATTATCATCACCTGAGAGCGGGAGGATGTAGGTCTCTGTTGTATTCACTGCTCCTGCATTGATTGATCTGTTTCATTTCTTCAGGCTTGCAGCTGTTTGTTTCCAGTGTGCGCATATATCTGGCGTTCGGTTAGGAAGAGATTGCTGGAATGCTGCCTCACATCGCTCCTTCATCAAAGGACGTCATCATCTCGCCATATGACCCAGGTAAGCCTACGACTCTGCTTCCCCAAGTCGCGTCGAGCTCTCTTTGTCATGCTCCAGGGACCGGATGCATCTTTCAAGGTATGATTGGTTGACGCCGCAACTGTGGCTGGGATATGTCCGTGTCTGTGTATATAATTATATTGAATACGATGCCTACAAGTTCATTCTATTGTCAATGCTTGGAGCTGCGATCGTTCTTATGGACATTGTGAACCGGAGGGTGACAAGAGCGTGCTAGCCTCTCCATATTTTTGCCTTGTAAGTAGCATTCAAAATTCAAGCGATAATAACGAGGAATACGGATACGAGGAATCTAACCTCGAGATGCCCTGTTACCCTGCAATGTTAACCTTTATGATATTGGAACCGTATCGCGGGATTCGCTAGGCAGATGGATATGATAGTGCAAGGTAAGCTATGAACAACCGGAGAACTATGGAAAGGCCCCCGAAACCTGCACGTGACTGGCAGGATGCGGGCCGCACCCAGCGCTCCCAATATATCCGCCGTTCGATGCGTTGTGTGTACAGGATCCTCATGCATTGGCCTTGACAGGGTAAAGCGACCCAGAGACCATGATTAACGCCACTTTGACAAAGGCATGAGCACGGGAGGTGGCTCAAGGTGGAATGTTGGGTAGGGTACGGAAGCAACAGAGGATATGTGACTCAGAATTGGAGCATCGGGTGAATTCTCATCCACTAATGTGTTTGCCAACAATGGGTGGGGAAGTATGACCAGCGCGCCCAATCCTTGATTTCACATCATGTAACGCGGTGCGCATATTCGTGTTCTTACTCCGATCCCATGGTATCATCAACCAAAGCTGAAGGTTCTTAAGGGCTTTTCTCTGTCTCCTCCAAAAACAAAAGGAACTATCGTTCATATCCCACGCATTGTCTCCGGTGTTCTTCACCCGCAGAGATCTTGTTTCTCCTCTCGTCACTCCATCATGCCTGTACTTTTGGCGTCCGATGATCAGGAATGATCTTCCTCTCTGTATTTCTGCCAAAACATATTACTTGTCCATACTACCAGTTGGTTGTCGGTGGTCGCGCTAAAGGGGCACATAGAATTCTGCGTTTGCGTTTGCGTGGGTGCGTTTCCGTTTTCACGCATGCGTTTGTCACGTCTGCGTGAGCGTGACATGGATGCGTTTGTTGGCCGTCTTGTGCGTTTGGGCTTACAAACACCTGTTAAATTATTTTATTAGCTACAGTGTAAGTAAGACTTACTGCCTATCAGATTTATACCCAGTATGACATCGACACCGGCCATAATTAGCTTTCTTCGTCATGGTAGTGTCTCTGTACAGCTGAGTCCATTAATGTTCGAGCTGGTATTTTAAATGTAAAAACATCTGAATGTTTTGAGAGGTGTAAGTGGCCATGAGGTATGATAACCTTCAGTAAAAACCCTGGTACCATTACCATTCTGTTGAGTAACAAGCTGAAGAAACCAAGAAGAAACCGGGCCAAATCCTGGCTCAAAAACGATGACTTGATGGCAACCTGGCTATGCATGACTAGAATACATCATAAAAGTAAAATACCTGCCTAGAGTGAGCGACTAGAAGCAATTACGGGCGGGAGAAATTGAAGCGATCATAAGTCAACTAGTTCAACTCGGACTTGAACGCATCAAACGCACCGAACGCAGATTTGTCACAAGACTGTCACACACTTGCGTTTAATTTCGGACGCATGCGTGCACCATTTTAACGCTTGCGTTCAATGTTTGGACACATGCGTGATCTATTTTTGAAATGCGTGAGTGTTTGCGTTGACTTTAGGGGTGCCTAATTCACTTAAAGTTGAGAACAGCACAAGTACTTCGACATAAAACTGTACTATATTCTTTGTGATACTAGAACTGACTAACATGCATACATTTATAGCCTTTCTAGATGATTCCCCTTCATTCTTGAATCATAATAAGTCAAGGAGACATCTCCAGAAATTCGGACAAGTAAGTCTATGTTCAGCAGAAAACATAATTAACAGGTATCGTTCAACTGACATTGGTTATCAGGATGTCACGCATATAAAAACATCATTTGGCGTACAAATGAACGCAAGTTGAACTCGCGCACACGCAGACGAACGCAGTTGAACGCATCCACGCAGATGTCGAACGCAGAATTCTCTTGGCCCGCGCTAAAGGTTCTCATTCCGACATCGCCAATCACATGGTCTCTGGGGGAGGTGTGGAAAAGGGCCGTTAGTGGGCACAATCCCTGCTTGATACTTTAAGCTAGCTTCAAGCTTTAACCTTCCATCTCGACAAGCTGTGATGTCAGCTTATTCCGCGCTGGTATCCAGTGGTAATCGCGAGAGTGAACTGGGGCCGGGATCTTGACCCGGGGAGAGGATAATCTGAAGAGGACAAGATCACTTCTTTGTCCGGTTCCCGTGGTATGAGTCTCAAAGTGCAGCATCTGCTACTTTCCACCAGAAGTGACTGTATGCACTCGCATCGACAAGGATGTCTTTCCTAATCACGTCGATGTAGCTCCTTTGCACGAAATTAATCACGCCTCCACCGTCATAAAGTCCAACACCGAGATTCGATTCCTCGTATCCAAACGATATCATCCACATATTGGCACAATCCAAGGCTTGAACAGGGATATTGATGCAGGCTTGACGTCTCCTGACTCTCCTCTACGCGGATAAGAGGCTTGGCACGAGTCGTAGGCGATGGTGTCATTCGATGAAGCCACGAGAAAGGAAGATGGCGTCTCGACAATCGCTCCTATGCGCATACTGAAAATCACATCGCGTACAAGCAGCTACAGCGTTGGATCTCTTGATAGTCCTCCACAGAAATGGTGTCCTGGCCAGGAACGGTGGACCAGTCATCCGAGAAGCACTTGCATCATTCGAGTACGAACAACGACCGCCCCTCGCTCCTTCTCATCCATTTTACCATTAGCTGGATACCTTTTTAAGTTCTGGTTGCTAATATCTTGACCCGCTTTCCCGAGAGCCGTCGGAGATTCTGAGGTAAACGCCTTTTATTAGAAATAATGACAAGTGATACCATAGTCGAGGGAACCAAGTTTGGGTATATGCGTAAAGTCCTTGGGGGAAGAAAAGTCTATTACACGTCCCTCTGGGGTACGGGAGTCCTTGAAATGAACGGGCAAGCATACGAAAATCCAAGGCAAAAAGCGAGCCAGTCTGAAATCGTACTGAAGAACGGGCAATCATATCCCCCTCGTCTTGTAGAGACGGGCTGCAATGACTGCCGTCTACAGCTGTCCATGCGGAGCCTGGCGATGCGATTACAATCCAATCAGGCAAAAAGTGCGTAGGCTACTTACTACACGACGATATGCTGTTAATCCCGCATGTATTCAGACAACTGCACCTCGTCAGTTATCCACACAGAGCAATCACAAGGATTGTAATCAGACTGCTGACATAAAACAGTCCAAGAAGGATGGCGGGTAGGTACGAGACAATCCTCGGGAATCATAACGGTCCTGTTCTCCATGAATCATTGACTCATCAAAGAAAGCGAATTCAATAGAACGTACCTTTTGTGACTGTACCCAAATGGTACTCGGTCCTGGGGGCTGAACGACTTAGGCTAGTCATGACAGCACGAACTATCTGAATCTTGACGAGCAAAGAAGAGGAGCGAGGAAAACCATGGACATAGGAATAAAGCCGGCTATTTTAATGGGACAGGACAACAGCAAACTGCAGGTGATACATGGAAGAAACGAGTGGATAAAACGAGGTCGCGGTACAGGAAAAGCCGCGGCGTGACAATATTTGACTGTGAGAACCACGTGGACATGGCTCATTTGGCACTCATTTGCCTGCTACAGGCTCCGAATCGAAGATATTTCAACCAGAGAGGTGAAAGCGAAGCGGGAGGACTATGAATCAAATTCAGAAGAGCAACAAAGAATAGCGGGAAGAATGGTGTACCTCAGCAGTGTTGGGGTGCAGGCGCTATGAAGGGTCGCTACGCACAGGCTGTCCGTTGTTCCGGCTTCAGCTGTGCATATACCGAGAAGCGACGTCATCATGACGCTTGATTATTCCCAACGGTGCACATCTGATCTCGTCCTATCCGCACGGCTGGACAACATTTCAAGAGACGTCTCGTCATATTTGTCGGCCCTTGAAGGCACATTGCTCCTGAATTATTATAGCGAAATCGTAGACGTCAGTGGGAACAAGAGGTATGCGCTAGAAATTATTAGGTAATGGTAGCAAAGTCGATGAATCTAGTGTAATAGATGTAGGGGCCTCCAGGTTTCAGTGAACGTATTATCTAGTAACTCTAGATTAGGACGGAGGTCGAAAGGAAGGAACGTGCATATCGTTGTATCAAATCCTCGGTTCAGTCTTGCTTTCCCGGAATATCTAGATGATAGGATGAGTACAGAAGTCAAGTCGAACGAAAGAGACGTACCACCTAATTGTCTTGCGAATTAGCGCTCATACGCCTGTATGTGAGTTCCTGTGTATGCCGAAGATCCTCGTCCAGATGCACTTGTGACGCATACCCTCCAAACTCATGGTCACTACGACGTCGCTGGGAGCGTTGGGTGCGGCCCGCATCCCGCCAGTCACATGCAGGTTTCGGGGACCTTTCCGTAGTTCTCCGGTTGTTCACAGCTTAGCATTGCACTGTGCCATCCATTTACCTAGGGGACCTAGCGATACGGTTCCAATGCTCAGAAGGGTAAAGGAACAGACGTCTCCCTCCGCCAATTCCCTCTCGGCTGCGATGTGTAGACCCTCGCTTGCGCCTATACCTACCAAGGATTTTAGAGTCGGCACCAGGCACAGGCTATTATTAATGAAAATATTTACGGCCAGGCTGTATGTTGATCATCGATATGAGTCTCTCTCTTCTGTGAAAATAGCCGAGGACGCTGCTCATCACGCAGTGACAACCGTATCGACAATAGTATGACAAAGCACGCATTGCCTTGGCGTCGAGGAAGGAAATGGACGGAGCCGAAAATGCGGACCTTTGCGTTACAGGCAGGGAAGGATGGCGCCATGGAGAATGGTAAAGCCCAGTGCTGGTTGATGGCGAGGAATACTGGTAATGCGTAGTCGACGTCTCGATGACCGAGGAGTACTGACGCGTTCGCGCTCAATGGAAGAGTGAATAAGCGATCAACGCTAGCGCTCAGCAAAGACTTCCACGACACGACATCATATTTCCGGCAGAATTTTGACATGGGCGTGATGATACCAGGTCAGACTCGAGTCGAATATATGACGTGAGCGGCTGTATGTTGGGATCATGACTTTGGGGCGGACAGGCGCAGCGCGATATGTGTTGAAAGGGCTTTCAGGTAGTCGCGCATCTCCTATATCCGTTGGGAGGTAGTCTGTACGCATTAGATCAGCGCCGTCATAGTGACCTCAATGGCTGCGAGATCATCCTCCTCTTTGTACGTAGGTCGTCCCTTCGCTTTCCCCAGAGTCATCAGCTTCTGTTCATTTAAGGTATAGTCCCTTGGACATTCGTCGGATGCCTAATCGCAAATGTTTATACATAACTCAGACTGTAGGGCCATCGAAAAGGGGCGGGGGAGAGGGAAGACAGGAAGATTGGACGTGGTTGTGTTCGGCGTCAAAGCATCACCCCGGGGCTAGGGCCGATTTCACTGATCTATCATGTGACTAATTCTCAACCAATTTCGAATTCTCTTCGGAAGTTCCCGCCTAGTTCGTGACTTCTCAACGATTTCTTGCATATTTGCTCGACCTTTTCTTTTAGAGAAATAGAGAAACCTTGGATGCCACAAGCTTCAATGTCGAAACAAAGGTCTGCCAAAGTCCTCATTTTTTCCCCTTTTACTTGAGGCCCTCTTATAAAAAACTTATAAGTTGTCAGACCATCGGCTTGTCTTGATATTAGCGTGGCTCGCAGCTTCGTTCTGTTCGGAATAGTCTGCATGTAACGCCGAATCCGTCATCCTCCGGACGAGGTGAGCTACTTGCTGTGACTACTCTGGTTCAATTTTTAGTATTTACTCATTTCTGAGTCAGTGCGAGCGATGATTCGCTACCCCAATCCCCCCATAAATGTGGTACGGTCTGAAGTGATATCATTATAACTGGTACGGAGGTTCATTCGAGATAGACATTGTACGTCCCTGAATTTCGACAGTTCCATCGGCAAAACAACTTGATTTGTAGAGTCCCCATTTCCCGGAATTTCAAGCGAACTGAGTCCTCGGATTTCATAGAGTATCAAACGGGTACTACGCAGTTAAAACTTCCCAGGTCCTTTACATATAGGCTGGCGGCGGATCCAACGCATTTCCCTGAACCCCCTCTGCTTCTGGTTCCACAATAAACTGCTGAAACTGTGTCCTCAACCTCAAAACTTCAGCCACGACGTCCAAATTATCCTGTTGCGGCAGCTCAGAGGCATCAGGAGTGTCGCTGCTATTTCTCCTTTCTCCCTCATCTTCAGTCGGATTTCCCTCTGCATTCCATCCGACTGTATCTGGGCTTCGGTCCCCCAAGTTTGGAGTCATCTCACCCGCCAGCATGGCAGAGACGGTTTGGCTGTTTTTATTTCCAATTGGCGGAGAATGTGAACTGGGCTCAGGTATTATCTTAAGGTTAGGTGATAGACGGTGCCTCATGTTGCGTTGCCTCCGCTGGCGCATGAAAAGAAACGTCCCGCCTCCAAAGACGAGCAGCAGGAACGCTAGAGATCCTATTATCGTTCCAATAATGATGGATGTGCTGATCTTTCGATCTGTCGCATTTGGCCTACGATAAATATGAGATCGATTGACTACGTTCAGCTTCCGAAAGCACCATGATGTGCAAATACCGACCTGGATGTCTCCACAGAATCTGACGGCGATGACCCAAAAAACGTGGACGAGGGACCGTCGAAGCTATCCACACAAAGAGAGCATAAACTTCCGGTATGACATTTTATGATTATGATCTTACGTACCTTAGACTTAGACTACAGCCAGTGTCACAGTTCTCTGAGGGAGGCGGTTGAACATCGAATATCTGCGTGGTAGCGGCTAGGACACTGGATTGATTGATTGTTGCTCCAACGGAGTATTCTCTACGGTTAGAAAATAATTAGTGAAAATAATTGCTGCAAAGATAGTCAGGACGGACCCAGATTCATGAAAAGTCACATTGAGCCACCCTTCAGCTGGAGTGAGGTCCGTTAAGAGGCATCTTTCGACTATGAAAGAATAATGTTCCTGGATGTTTTTTATTAAGAACCTTATTGCGCCCGTATCGCTATTATTCCTATGCCAGACCAGCATTATAGGTATCCCGATAGTCACCGTCCCTGAATGACTGTCAAAACGAAACCCGTGCGAAATGGAAAACTGGAGGCAAGATCTACGGGCCTAAACCTTCAGTGTTTATATAGTATGGTAGCAATGTTTGACTGACAAAATGATAAGGAGTAGTATCATCTTCAAGAATCACCTCGCCTGGAGGCCACTGTCGAGGAGCAGTAATCCAAGAAGTGCAAGACTCGTACTCGTGGAGAGAAGGACGGATATCATGACTGCAGTGTCCAGCTTGAAGGCGAACTTGCGATCCGTCGGTAGTCTAGGAGATGGATGAATCAATACACCGCCATTGAGAGAAAACCCCGTGATAAGATGAAGCGGAGTATCTAAATATCAAGATTCAGAACAGTAAGAAAAGAAGAAGCCGATCGTTGGGATACAGCGAATGCAGAAACGTTATGGGTGGATTAGACTTGACATGGAGCCCCATAAGATATTTCTTTGGACAAAGTACGACTAGACATGTAGAGCTGTAGAAGCATCAAGAAACCTAGAAAAGAGGATATTGAGAATCAACTCTTACACTGAATTCTACGAATAGGGCGCCATGTCGACGGGCTGCTTCGGATAAGGCATCAGATAACAGACGGACCAGAACCATTCGCCGTTTTCTTTGTTTCCCTTTCGTGAATATGGCATGATGTCTAACTGCGACAGCTTCTCGACTGAATTTAAACTGAGAACAAGCATCAGTTTTCTAGCTCAGTCACCCTCTAAAACAGGTGAGCGTCTTCGTCGTTTGTACACGTATTTATCTCCGTACTGTGAACACGAATAGACGCGCTATTTATAGCAGAGAACTGCCGCTCGTACTAGTATGATGGGTTTGCTTTCAGTGCATGGATGTCATGAAGGCCGAAATTTGATATCAAAGTCACGAATTCACATTATCTGTAAATGTTCTCGCTTCAATGTTGTACAATTTGGCGTGTTATTCCTCCCGTGCCATAAGATCTTCGCGATTACCGGCTTCTGCTATTTTTCCATGTTTCATACAGCTTCATAGATCAGAATTAGCGACCTGTGATACACGTAGTGGAAAGAAGAGCTTACAGAACGAGATCCGCACGCTTCGTCGAATGTCCGAACCGACGCGTCATAAATATCATAGTATTTCTTTCTCGTGCTCGAAAAATATTGTCGAACAACTCAAATTACCCTTCTGAGTCTAATACCGAGCTTAGCTTGCCGACCGTCGCAGACCTGACGTATCCAGTCTCGAAAAGCATGAACGTCATAGACTCGGTATTACTGGACTTGAATCTGCGATAGATATATATCCAAACGAGGTTAGATCCGACAGGAAAGGACACTCATGTAACAATCCACTCCGTCCCTCCACCCGAGAGCTCGATATTCTTCTGCGACTACGTCCCACGAAACAACCGGACCGAGACATCACATCACGGTTGTCGTCTATAAGGAACCGCCCCTGCATGGCTTATTTCGGCGATAGATACTGACAGCCTTTGCAAACATTCTGCTGCGAGACAGGAGCGTACATTGATACATCTCTACCATGGATTTGATAATGGCGTTCCGCGTAGCATTGTTCGAGAATGGATAAGATTGCGTTTAGAAAGGGTCCCCTGGTCCGGAATGATTCAGAACCGGATGTGCGTACGAAGCTGGTTGTACACACCTACAAATGTAGTCGCTATCCATGGACCACCAACTAACATTTACTTATCGTCCTGATGCATACCGCAATCCGAACAGGGTCTGACTTGGACCTGTGATCAGAAAAACTGAAGAGTTCGATACTGTTAGAGGATTAAGAAATCTGGAGAGAGGCTAAAGAAAAATACAGACCCTCAGATAGCATAGCTGACAAAGGTGTGATAGCGCCGCCTCCACGAACCAGGGATATCCTCCAGCAAACCGAGATCTCGCCAAATTTACCTAGGACTCTATGATACTCCTGAGAGGTAAGAAGGCGGAACAATGTTGGTTTGATCGAAGTCACGAGCTACACATCGTGTCACTGTATAGAGCTTCGGGAAGACAAGTGAATAGACATACATTTGCAGTCACATTCGAAGCGAGATTTCCTTTGCTTCAATGCGAGCGTCATCATCATGAAAAGACGAACGGACTCGTTTCGTTCTGACTCACGACGGCTTCAAGCTCGTCAATCCGAATCTCCTTCTGGAGCCAGAATGGGAAGGAAACCGCATTGCGTGTGGCCGCCTAGAAGAAATTCATCGATGTGACTTGCATCAGCACCGACACTTACACACTTGCTTGATATCAGTGATCGACGCCGGTACTGCATGCTATCCGTTACGGTGTTGGTACACTCGGGAGAAAGACGAACATGGGACATCTCTCCTGTCAGATACGCATCAGCCTTGCGTCCGACGAGAATTGATCCGCCCGGTCCCGCATATATGGCTACCGTTCGAACGTTGCCAGTGATGGAGGAATACTCTACTTGAAATGCACGCATACATCAGCCTACGGCAACGGTGAGCATCGAACTGAGATCTTACCCTGTGACAAGCGAACATACCCTATCCACGTACTGGTTCACGGAAACAGTTCGCTTCTTTCGCCTCCATGTGAGGTGCGCACGTCCGTCATTCCTCGAATATCTAGACCCAAATGCGAGCCCAAAATAGGGAGCCACGCCAGGTAGATAAGAAGGGTATTAGAGTTACTGGTGGCTGTAGTATGTATGAGCGAACAGAATCACCGAATCCGAACATGTTACTTATCGTACAAGCTCTGTACTATATCGTTTATCGCCATGTCAACATAAGTACCAGGTATAAACGGGTTGTTTTTTCCCACTTCTGTTATATATCCTTGATGACCCGGGTCGGTTTAACACACCGTTAGTATTGATGGAAGTGACAAGTGTTACTTACGCACGCATTTGTTCACCTCCTGCCTTGTCACCATTATTAAAAAATTGGCGGAACGGAATCCCGGATACAAGGAATCGAGACCTTTCGAGGTTGGCCGGTAAGCCACTTTTCCGGATGCACGGAGCTCGTGCTACGTAGAGGGGACTATGATCAATGGCGTTCCAGAGAAGAGTACCCAAAATACCGAGGAAATCAAGGGCGATAGAATTATTGAAGAATCCTCCATGGGATTGAAGTGACGGCATGCTGCGGTCAGGCGGGCCGCCTCGCGGTCTTCATTGTTTGAACGTGTTATTCTCCGAAGGCTTCTCTCCTCTTTTACTACCATTACCTTCATCAACGACGCGTCTGCCTGGAATTGATACTCGTGAAACAACACCTTGTGTTGAACTTCACACATGACGCAACCCTCGGTCTACGAGAAAAATGGGTTACAGATTCCCAATCTCTCGTAGGAGTGCCCATAGCGGTGCGAACGGTGGCGATTTGCGTCGCAGAATGGGTGGCGGACCATGATAGGACCGAAGGATGCTCCGTGGACGACAAAGGTGCGCTCTCCCTCTGTTTAATGGGATATTCGCGCTGAGCCGCGTTTCTGACAGATACCACCATCATCACGGTCTATCCAATGACTGCACTATTCATCGGAACATAGCCTAGTAGGCTCTCTATCTTGTGCGTCTCACCTTGCCTTGACCAGCTTCTGTGGATTGACCATATTATCAGCAGTCTGCCTTCCCCTGCCCGCATAAGATCCATCGATTCTAACGATTGTACTTCTACAAGCAGCGGGCATTGGTTCGTATTACGAGTGTTGCAATTGGCCCGCTTCCGGAGAATACCCTCTCCTCAATACAACGCCATTCGACTCTACTAGGCCAAGGAAGATCAAGATGCGAGAGAAATGTGAGGGGTGACGACGGAGGAAAGAGGTGCATCAGATGCCAGGGAGGCTTCCGGAGAATGGTAGCAGCTAGGACCGTCGATGCGTCGACTGGATGCGCAGCCATAGGGATGGTATCTTCTGGTCTGGATGGTTATAGTGCGTTCTCTGGTTTCGCCTGTCTTCGCTGATGCTCACGCGAAGCTGAAGGTTATCTGATCCCAGCCGGAGTACCATGGAAAGTGTGATGGGACGAACATACAGTTGTCGTAGCCCGTCGGTCAATATACTGTGTATTAATGCCGATTCCGAATACTAGTCCGGTGATCCCACCAAAGTCAACTACACTCAGAGCACTACTTTCGTTATCGCAGAGGAGGGTGTTGAATTTGCGTTTCCAGAACACGAGGCTCTCTTCCGCCGGGTCAACTCTTTTCTGCAGCATGGTACCGATAGGTTGCTCCGTAAAAACCTTGCGGGCGGTTTGAATGAAGTCGTCGTGAGAGCTGTCATCTTCATAGTCGCCCAGATCACCACCATACTTGTCCTGGCGGTCCCTAATCTCCCGCTGTAACCCTACGACGCGCCACGTCGGAGTTGAGCCTGTGCTCAATGGCCGCAGTATTGGCGGAATGGGTTACTGCAGAAGAGGCTAATGCTTCTCAGGCGGACTATGAGTCGAATTTGTGCGCGCCTTTGTTACATTACCGCTGTGCTTGGTCGATATTGAAGCATGGTTCCCCCCGTTTAAGCACAGAGCCAACAGCCATGTCAGATACGAAGAATCGAACATTGAGCTGACTAACACCGCGACGCCAGGCCCTACACCATATCCAACTTTGGGTGAGCAACTGTCTTTGGCCCCAATTGGCGAGGGTCTTCTGTGTACGGAACTGCCCTCCTGCCGCTGACTCAACCATGTTTAGGCGTCGCTGCGCACACAGTTACCCCTCGTCTCGCGAGCCTAGATTTCTCGGCCCTCCCACTCCCATCAGAGCATTACCAGGTCAAAAAATGGATTTCTTGTTTTACCTTGGTCGAATACGAAACCCACCGTTAGAGCGAGAGCGAGATGGACCTTGTTTCCACGAGTGGCGGGCTTGAATGTGAGGGTATGAGATCTCAGATCCGTCCATGCGCCCTATTTATGCGTACCTTCACACGACTGGCTTGTCTGATTTTCGTAGCATGTCGTCCACCATTTTTCCATGGGAATGACTGAGAGGACTCCCCTCTTCCTCCAGTCGCTCTTCCATTCTGCCGTGCGAGCAGAAAAGAGCCTCTTCTACAATCCATCTTTTTAAACGAAGCTTCTGCGCTAGTACATGGACAATAGTTGTAGATGGAGATTTGCATCTGACCTTGGCGGGTGGGATGCCTTCGCAGTGTTTTGCCACTCCTATCTTCATCTACACTCCCTCCCTAATTTAGCATAGTTTATGGATGGTGTAGAGGAACAGGTAATATGCGCGTGCTCATTCGTGTATATGCTACATCATCCGTTGGCACTCTGTGCTCGTTCCACGAGGATCCGAGCTGCATCGTTTTTGACCTCGTAAGCAGCATACAAAATGACAGAAAAGCAAGCTTTAGTAATCCAGATACGAGGGATCGAACCTCGAGCTGGGATGATAGCCTGTATGCCATCTCCAATGACGGATAGACATCTATATCTCTCTAGGTGATCTTGATACGTGACGATGTCGAAGCATGTTTAAGTAGATTGGCTCCTCCCTTACCTTTAGCCTGAAATGATTGGCTTGTACCACAAACTCTCTGTATCAGGATTCACGTGTCTTTCTAGCTTTCATCCGAGACCTTCTCGCACCCGTTTCCTTAGTCCTATTAGTATGGGCCAGGAGAATTTTGCGAGCGATCCTTGCGAGCTTGCGTTCATTTGCGTTTTACTTGCGATCACTTGCGTTCCTATCAATGCGTTTATGATCTCATCAATGCGTGTTATTACTTATGAATGTGAGCTAAATTTACTGACCGGACTACCTCAAAACTTCCTCCATCCTTATGAGGTTTAAACACTGTTCCGGATAGATAATAACATCAAGTAACACTGCATGGAGAATCCAATATTTTAGCTTAAAATATTGAATTTTATAACTATTTATTTTTTCCAACATCTAAGCTAGAATATTGAAATATTATTTTGAATATTATTTCAATATTCTTGTTTATTGGAAAAATATTAGAAATTTCCCAAATATCACAATTATATTGAAAATATTATCTTAATATTTTAGTCTACTATATTGAAGAAATAAATAGTTATAGAATTCAATATTTTAAGCTAAAATATTGGATTCTCCATGCAGTGTAACTAGTTTAAGACTTGCTAGACAGTAAATTACCTACACGTGAGGTCCCCAGGGATGGTCCAGTGGTCTGTTGACAGCATACTACCATCACAATATCACTGAAAGTCCGAACGCAAGTCTAATCATATGAACGCATGCACCGATCAAGCTCGCAAGTGTTCTAAGATGACTCATAAGCGTTCTAGCATTGCTCACTAGCATTCTAACATGTCTCGCTAGTGTTCTAGTATTGCTCGCAAGCGTTTAACCAAGCTTGCAAATGAACGCAAGTGTGACAGGTCTGTCACATTTGCGTTTGACACCAATTTGACATTCGTTTAAATCAAGTTTAATGCCTGCATCACTACTTTATCTACCCATCACAATCTTGTCTTAGTTATCTATGCACTTATTTAGCCATGGTATTACTCATGGTTGGCTCATGGACTTATATTTCCTCCGTAAAACCATACTGACATCCTTTTATAGAATCTACTGGCGGTCTACGAGGTCAGAACCATTTGCAAAGACTATAGTCAGCCGGTGGAAGAGAAGGTACCGCAGTATCTACTTCATCTTATGGTTCTTGAAGTTGAGTTTCTGAAGGATGTCCATAAAGAGGATAGACAGTGAGCACCATACCAGGCTTGAAACAACCATCACTGTCAGAAGTGTGACATGTAACTGACTTGATACCAAGATGCGGATGGGGTCCTTCAAGAAGGGAATTAGATACTTATGCGAGGGCTGTTCCAGGTTGACACTGGGTCGATCAATTAATTCAGACACAAATTTAGAGTAGATCTGTGGGTTTTACATGAGCTGGAAGAAGTCGATGGGAAACATGGTGACCCCGTTGTATTTGTTCTGACAATGAGTAAATTACCAGTCTGTAATGGCTGTCGTGAATGGGATCAGAAAAGAGCACGCAATTCTATGTACTTGATCTGATAGAAATTTCTTCGGCTGAAGAACTGAATGCGAGAAGTCTGGAGAGGAGAGGGTGCCGAACCAATGTCAAATGAATGGGAGTAGCAGAAGGCAGCAGTGATGTTTATCATCAGGAAGTTGAAGGCTGTATAGAGGTTGACAGGCCTTTCGGCCGCATATTCCATGCAAAGGCAGGAGATGAAGATGTCAATCTATAGGAAGGGAATGATGAGTTGGGATAAGGCCAAAGGGAGAGCTGACTTACCTTGGATTGGACAGTACCTTTGTGCTTGAGGATATATCAACGAGAGAAGAAAGGTAGGAGCACATATACTACTACTATCTTTGTTTGTTTGCGATGTTATGGCCAATAAATCAGAACGAAGACCGGTTTTCGGTGCAGCAGAAGTAGAAATTTCACAAAATTTTCAGCACAGTGAGAGGTGAAGGAAAATATTGCTCACGATCGTGGCTGTACCTAAGTATTGCCATGTTCACATTCATTGAGGAATCGACAAGGTTCGTAATCTGCAACGCACAGTTAATGTGTCTGGAACACTTTCGAACATCTGGATAGGCAAGCTGAGTCGGCAGACTTGAACTGGACTCGATCATGTCACGCTCGCAAATGATGTCACACTCGCAAACGCAAATGCAAATCGAGGCTCGCAAGGGAACGCAAGCTCGCAAGGGTCGCTCGCAAAATTCTACGTGCCCTATTAGTATGCCATATCTACAAATTACGACACGGCGCCTGGTCTCAGGACCGCGAGGAACCTTCGTCTCATTTCCATTTCCTCTCAGATTCCTTCTGCAAGGGGCGCCCTAGACTTGCCCTTGACCATTTTCAGGTTCTTAGGGATGCTTTCTGCGTTTAACAGGCCACTACCTCTGTACCGACACGATCTTATTACTGGAGACATCTTCCATTCATCGTCCTCTCTACCAACGAAGCTAAACCTTGCTACTCCTCATTCTTCCAGAGCTTTCACCAGACTTTAGGACACCTCAGACTGACTTCTGACCTGCAACTTACATCGTCGCCAGTGGCAAAAGATGACGAAGCACAGCCTCTACAGCTACCGATGGTGTCTGCATTGCTGGACGCCCGACGACACTGGAATCCGTGCTCTCCTTGTGCTCTACAATCCAAGACTACTTTACCATGGTGGATGCCATTTACCGTTCATACGTCAGGTTTACGTTCTCTTCGCATGGTCTCCGTGATTTCCTCCCTCCCAAATGGTGCCTTGGTTTGCAAAAGGTTTAAATGTTCCCTGGCAGTCGAAGAAGTTATCGCCGCGGCAGGCCGATTCGACCCTGAACCACACGCGATGACTTACGTCTTAATTGAGGGAGACGGAGGACCCGTCAAAGACGTGTATATAAGCGTAAAGCTTCGATTGAATGTCAAAGTCAGGATGATTTACATATGTGTTATCATGAAAGTGTGAATTAGGACTATTCCGATGGTGGCTCTCTTGTGCGTCGCGGAGGCTTGCTTAAGCGAGAGCTATCGATCGGACGGTTCTTATTTACCAAAGGATGGTCTCAGCACTTACAGACGACCGTTTTCCAAAAACTTTAGCCTTGACGATATCTTTAGACTTTCAGTATCTTGATGAATTATGACTGAAAGGGGAGCAAACAGAGATGGAACGATGAGTAGGAGTCGCGCCTCCAAGTAAGGAGGGATAAGTCACCTTTACTACTACTGACGGGCTCTACCCAGATTCTTAGTCGTTGCTGTAGAAGCAAAAGCAGTATTGCAAATACTCAGGCTCTGAAAGATTCCCTATATCACAAACAAACGTTCAGGGTAATTGTCGCTGAGTGTCGGGGCAACAGTCACAACTACGAGTGCCCCTTCTGAATGTACTCCGCTTCGTAGCTTACCAAAATCGTGCTAGTATTGCGACGCGCTTTCTCTTCTGACTAAGTTCCGGACTGGCTGACGCTCGTATGCAACCGCACAAAGACCGAACCGGATTACATCTCTTTCCTTTGTAGCTCTTTCTTTCACTTCGCAGATTAATTTTGATACACACACATGTGGACACTTCGGATTCCGTGCCTCTGCATAGAGGTGCTGAATTTGCGTCCCTTCAGCACCGAAATCAGCCAAGCGCGTCACTGAGCAAGGTAGAGCGACGGACATGATGAACTCACTTGCAACTCACTTGTTAACTCTATTCAAAAGAAAGGTGATGCATGGAGAGCCGTCTGAACGTGTTCTTCGTTGGAAGAAATAGGCAGTGGCCTGTATATCCTTGCCAGCTTTCTTACTAACAGGCTATACCAGTGATTTCGAACGGAGTGATGATGATTTTTTTTACAATGCAGTTACAAAGCGATGGAGACAGGCAGGCAGCAGAAAGCTCAAGGGAGGAAGAGAACAAATATATGCTAGAGCGACGTATATATCCCGATAGATCATATAGTAAGTACAACAAAGAAGAGGAGAAAACGAAACGCAACGCGAATGAAAGCAGCAATCAAAACTGAGATCCGTAAGGATTAGATAGGGGAAATCGGAAAGCTTAAATAGAGCGAGGAATACTTAGTGGATATAATCAATCATTAGATCTAAACTCACTGTTATCAAAGATAACAAGGATGATAGAAATAGATAAGTGGTCGTACCGAAGACATGGAGGACGATTGAGGCAAGACGACATGAATTAGGATGCCTCTTGCATAGATCCAGGCCCGTATGGGTCGGACCAGCCTTCAGGGTACCCATGATACATTATATTCCCGTGATACTGGTATTGGAAGTTGCCATTGGCTGCGAGACCATCTTGCGGATCAGCCTCAGGCGAGCGAACAAAACGGTTTGAATATTGAGGCAAGTAACCGCGTGAGGTGTAGACTTGGGTCTCGACGGTGTCGTGCTGGATAGCGGATGAGGTACTGCCGGGACTCGGAGAAGGAGAAGAAATGGGTGCGGGGGTCAGAGATATGTTCCTCCCGTCGTGGGACAACAAGTCGGTGTTGTAATAGGAGGACGCTGTTCTCGGCGAGGATGAAATATCGGCGTCATTGGGATAGCTGTTGCTGGCGGCACTGGGAGCAGGTGAATTACTGTCTGGATTGAAACGATCGAGAACAGTCCACGGTTCTGGAAGTCGATACGAGTTCTCGGCAGGAACGTGCTCGAAAAGTTGAGCTTCACAAGTGCATTGTTGCGTCAGAGGTGCAGTGAACGTAGCTGTGACTTCGAGACACGGCGCTTAGTGGAAGGTAGCATACCTTCTGGACATACGCAGCACATTGATTCGCAGGATAATGATTGATGACTATCGGAACATAGTCGGCATGCACGTGAACACCGTGTCCACGCAGACCACAGATGTTCTGGGGGAACGTGAGAACGGGAATACAGTGGAGAGAGCGGATGAAAACCTACCTGGTCCAACAGGGGCAACTCGGGAGGGAAGAACCATTGACAGTGACAGTGCTGTATATTGCCGGTGACGTGAATGCATTGTCTCCTAAAGGACAAGATCATTGCAGACACGGAGGAAGAAGCGCTGAATGCAAGACTGGAAGGAGAATTGCCATAGAGATTGGGGTACGGCTCAGGACATTTTTAAGGTCGAACTACGTAAAGGGGATGTTATTTTGGGAACGAAAAGATTCCCACCGGGGTAATATCATTAGATGGGGATTTTCCGCAGATCTAAGCCTGAGCCGGAAAAATCTTTAGATCTGCCATCGAGAAACGACTAGTAAAGGACCTGCAACCTAATCGATGCGACCCAATTATCACTCCCTGACACGAAGCCTTTCTTTTGAAATTTACAAGCGTCCCGATCGGACGCGTCGACCTCGCTGGCATTCACCCTGAAAATAGTGGAAAATCTGGAGAGTTTCTGATGCTCAGACACTAATCCTGAAACGAACAGTATACCATACATGGTTATGCGCCCTGTCCCGACACAGTCGGGCGGGATATACCCCGCCCAGTTTCATGATTATTTTCTAGCGGTCAGAAACTCCTCAGAAATGTTCCTTTTTTTGGAGTGATTCTACGAAAGGCTTGCTATTGCTTAGTGTGACGACGAATAATCACTTCGTCCCACCAAAACCGCCATGGCGGTATCCTCTCACCGTTTTGTGGATTCCGCGAATTCCGGCTTGGCTCTGGAAAGAACTTGTCCTCCACGAGGCGGCATCATTTATCCGAATATCCGTCTCGTGTACCGTCCATTGTTGTGGTTAGTATAGGCGTTCCGGGTGTCTAACCGTGCTCTACTTACTCAAGGGGTTGCGGAAATTTGTTGACACGAGGCTTTTGTTTCTTTACAGAACAACATGTATGGATCTGATAAGACCTCGTTAACACTACCCGAGGTGATGGTACCCTTCAATATCTCAGTGCCTTGTCCCTTCACTCCAGCCAGCGGCGATTCATTCGGGAGCTGTCTCCGTGATGGTCGAAAGGCGAATATTTTTAGTTCTTTTGCGGCGTTACACTGATCTCGCACTGGTTCCGAAAGGAACTCCCTATATCATGGCGTGCTCAGGATCATCACCCAATCAGACACAAGAAGTGACATCCTATATCACGATTGCATGTCTGGTCCATTCACTGTGCATGTTTCTGTGTTCTATGACGCATGGTGTGTTTATTTTTAGAGGAACTGCGAAGCTAATAGGAAGGGCCTGGGCGGTTGGACGCATCCCAGATCCTTGTCTGTATAGCACGTTGCCGAGCTATGCACCAATGACGTGCGTTTGTTGACCATCACTGACATCATCGCCATGTGTGACGCAGTGTAGACCTTGAACTTTTGAAATTTGAAAATTTGAAGCTTGAATCACTCTGTACATATCGGTTGAATCGGTTGAAGATGCACATTGTCGATTCCCCGATGATGGAGTGATCGCACGGACCCACAGTTACTATACGCCGGGCTCTCTATGCTAGAAGGGGTAACAGGCACGATTGCCATGTGAGACCTAATTAGCTCTGTCTGAAGCGAGCGAGACTCGACCCTTTCTTCAGAAAGTATGAGCGCGCTACGCAAGGCTAATACGCGTCGATCTCGATCTCCTGATTAGCCCTTCACGGCGCGTTCCTATTATGTCCATCGCTCTTCCGAGTTCTCCCACGACCGACAGTCACTGGTCGCATCAATGCCTGCGTCTATTTGGTATAAATCAAGAATATTGAGTATCGCTACAGATGTTTTCTACTATTATAACGATGACAGCCGTCGCTCTTCTCATCATAATTTAAGGATTCATGTTAAATACGCTTGCAGCTCTACGCTTATGAGAGGTCGGCAACAAGGCAGAAAGCGGATTGCTCACGGTAAGGTCACGGTCCCCCCATTGTCGCGCTTGATGATGACAACGATCAGCGTACCCTGCAATACGTCGTTGTCAGTTTATAATCGTATTTCGAGTCTTTTAAGCAAGGATACTCACATCCGACATACGACTTGTTGATTCTACGACTCCCGTTACGAGTCCGCCGATCGAGTTGAAAAAAGACACGTGTGAACCAGCCTAGACAAGTGAGTATCGACGCGCTGTGAATGTATTGTGTACGCACTGGAAAGGCATTCATAGAGGGAATAGTTGGTGGGGGTAAGTGCTAACTGAGTTACCCTAATTCTACGCGACACATTGGTTTAAATACTTCCAAGCTATAGGACTAATTTTCGAAGAAAGATCCATGCAGTTGACGCGAAACTTGGATGATATTGAAGGCATGGAGACTGTTCTGATGAGATACTCCCGGATCATCAATCAGGGATATCGAAGAGTTGTTTTGCTCCCGCCAGTATTATAACGGATGTACAATATCGTGATACGAGATAAATGGTTACGAAGGGAAACATGAGAGTCCGTTTTTAAGAACTGCCTGGGCCGCCTGTTTCGAGATACTCCTTGCAGCGCTGCGCGACCAAAATCCCTGTCGCTAAATAATAGGGAAATGAAAACAACGGCTGTAATCCTGCCGGGGGACTAGAGAACCCTCACAGACGCCCTTCCTCCGAGTCGGAGTCCCTAATTTACGATCACGTTAAACGAACCTTCGGTAGTCTTGGATACCTAGAAGTTTAAACTTGACTCATAGAGACTTCATCGGCAGCGTTGTGGTGTGGTGAGTGTGAAGACCGCTGGAAAATCTTGACTATGATGTGAAATCCACAATGAACAATTATGACGGGGATCAGGAAGTGTTTCGTACTCCAGCATGTGGATGCATGTGCATCGCGCCTGATAGCTCGTAGTTGAAACAGGTCCCGCCAAGATGAGCTCGAGGAAGGATTACTAAGATCTAGGCTGTCACGCACAAGGCCGCAAACTGTAGATATAAGAACAAAGGGGCAGTATAGCAGGTCACTGTGAAGTCCGCGGGTTTGAAGTCTTCTGGCATCTTTAAAAGGGACAAGACCGAGACCAAGAAGTTTACCGACGGAGTAGTTAGGAAACGGAGAGACATGGTGGATGTCGTTATAGGATACAGCTTTCCAGGTTCGCATGATACATCAGGAAAAAGGCCTTTTGCTACGTAGCTTTGTGCCAGAGCTACGTAGTACTACCTGAGCTCTGTAGCGGGCATAGCTCACCACTACGGCTACGTAGCTTCCGGTAGCTTCCGGTAGCCTTCCACTAAAAGTATGGTAACCGTACATACCTTACGAAGTCCTTTCAATCAGAAATCTCATTGAAGCGAGCTGTTACTCATCATGAGTTCGAAAACAGAGGAGCAGTGACTTGTAAGATAAGCGGTGCACAGATGTGACGTCGAGAACACCATTCTGACGAAGATGGCGATACGAGGAGGATGGGTGAGCCAGATGACTCGAGGCTTCATCATGCGTGAAATGGCGGTACGAGTCGTCATCCGCTGATGCTTAGTATGTCCACTGATTCCTTGGCCTATACAATGAGTTCTCCGTAGTATCATTTGTGCATCCTCACCGTCTTAGTGATCAGCGCGCGTCGATGGGGAGAGGATTCCGAAGAGGGAGCTGACGACCTCGTAGGACGAGCAATGCGACGAGAAAATTTCCTAAGACCAACCTCAATACTACTCCGGTATAGATGATGAGGCTGTCTCCACGAAAACGGATGCAGAATAGACGGTAAAACAAGGTAGAGATCTATTACAGCTCCCGAGGCAAAGTAAGGAAGGCATTAGAGCATATAGTTCCGGAAACATTAAGACGAGTAGGCCGCGTAATAGCCGAGATGACGTGCATGCGCCTTAGTCAGAAAAGGTCATCCGTAGCCGAGAGATATGGCCCTGGCCTTGTTTTAGTCCGCCGAGCAGGTGTCGTTACACTGTACAGTCATGATCGAAGTTCGAAGAAGTTAATTGCATCATAAAGATCAACTAGACTCGGAAGTGACAGTGATACTGATCAAGCAAGGACACGAGCAGTTGTAGTCCTGTATGCGTAGTACGGCGTAGCCGCTGTGCAGCGAAAACCTGTTACTAGTTGGAAGAAATGACGTCAATGTTCAGTAAGTGATGCTCTGCCAGTGAACGACTCACCCAGTAAGACCCTTGGGAAAAACAGCCACGTGACCGGTAAATTCGGGTGAGCGAAGGGCCGGTTGCCCGTTGTTCGTTTTCATCCTAAGTCCGTCGTACTGAATAAAGCTTACTCGTCTGTACCCTCCATCGTCGGATATTGCGACGTTACAAAATTATCAATTCTTGAATCTTGAAACTTTCTGATGGATTATTCGCTCTTCATTCCAAGTCCGTCTCCGATTCGTACTCAGTGGAATATCTGGTGTAGACTTAGTGTGCAACGTAGTATTCTATTTTATAACAGAGTGTAACATATAGATTTAAAAGATAGTTATATTTACGGTTTCCAAATGTTTCCAAGTTTCATTTATTCAATGAAAACTCAATAAGAAGGTTGCAAGCTTCCTTGCAGAGCGGAAAGTGAACGCGTCAAAAGGGTGATACGGGCTCCGAAGTCAGATTTTATCTTACATAATTAATTTTTGCGACTTGGCGGTAGTTATTATTTTTGAACAGCCGAGCCGTTCAGTTTGCATTCATAGGGCAAAAAATATAAGGTGGAATATTCTTCAGACTTCAATAGGAAACGGTTATCTATTGAAGCACATCTATCAGAAAGTTTCAAGATTCAAGAATTGATAATTTTGTAATGTCGCAACATCCGGCGATGGAGGGTACAGACAAGTAAGCTTTATTCAGTATGATGGACTGAGGATGAAAAAAAACAACGGGCAACCAGCCCTTTGCTCGCCCGAATTTACCAGTCACGTGCCAGTTTTTCCGAAGGGGTCTTACTGGGTGAGTCCCTGGGAACATTTCATATTGAAAGTCACGGTTGGTCACACTCCTTCCATCTGGCATCCCGATCTTCATGCCGCCATCCTCCTTGATGTCTCCCACCCTCCAGTGTGTTCCCTCCAAGCTCTCCTTCCTCAACATCCCTCCCCTAGATCACCTCATAGCACCACAATGGAGTATAACCACCCCCGCCCACATCGTCGTCGTCACTGTTGTCTCGTTGGTCATTGTCGTTGTTGTGGCTATGTGCGCCTTTGATAGCCCTTCCCATGCTGAGATGATGGCTGATGTCGAATCCCCACATGCGGCATACACCCTTGTAGTGTGTGGAAGTCGCATACGGTGGTGATAGGCACCGGTTGACGACTTTCATACCTTGCTTGAGTGGTGTTCTGTTAGACCCGACGTCTGAACAAGGGTAAATACACAGTTGTATCGTGTTCGTACAATCACTGCTAAGTCCCGTGAAGTTCAAGTGTCAAGACTAAGGCTTTAGCGCTTAGCGAGAAGTGGAATGTTTCGGTATGATTAAATGTTAGCTCAAAGCTAAGGAATATACAGCTTTGAGTAGATGACTTATATACTGGAATGAGGGTCTAATAATAAGGGAACTGTGTTAGAAAGTGAATAAGCCAAATACATGGTGACCGAGATAAAGTACACATTTGTGGAGTCTGACACATACGGTGACAATGTGAAGATCTATGAAGTTCTGGAGTAAGTCTGGGGATGCGGGCCTAAAGATAAAAATAGATAAGCGCTGAAGATAAGATAAGATAAGAGGCGCTTAGATAAGAAAACGAATAAATCGTAACATGTTCATACAATTTTCTTTGCACATATTTCCAAGTACAACAATGTCATTTCATGGGTCAATGATACACTACCAATATCCAAGGATGAAGGCATTGTTGACCAATTGTCAACTCGGATCTTGCTAAACTCGACCAGCAACCACATTACACAGCTCATGGCATCCGTCAACCTTTTTTCAGAAGACACGGCACCCTAGCTAGAGAGAACCACCACTGCAGATACCATTGGCCATGTCACCCATGGAAAATTGACAGTCATGGAGGCCATCTCTGGGTGTTCAGACTGTCAGGTTCAAGAATGAATTAGTGCCACCAAATATTACCATCAAGCTTGGCTGTGCCAATGCCAAAGTGTGCAACATGTTTGTTCTGTTGACTAAGAATGTCACTCATTGTGCATAGATAGGACAAGGACAGGATCTTTGAACGCATGAAATTCGAATATAGTGGTTCATCTGATGCTTTCAAATTGGAGAGGTTGAAAGAAACTGTATCACTGCTAGTTCATGGCTTGAGCAGTGTAGAGCCTTGATAACAACTTCTGCACCATTTTGAATGCATGTTCCTCGAAAACAGATTGTTGCACTGAGAGTGCTTGGTAAACCCAAAGACAGCCAAATGGAGGCTGTTCAATCACATTGTACCGTTGGTACCGCAACCAGTCATGGGGAAATAAATGAATGAAGGGTGAGATAAATTCAGATTCAAATGGAAGAGGAGGAGGCACATTTAGCCCTTGAAAAACATTGAGCAGAAGAGGAGGCCCGCTAGTGTGTCATTGCCAGGAGGAATACTGAATTGGACATTCAGAGCACTCCAGAACGATATTTGGCCAGGAAATGGAAAAAACTGGAGCACTACGAAAACATCGATACCAAGCTCTTGTAGACTCTTCTTTGATTTGATTGTCAGTTAGGCTGAGTTGATGTCTTGAATATCTTGATGTGAATGGTGGCCATGACAGAATCAGTGTCAATGTTTGTGGTGACCTCCTGATTGTCAGAACTCAGAAGTCTTCCATAGAGTTGGTGCCAGACACGTCAGGAGTAGTAGAGGCATTGGACATCATGTCGCATTGGTGGTGGAACGAGTGAAAATATATAATTTAAATTACTAAGCCATGACACTTGGGTTACATCATATCATGTGCAGCTCATGGTTTGGTAAGCGAAGATTTTAGACCTTGAGAGACCTTGACAAGCAAGGTAATTGAAAGTCACAGTCGGTCACACTCCTTCTATTTTCACTGATTGCATTATTTCCCCCTCGTTTAAAGCTTAGTTATTGGACCGACAATGAATCGATCATCTGCAAGATACAAGCCAGGTATATAGTGGTCAGCCTCAGTACCTTGTGCACAACTAAATACTTCAAGGTCCGAGGTATGAACTGGCGCCATGTAATGCCAGAAATATTTCAAGTAACGAATGAAACATCTGGGTGAGTCAATGTTTGTCTTACTTGGCTCAGTCAACTTATAATTCAACATCTGTCAAAGTGTTTGTGACCATTCAAATATGGAGAGTCAAGTGACATTCACAACTCACAACCAATGTATGCAATTTACCCATCACCAAGGAGCTCCAAAGCATAAAGAAATATCCGGAAACCATTCAATATTTCGAGCTCTATTTGCTGCATAGATAGAGACACTTTGCTATGCAGGAAGTGAAAAACTTAGGTATGGCCACACATCGGGAAACTCCCGATCTGACCATACTATTTCCCTCATTAACTCTGTCCGTGGTATCTTGCCTGCACCGCTTTAGCTTTGAACAAGCAATGACAACGTTCATGCATTGTCCTCCTTTCGTTTTAGATTTGTACTTATGACCATCAATGACAGCAGAAAAAATGAGAGTTAAGGGTATTTTTATCAACCCACGCTATGCCACATTGAAGGTAGTGGGAATACCATGCAACTCGCATCAGAACACCTCATGACTTTGGACGTCCATCTATGTTCACCTCCGTAGCCGATTCTCTCTGGCTCCCTGAGCTACGTTGGGAAGGCGAGTAGGATAGAGCGTGCCTTGTGTGGAACGTTATTCCCTTGTTATTCCATTCCACCCTCAAGCCTACTGCACACTCCTGTTTTGCATTAGATGAGATGAAACCATTTGCCACCAATATCTCAGTCTGCTTAATCGTTCTTATTCTGACATCCATCTCACAGAAATCAAGCTCAATTGTTAGACTCAAACTCCTAATTAAGAGTTGATAGCGGCTGTCTCGCGTTTGGGCAGTCACCGCTACGTCCCTTATCAAAAGGAGCTAAGGCTAGGCACTAGTTCTGAGCTCTGATTAGATAACAAAGTTTGATATAGATTAAACATTAGCTCAAAGCTAGAGTATATACAATGAGCGCTAAGCCTTTAAGTACTGTGAGTTATGAGTCTATATATAGGTTGTTCGTGAGAGATAGAAACGGATAGAATCCAATAGAAACGTAGTACGCAATAGCGAAGCGATAGTGTGTGACTTTGGAGCAGGTGTCCAGTTACCCCTATGATAGACGGTCCAGTCAGCCCGGTGAGATAAGATAAGGAAAAAAGTGAAAAAAGTGAATAAATCATAACATTACCTCCTTCTTAAGGCAGGCATCCCGACTGCTGTTAAGGTATCTCCTGCGGCTCCCAGAATGATTTAGTGTCTCCTGATGGATCGTTGTGCCCTCCTAGCCAGTCCCAGTATTCATCAAAACGCTCATCGTACCATTCATGATACCATAGTTGTTCCCCAGTGAGCGGGTTTGTATGGCACCATAGAGGTCTCGTTGTTATTGCATCGACGTTCTCGTGTAGGAACTCTTCGACCAATTCGTCAGCATCCATGTCATTCTCCGGTACCCAACTGTTTGATTCTGGTCTGTAGCCCTTCCACTTTACGAAGTAGTCTGTTACTCTGTTTGGTGGTTCTCCCCATCTTCCCCTGATGGTTCGCTGTCTGCTATTCAGAACTTTTTCAACCTCGTAATGTTCTTCACCATCGATAAGATCTGGTGGCGGTGGAGGTGGTTGTTCCTGATTGGGAAAGGCGGGAGGAATGTATGGAGTAAGTAACGATTTGTTAAAGGTGGGGTGAATTTTCCAGTTGGTCAGTAGTTTTAACGTGTAGGCCGAGGCACCTTTCTTATTCTTGATTTTGAATGGGCCTGTTCGCTTGTCGTCGAGTTTCTTTTTTGGTTGAGGGAGATGGAGATTAGTCATGTCGAGCCAGACTTTATCTCCTATCTTATATTCGATGGCTGGGCGTTTCGACTTGTCGTACTGTGTTTTCATTTGTATGGCAGCCTTTTCGAGCAATTTCTTGGCAGTAGCATGGATTTCTTGCATTTTAGAGACAAGTGGGTCGGAGGAGGGAGTGCGGAAAGGGGCCGTGGATTTTGTTCCTGGTAAGACGGCGGGATTATATCCATAGTTGATTTCGAATAGACTTTTACCAGTGGAGGAGTGAGTGCAATTATTGTGTGCAAAAGCGGCGAGTGAAAGCCACTCCGCCCAGTCCATTTGAAGGTGATTGATGAACATCCAAAGGTACGTTTCGATTTCTTGATTGACTCGTTCGGTTTGCCCGTCTGTCTGGGGATGATAAGCAGTCGAGGCGTTGCTTGTGATCTGTAGGAGGTTGTAGAGATCCTTCATGAATTTGGACACGAAAAGAGTTCCTCTGTCAGAGATAACAACCTGAGGCATTCCATGTTTGGAATAAACCTCATTGCATAGGATTTTTGCCCATCCTTCCGATGATAGTTCTGTGGAGCATGCTACTGGGATGATTTCTTTAGAGAAGCGATCAACGATTACGATGATTGCATCATGGCCATTGCTTTTGGGTAAACCCGTTACCATGTCTACCGAGATGTGAGTCCAAGGTCGGGACGGTATCTCGTTAGGATGGAGTGGAGCAGCCTTGGCCTGTGTGCTGGTCTTTGTTCGTTGGCATACTTCACAGGCTTTGACATAGGTTTCGACGTCCTTTTTCATCTTTGGCCAACAGAATTCCCGCAATACAAGCTCCTTCGTCTTCTCGATACCTGGATGCCCAGCCATGATGTGATCGTGAGATCGAGCAATGATTTCTCCCCTCAGGGTGTGATCTCGAGGAACATAGATTCTGCCATCGTACCAGATAAGTCCATCGGTTATTTTCATTCCATGATCGTGATTAAGAGAACCAGCAACTGTGGTATCCCAAAGATGGACGTTTCTGGTGGCAATTTTTATGCTTTGGTGGGTTTCTTCAATTGTCGGCATGATCATGGCATGGAAGTGTTCAGGGGACAGGACCACTACTTGTTTGTTGTCATCTTGTCCCTGGTCGTGATCGGCTCATCTGGATAGAAGGTCCGCCTTTTTGTTAGCGGTGCCAGCCTTGTGATGAAGGGTGAAGTGATATTTGGCGAGCTCAGTGATCCATTGAGCTTGACGTTGATTCACTTTCTGGGGCTTCCGGAAATATTGGAGGTTTTGATGGTCCGTCCAGATCTCAAAATCTTGATAAGCTCCCATAAGGTAGTGCCTCCATTCTTCGAGTGCGAGCATGATGGCTAGGAGTTCTTTGTCTTAGATCTCATAGTTACGTTCGGTAACTGAAAGAGATTTTGACAAGAATGACACAGGCCTCCACTTGCCGTCCTGCTCTTGGGATAGAACCGCGCCAATAGCTCCCTCACTAGCGTCTGCTTCTACCCAGAATTTCCCCTTGTTCGTTGGTATTGCAAGCACCACATCCTCTGCCAACTGCTTTTTGAACTGCTCAAAAGCCTCCTGCTGGGCTTTGCCCCACTTCCATGCATCATTCCCCATCAGCTGGGTCATAGGCTTCACAATTTTACTGTAGTTCTTTATGAAGCGTTGGTAGAAGTTTGTGAATCCCAAGAAGGATTGGAGTTCCTTCTTTTTGGTGGGCGCCGGCCAGTCGAGGATACCTTTGATCTTGACTGGATCCATGCGGATACTTCCTTCGCTGATAATGACCCCTAGGTACTCCGTCTCTAGGACTTCGAATTCGCACTTCTCGGCTTTAAGGAACAGTTTGTGCCTTCGTAGCATGGCTAAGACCTCCCGTGTGATTCGACAATGTTCTTCTTTGGTCTTTGACATAATAAGGATGTCATCGAGGTAAATAGTTACTTTCCCCGATGCAATAAGATCCTTGAAGATATCGTTCATCATCCACTGGAAGGTAGCGGGCGAATTTGTGAGGCCAAAGAACATAACCGTGGGTTCGTACAGCCTGCGGTTAGTTCTGAACGCTGCCTTCCATTCGTCCCCAGTTTTGATGTGAACATTGTTGTATCCCCAGCAAACGTCAAGTTTGGAAAAGTATTTGGCACCATGTAATTTATCCATGAGTTCTGAGATTAGAGGAAGGGGATAATGATTTTTAATTGTCATCTTGTTGAGCTTCCAATAATCTTGAACCGGCCTTAGCTTTCCATCCTTCTTTTTGACGAAGAAGAAGGGTGAAGCCATAGGCGACTTGGACGGGTGTATTCTCCCACTAGACAAGTTCTCATCGAGAAACTTGTTGAGCTCTTCTTGCTCTGCTCGATTAAGTGGATAGACCTTGCAGTCAAGATTGGCATTAGCGTTTGGAATTAGTTCAATGGCATGGTCCCAGGGTTTAGGTTCAGGGAGCTCATCAAAATTCTCTTTGTCAAAGAGGTCTCGGAAGTCCCTACACCATTCGGGAACCATTTCTTCGAACATTTTGGCTTTCTTTTCCACGTTAGCCTTTGCTGCCAGATCATTTGCCACGTGCCGCATTGCCCTGATGCGAATAGCCTCTTCAAAGCTTATCGCAAGAATGGTGTCTCCTTCCTCAAGCTCCTCATCCCACTTGTCATATGGATCCGCATCTGGTAACGGTATTGGGATATGACGGCATTGGCATCGGGCGAACGTCATTTTCCCAGTTTGCCAATTAATTAACGGATTATGCTTTGCCAACCAGTCATGTCCCAGGAATATGTCATGGTCTTTCAAATCGGTGATAGCGAGGTCTAGGCACTTGGCGTGATCTCCGATAGTGATGCGTACTTCTGCAAAGGCAGTGATTTGTCCGGCGCTATTTTTTGATCCGTCTGCATTGTAAACAGTGATAGGCGCCGCAGTTGCTCAGCTAGGAATGCTATGTTTCTCGACGAAGGTTCGGCTAATGGCGCTACTGGTGCAACCACTGTCAATTAAAGCCGACGAGGCGATAGAGGTACCATTTTCTAGGGTCTCGACCCGAACATCGGTAGTCAGGGCCTTGTCGTTCCTGCTCAGCCGACAAACATAGCGTCTAGGCTGTTGCAGTTCCTCCATCCATTCTAGTGCGTTGATGCACATGGCTCCTCGCAGGCCCTCAAGTAATTCATCTACCACTTCCTCTGCTCGTGCTCTGTGAATCCAGTTTTTTAGGATGGCTTTCGCTTCTTCCTCCGTCTTAGCTTCCTTAATTTCCCGCAACATCCATTCGGCACCGAACGGCTTAAGCCATTCGGTTGGGACCTTCTCAGCCTTCGCGCTAGAACCTATTGGTTCAGCTACCGTCGACTGGGTCACCTCAGGGACTATACGGGGTTTTTGGTTAGCGTTCTGACTTCATTGGAAACTAGTGTCATCCTCGTCATCTGGAATTTCCTCCAACTGCACCTGATGCCCCCTTTTCACCACCTGGGCGCTAGCGGCTTCCTGTCCTTTGGCCACCTTGGTCGGGGCCGTTGCGCATCCAACGGTTTTTGGTCCAGAGTCGGTCAGACGTGGGGTGCGTTTCCCGAAGGCGTCGTCTCCTAAGGAAACAACGGGCACAGTCTGCATCGCTTCAGGCGGCGAAGAATCGCTCAAGTTACGATGGACGTCGCCTGCTGCCCTCGGGCCCAAGGTCGGGTCCCCCGTTACTTTCAGCGTCTCAGATCGCCCTTCGTCTCGACAAGCATCCATGCTCCGGGGGCACTTATCCTGTAACTGGCTCTTGTCCTTGTTTTGGTCTTTTCTCACTGAGATTGGTTCTTTTACACTGCTCGGGAGGCAGGAGTTCTGTGAAGGCGCGTCAGCCGACACTGCATGAGACGTCCCGTAATCATATGGTGGTCTCTCGTCAGAGCGGGCACCAAGTGCCTGGTCTGTCCCCTCTGGTCGTTCCTGAGGCAACACCGTTGAAAGGGGTATCACTATGGTGGGTGACTTTTCGTTCCCAGCTTTCGCTCGCAATGAGTTACTCGCCAAACGCTTAACCGGTTGCGCAGTCTTTGGGTCAGCGGCCCCCGCTGCCTGTTTCGATTCTTCCTTAGATTCCAGCCTGGTAGTAAAGTCGCAAATGGGTATATTCAAATGCGCGTTTTCAACTACAGAAGTACAATAAGCCTGACTAGCGGGCGACAAATGCATACCAGATGAAATCAAGTCTTTGGCCAAGTCAGTCGAATCATTTACTGCTTGGCCTCCTCTTTTACCTCTTCAATCTTTGAATCGGTCTTTTCCTCCGTGGCGACATGGTCCCAATACCAATTGAGTCGCCGCAGTGCTTCTTCTTTCGTCTTCGGGGATTTAGGGCAATCCCGTTTGAAGTGTCCGATCTCGCTGCATTGGAAACACTTTGCCTTGGCATGTATTCTGTCAATATCCATTGGCGCGCCTGTTCCTCCGTATGTCGTGCCAGTCCCCGTTTTCTTTTCCGGGGCACTGGTCTGCTGCTGTTGACTTCCTTTCATCGGCGTGTTCATCTTTGTCTGCTGCTTCCACTCTGTTAACTTGGTCCCTGCCCCCATCTCTGCCTTCCGTGTTCACCAGTTATGGTCGATCCGGAGTATTCGGTGTTTCCACTGCTGGTAAGTAGTGGGAACATCTCCGTCTGACGCATAGATAGTATCTTTGGCGGAGGATCGACATGCCTTTTTAACTTGTGCCATCATCATTTGATCAATCCCAATAACGCCTGCCTCAAACACGAGTGATTCGAATTGTTGGAAGAATAAATCGCTGTCGAAGTCTCTCCCATTGGGCGAACTTGATCTCAGCATTGGTGTCCTTCCAGAACCGTCGCCTGACCTCATCCACAAAGTTGTCATAGGACGGGTAAAACTGATCCCCGTTAATATTCCTTCCAAGCTCTTGTGCGCATAACTCCCACCAGACTTGAGCGTCTTTGCGGAAGCGCGAGGCACAAAAGATGACCTTATGAGGGTGATAGCGGAAGTACTGATTATAAGAGGCAAAGTACATGTCGCACTGCGAGAAGAACCGAGCGATGTCGTTGGAGTCGCCATGAAAATCCTCAGGCACCTTGACCATTTCAGGTTTTAGTGCCGCCCATGGTCCTTGATTGGTTGCCGTAAGGAGCCATGGA
This sequence comes from Armillaria nabsnona, assembly GCA_030407065.1. Taxonomy (NCBI): domain Eukaryota; kingdom Fungi; phylum Basidiomycota; class Agaricomycetes; order Agaricales; family Physalacriaceae; genus Armillaria; species Armillaria nabsnona. The sequence goes on from JAUDQA010000031.1 coordinate 426,219, forward strand.
AGACGCAGGTCAGGTGGCTTGGGCGGCGACAGGAAACGAGGAGGGACCCATCTCTGCGGGGCGACAGGTGGTGCTGTCGGCCTGGTCGGTCCGGGTGGTCCAGTCGGAGGCTGAGGTTGAGCCGGCGGTTGGCCGGATGGCCCTGCGCCGTCATCGGTGGCAGCAAAGAGTCTGGACATTTTCTGCATGCTGGGTGGCCCGTATCCTCGGGGATATGTGTAACTTGGTGCGATGTTTGTGTAACTTGGCACAGTGAACGGGTAACTCGGTGTTGCATAAGCGTACACAGGTACAGAGGCTCGCTGCGGCAGTACCAGAGGTTCATCTGCCATTGGCTCAGGGGTATACAAAACTGGGGGTAGATCGATCTGTGGTCGCTGATAACGAGCAGGGACCTTAATAGGTTGATTCGGATTGATCATATTGTAAGTCAGGCACGCGAAGTGCCTGGCTTCCTCCTTTAGAATATAGTCAACGTCATAATAGGTGTAATCAAGTCCAGCCGGGGTTCTGGCCCAGTTCCGATCCGCTGGTAGTTCTTCCATGAAGTAATTAAATAAATCAAGCAGGGGGGCATGAAGGAGTATTTCCGGGGTTTCAATCAGTTTGCCTGTTGATAGAAGGTACAGGGCTCTCTGAATGGTCATCTGGGGGATCGGTTGAGGGGCTGGCTGGAGCGGGACGTGGCCAGGGAGAGGGGGGTGGACTTCTTCCTCCTTGGACGCCATTGAGGTACTCCTCCTCGGGGAGGGTCTTGGTACTGGCGCCGGAGTAGTATACTGTTTCTCCTCGGCTGTTGATCCCCACTCTTTGGAATCTGTGGCTTTCATTGACTGTTCTGAATACGGCCGCTCGCTCTGCCTCTGCCTGCTGCCTGTCTCTGTCGTGCTGGGTGAGTCCCTGGCTGTCAACTGAGGGAGATCTGTCTCGGCGGGGAACGTCGAGTCTGTTTCACGGTTCTGGTCGAGGCTCGAACTCTGGCGACGACTCTGTGGGAGTGGCAGGCTGCTTGGTGATTGATATGGGCTGATCCCAGTATCCAGGGGCAGCGTAGCGATTGAGGTTCGGCAAGAGACTGGAGATTGGGATAACAGGAGGCTCAGGATGCTGCTCCGCTGCTGGCTCCCTTGTTCGATAGGGATTGCCTTGTCGTGGGAAGAAGGCAGCGGTGGGAAGGTTGATGTTATCCCAGAGGACGCTGAGCTCGACCGTGGAGAAGGTTGAAGAATCTGTGACTTCGGTACTCCTAGTACGACAGCCGGTAGGTTGCTCTGTGGCTGGGGAACCTCATGGGCCTGCTTCTCCCAGTCTGAGTCAGATGAGGTACCTTGCCAAGTCTGCGGCATCGAAGGTAGGAACGGGTCGTACTGGACGGGGGGTATTGCCGGTGCTTGGGCTAGAGGACGGGCTTGGAGAAAGGCGGATAAAGGGGATTCTTGCTCCGGCAATATCTCCATCACCTCCTTCCTGAATACCGACCTCCACTTCCCCAGGATGGATCTCTGCGTTTCCCCGGTAGAATCGAGGGTGCTCGTCGAGCGTCGATGCTCGGCGTGAGGATACGGATGTCCTGTGGAGGAGGACCACTGACGGCTGCTGTGGGAGGACATGGTTTATGTTGTGGTGATCGTTGTTTTGATTAGTGGGGGGGCGAGGGTATAGCCCATAATGGTGTAGGACTGCTATTATGATGGTTACAGCAAAGAGGGTGATGCTGACACCGAAGAAGACAGCGACAAGGAATATCTTGAGTGGTATTAACATGTAGGCTCCGGTGAGGGAGCAAGGAAAAGTTTCGAGCTAATTGTTAGACTCAAACTCCTAATTAAGAGTTGATAGCGGCTGTCTCGCGTTTGGGCAGTCACCGCTACGTCCCTTATCAAAAGGAGCTAAGGCTAGGCACTAGTTCTGAGCTCTGATTAGATAACAAAGTTTGATATAGATTAAACATTAGCTCAAAGCTAGAGTATATACAATGAGCGCTAAGCCTTTAAGTACTGTGAGTTATGAGTCTATACATAGGTTGTTTGTGAGAGATAGAAACGGATAGAATCCAATAGAAACGTAGTACGCAATAGCAAAGCGATAGTGTGTGACTTTGGAGCAGGTGTCCAGTTACCCCTATGATAGACGGTCCAGTCAGCCCGGTGAGATAAGATAAGGAAAAAAGTGAAAAAAGTGAATAAATCATAACATCAATGCTCAAGGTCCTGACTATAGTTATATCTTCAGGCATGCAGTGGTATGTATTAGAGTCATTGTCGAGGCGATATCTTTTCTCGCATACCTCCTGATGTGTATTTTCATTAGAATGCTGTCTCACTGTACTGCATCTCCCTACCCATGGAATTAGTTAATATGCTGACACACTTGGAAAGCATTTACATGTGTAATTTTGCGAAATGTATCAATACATACATTTTATAAAACCTGGATGCCAAGGCAATGAGATATACCTTAGAGCGCAATGTCCTAGGTGTGGGCAATGAAATACCTTGAGTGATATTTGGTGGAGCACATGGCTTAACTGTAGAGTGATACTATAAGGGTCACACTAAGTATAAAGTCCCAGCACTTGACACTGAGTGCGCTGACAATGCACAGACAATGTGCACTAAGAATAGAACCAGAGAAGCTCAGGAGATAATTAATACTTCGCATAGCCTTGATCTATGATGTGCAAGGCACTGCCATGCCAGAAGCTAGCGCTCTAGGCCTCAGAGTGTGTAGAATTGAAGTAAGACTGATGTCTCTGACTTTGGCCGATGCACGCAAGGCCTAGACTAGAAGCTGGTGGTCCTAGAAGACCATGGAAATCGATAGAAGATATTATTACTATAAACATGAGCTGCGCACTAGGCTACAACTCCGAGGAGATACAAGGTGACGTCAGTACACATGGATAGCGCAGATAACCAATGTCGCACAGCTGAGAGACCAGGATCTGGCCCCGAGTCGGAGCTCTGAGTAAGCACCAAGCAATGGCGTGATTATGGCAACATGTGCGGCACCTAGAAAAGGAAGTTCCGCAAGCCAAGAGTTACTATTTAAGGTTGTATTAATTGGTAGAGCACGTAGTATATAAATACCATAGTATAGTAGTAGTGTACAAGTTTTGGACCCCTGTTGTAGACACACGCAAGCCTCCAGCTTAGCGCTCTAGCTGTGGGATCAGTTTGTAGCTTTGAGCGAGAGAATAGACCATTTATTGATAACACCAGAGTGACTTGAGTAGCGCGCAAGGCATAGAAAGCTAACGCGGGACTTGTGTATTGTTTGAGTGATTGGTTGACTGTGCTCTAACCTGAGAATAAGAGATTTGTGTCATTGCGGAGGCTGATGAGCCTCCAGGCTCTGTACGCTCAGAATTCGTGGATTTACCCATTTATCACCCAATATCTTCGAAATGATGCCATTATAATCCCCACACACTCCATAATACTGCCAACACTCGATAAAACCATGGATTTTCACAGTATAAATCACCCACACACAGATACAATCCTAAAACTGTGCCCTTCATACTCCTTCAACACTCCATTATCCTTCCCAGCTCACCGGGCATCATAATTATTGTACCCCACCACGGCAAAGCACCTTTGAATGCCAATCATCCAAAATGGTGTTGCTACATCACTCAGAAGCACCTAGTTGATCTGCCCATCAATTATTTAATGAAATGACATGATTGATGCGAGTACCCTTCCAGCTATGATAATTACAGCCATGGCAACTACAGACCGTGTTTACTAAGGCTGTTACAGTACCAAGACTTCAAATTATTGTTGACCCAAATGTACACCTCAGCATGGCAACTGCAGCTCAGTAATCCGTAGCTAAACAGCACCTCATGATCTGCTCATCGCTCAATAAAACCACATGGTTTGCATCCATACACGGCAACATCGAGGACTTGCTGTTACTTCAGAACCACAGATTCCATATGTTTACGACGGCTATTACAAAGCCAAGGACTTACAGCCTTACTAAGGCTCCGAAGAATATTCTATTTATAAAACCATACTTGTAGTATAAAAACTAGGTAGATACCACATTTTTAGAGGAGTTCTTACCCAGTTGACGAGACTACGGCATTCTAGTCAGCTACAGTTACTCCAAGTTATCCCTCACCACTTGCTTTACTTCTAACGTTGTTGGTTCACTTTGTATATTGCACCAATACACGGAATCTCATGTCAATAACTTGCTTTTATCTTTAATGCTGCAACATTGCTTCACCTTCACCACATAGGATTCTTTCATCGCCTTCACCTTCTACGTCGCCATCATTTTCACTGCCCAGTTCAGTATTGCCTCTGTGTAGGCCCAGTTCGGTACCATTCTCCATAGGATCGCCCTCGTCTTTATCATTGTTCAGAGTTGCCGTGCATCTATTGCCGCAACACCTCACTCAGCACCCCAGTTGCTATGTTTTCTTCCATTTCCAAGGCATTTTCCGCACCTTAATTGCCATTGTTTCGACTCAGCATCACAGTACAACACCAGGACACGTTTTCTAGTCCTTCCCCATGATTTCTAGCTTGTCGCTATGATTTCTTGTGCATTGCCACAATTTCTAGAGCTATTTTCGTGCTCTTTAGCCCATCCCCACGTTTTATAGACTGCTTCATCGGTTTCCATCACGTTTTCCTGGTATCCACATCATACCAGATTCCGTCCCATCTTGTGTATCGAGATCCTTCCCGGCTTACAGCCAATGTCTTCTAGTACTCACTGACCAAGAGTACTACTTCACTGACTTAAAGTCGCAGTGTATCTTGTGTTATAGAGGAATTGACCGCACGGAGGTGCACTGAACCACTCGCACACACATTGCCTTGACTACTGTGTTGCTACGTTAATTGCCTAAGCTCTCAGAGTTTTGGGTGTTGCCATTGCCACGGAAGTCTAGGCTCATCAACGTGCTCTTGAGTTTTGAGGTTTTCTTGTCATGTGCAGTGCTACAGGCAGCAGAGGTTCAAACCCTTTGGTCTGATTAGCACATGCTTAGTTGGGTATACCATCCTGGAAGTGGCAGAGGTTCAAACCCTTTGGCTTGTGGGCAGCATTTCTTGTTGTGCGAGATACTACAGGTGGCAGAGGTTCAAACCCTTTGGTCTGTTTAGTATTCGTGCAGAGGCCTTCATTGTACACGCGGTGTTACAGGCAGCAGAGGTTCAAACCCTTTGGCTTGTCAGATGGGGTTTATTTGGTTATTGTGTCTCTGGATTGCATAGGTTTGAACCCTGTGGGTCTACAATCAGTTTGGAAGCTTGAGCACATAGGTTCAAATCCTGTGGCTTGAGTGGACATTTTGTGAAGGGTTTCTGCTTAGAGCACAAGGTTTGAGTCATGTTTAGGGTGTGTTTAAGCTCTTTGTGGTCACCTGTGTGTGTTGTGCAAGACTTATTGAGGGTTTTGTTGGTGTGTGGCGATGAGTTGTGTATTGTAGTACACCTTGCCTTGAGGCCCAGCGACATCTGTTGCTCCTCTTGTTATAAAAGCCTTTGGACTTAGAGAGATCTAGATACCCTACGAGCACAATTGCTATATGTGTGTATTGTATATTCTGAGAGTTTAGTTGTTTTGCTTCAATCTGCTTCTATTGCATAATATCCCCCCAAGAACTTGAGGGTTTGTGTGTGTAGTGTTGGGTGTGGTGTGATCAGTGTCTTCAACGCTGTTGCATTTCTAGCCTGCACGCACAGAGTCTCTTCAATGCTTCCCCTTCAATTCTTGGCATTTGCGATTTCAAAGTAAAAATACTGACTAATTCATTGTACAGTAAGAACTTGTTCCACGAAGCCTGTTTAAATTTCTCGAAGATGTGATTTGAATAGGAAACGTCTGTCACATTCCTCAAGGGAGCTGCATAATTTGCTGAATCCAGCGAGCTCAGAGGTTACCTTTCATCATCTGCTCTTAGTAATGCCTGCTAATGGCTCTTGGTAAACAGTAGGGACAGAACTGAGCAGAAGATAGCAAGGTGGTTTTGTGCATTTCTGTTGGCACATACCTGTATCTTCTCAAGTTCTAGATAATTCCTCGAAGGTAGGTGCAACTGTTTTTACTGTATCTGATTGGTATGTGATCTAGAAGAACAAATAAGTAGTCTGTTCAAGTACAAGGATAGGTGTATTATGTTCTCATATTTCAGTGTGACAATGTTAATATTTTCATTTTTTACAGCTGACTTCGAAACATGCCTGCGGCCCTATGTGCACGCCAACCTAGCAATGTGAAGACCCCAAAAGGTCACTATGGCTCATCCGGGAGTCGTCTTCATACCCCTGATCATGATGTTTTTATTGGAGTTATTGGTGGCTGTACGAGCCGTTGGAATCAACCGGGTCTGAACCCATTATTTACCGTACCTGTAGCTTTGCTGTCTTTACTGTTTACCACCATGTCAACATACTAGGTCTAAACGAGTTGCTCTTTTTGTTCTCCCCTGTGCTTGAACTAAAATAGTTTTACACATGGTTCTTTCACATTGGGACTTTACACCAGTCAACCTCCTTGCCAATTGGCATGTCATACAGAACAAATTATCCCTACTCCATTATTCTCATTCTCTTCATTGTAATTGTTGTTCACTGTCACGATAAGCAAGAAAACACTGAACCATCCCTTTTTGATTGCTGGATCTCTCTGGTGGTAGGGAATACCCTGCTCCATCGTGTTCCAGTGATAAATGCAAATCCACGAATCCTACCCGCCTCTCACATCTGAGAGTCCTGGGCCCTTCTTTGCTTGCTTCAGAGACTAGGCTTCTAAGTGGTGTCTCCCAATAGAATCCCATCCAACCATATCTTAGTAGTGAGGACTAAAGCAGGAGGGCATACTTTATTTCCTCGATTTACATCATGTATCTCAAGCCCTTCATTGAGTCCTGCGGTCCCTTGACCTGGCCGCTGGAAACAAAGTCTCTCTCCCCACTTATGCTCGTACCTCTCCCCAACAGGCTTGGTATAGTACATTTGTCCCTGATTTTGTCCCAAAACTGAGCCACATCAGAGATGGTCTCTCTCTGATGTTGTCTCCGAAGAACCTTAAAAGTGATGACTAAAGCTCTGGAGGCATGATGTTTTACCTACTGTTCCTTTCTGCTGTGTCATGCTTGGATGGATGGTGGCCTTGATTTTCCAAGAACCCACCATATTGGCTTGAAGGCCAAGAGGCATCGGAAATGTTGTGTTTTGCAGGATTATCTGCGACACACACGTGCATCTGAAGGTGCTGTCATGGTCCGGGTGATCAAAGGGACGTAATATTTATTGTCCACAGGACTTTGGGTAGCATGTCTAGCATGAATTCAGGGAGGACGGTTATCCAGTGCTACCGCCAATACAGTTAGCATTCCATCACACAAAGATAGCCTTAAATCCTTGTTTTTGTTCCCTTAAGCTGGTGTTCTTAAGATTATGCCAGCTTCAGACACAAGCGACAGCATACTGCATCCCTCAGTTCATTAACATTCACTGCACTTATTTTTGTCTTTTATGACATGTGATATCTTCATTATGAGAGGAACTATTGAGTGCATAGGAAGGACGGTTTGGATCTATGCACTGCACATAATTAGTAAGATGCATCGTTAGCATTGTTTCCGTCCCTGATGCAATGTCAACCTTGAAGCCCTGAATCCTGCTTTGCATAATCAGCTGATAAGGCACATTCATGGTTCCGTCGATTCTCCGATGATGAGGTCATTGAAGGGGTAATTTAGCTCACACTCCAACGATGAAGAAATTTCTGGGGGATTTCCTCCATCTGAAAACTGCAACAGAAACTACTCCGGCGTTCCCGGCACCGAACGATATCCACATATAGCACATATGGGGCCGGTACTCCGTACCAGAATACCATATAAGGGAAGCTGGCTGACGGAGATACAGCGGAGTGATTTCCGATACGCCAGAAATGTTCCGGAAATTTCCTTATTTTTGGTGTGTCAGTCTGACACGGGACTGGACCCTTTCTTGTAGAAAGTATAAACGCGGTACACAAGGCTACGACGCGTCGATCTCGTGATTAGCGTTTCCACGACGCGATCCTAATATGTATATGAGACTTTTGCTGTTCTCTCTCAAGTCACGATCAACAGCCACTGGTAGCATAAATATCTGGGTCCATTTTGGCATACAAATCAAGAACATTGTGGGTATTGTTACAGGCACTTTCTACCATCGCCCACCTACTCTTCTCGTCACTAATTAGACGTTGATGGTAAACACGCTTGCAGCTCTATGCCCATAAGAGGTTGAGCACTAAAAACATATAATGGGTTTCTCACGGCAAGGTTACAGTCCCCCCATTATCACGCTTGATGAGAATTAGTTGTGTACCCTGAAATATGTTGTTGTCAGTTACATCACTCCATTCCAAAGTCTTCGAAACAAAGGGTGACTAACATCCGACAAACGACTCGTGGACTGTACGACTCCAGTTAACAGTTGACCGTTCGAGTCGAAGAACGAGACGCGTGAACCAGCCTAGAGAGGTATGTAGTATCGAAGGGTTGTGAATGATGAGTGTGCGTACTGGAAAGACGTTCATAGTTGAAACTGTTCGTGGGGGTAAGTGCTAACTAAACCGACCCGGCACGATAGCTTAAATACTTTGATTACTCTCGAGCAAACGGGCCATGAAACTGAGCTCGAACTCGAATGATATGGAAGGCACGGGGACGGCGTCGGATGAAGTCACCCTGAAGTCATCAACCAGGGTATTGAAATTTTTACCGTGCTCTCATCGCCAAGACCTCTCACAGCAACAATGTGGCTACAGTATCGCTTGCTTTGCTTTACTGTAAGGCACAAGTGTATATCCGGAGACAAACAAGAGCGTGATAGATATCCGGTTACGAAGGAGAGCCTGAGAGCTCGTGTTTAAGGGCATTGCGACCTCCGCTGGGCCGCTGGGTTCGACTCCGAGATGGCCCTTTCGGCAGCAATCTTGTACTGAGTGACTCATCATACCGCCTCTATAGAAAAGACATAGTAATGAAGTACGCGTGAAGGCTATAGGTCTGAAGGACTCCATCAATCCTATTGAGAGACGTGAGAAACTCACAGTCGCTCCTTCCTCCGACTCGGTGTTTCTTGTTTAAGATCAACTACCTTCGGCGGTCGTTAATAGGTCTGATTCAAAATTTTAAACATCTTGTGTGCATTGGGGGTGAATGTGAAGACCACCCGTCGCCGCCCATAATTGATGAATTTTTGACTAGGATGTGATATCCAAGCTTTATCCAGACGTGCCAGAGTAAATCCTGATGTATGGCATGGTAAAACAACGGAAATTGTGGTACTATACTACTGTAGATGAAATTACTGGATATACTATCGATTGATCATACCGACTCATAGTCGATATCCTAGCTGATAACCATCTTATCATGCGCAATGATCAATGATCATTCGTACCAAGCGCATCCGACTCCCAGACTGTCGCGAAATGCACATGTCCATTGAATGCGTGACAAGCTACACAGAACGAGCGTTGAACACCACCACAGTGAAGGTCAACTATATTTTTATGGTACAGAGCGCCAAAAGACGGGGATCAAGAACTGTGTCGTACTCCAGCTCGTGACTGTCGGCGGGAGACCAGTAGCACGTGGAACGCGTCCGATAGGTCGCAGTTGAAATAGGTTCCGCCCAGACGAGCTCGAGGAAAGATTACGAAGTTCTAGGCTGTCGTACACCAGGCTTCAAGTTTCAGGTAGAAGAACAAAGTGACAATACAGCAGATAGATGGGGAAGCCGTTGCTGTGAGATCCGAACTAAAGTCTTTTGACGTATCTAAAAAAACGCGGCCTAGACAGGGAAGTTCAACGACGGAAGCTGAGATATATGACGGATGTCGATATAGGCCATAGTGGGACTAATCACGAAGAGCTGATCAACTTCCCTCACTCACAGAGCTTTCCGGGTTTGAAATTCCATGAGAATGAGCTCGGTTGATAGATATGATATCGAGAAGACTATACTTCTGGCTGAAGATCATTGGTGCGAAGAGGGCGAGTCAGTAAGATAACTGGAGCCTTCTTTACGCAAAAAGCGGGGGTACGGGTCGTCATCCGCTGCTAATTAGTATATCGACTGATCCATTGGTCTGATGATGACTTACCTGTAGTATCATGAGTGCACTCTCACCATCTCGGCGACAAGCACCCGCGTTGATGCAGGGAAGATTCCGAATGAGGCTGAAGACGAACAATGCGAGGAGAAACGGTGTTATTTTCCTAGACTAACCTCGATACCAATCCGGTACAGTTTTGAATGGTGTCCCCACGATGTCATTGAAGACGGCTGCAGAGGAGAAAGCAAAACCAGCTAGAGCTCTATCACAGCTCCCGAGGCAGGGCAAGACAGCACGTAGAGTGATACGGACTTGATTCCGGGGTCATTGTGACGAGTAGGACGCGTAACGGCCGAGAGAGCGTGTGTGCGCTTTAGTCATAAAGTGTCGCCCGTAGCCGAGTGATTAGGCCCCTCATCGTAGTTCGCCGAACAGGTGTTACCATATAGTCGTGATCGAAGCAATTGGAACTGATTCACGAGGAGCAACTAGAATTAGACGCGACAGTGATGGCAATGATAGTCAAGCAGGTCCAGAGGCAGCTTTGATCATACAAGTTCTGACCCAGCCGCAGCTGGAGGATGCCTGTTGCTAGTCGAAAGAAATAATTTGACAAAATGACAATGTTCATGTTAAAGATTTCAAATTGGCCGTCACAATCGGTCACACTCCTTCCATTTCCGCTGATGACATCATTTTTACCTCTTTCGTCAGTACTTAATCTTGTTATCTACCTTATCTACTTTCTTACCAGAGCGAAGGGCTATCGCTATCCTCTCAGCCCACGAACTGGTGTTAAATGTTCAGTAACGCAACCGACCGGTGACAATGAATTGACTGAACCCAGATCCGTAATGACTATCCTCAGTATCTGGTGCGCAACTAAATATTTCGAGGACCAAGATATGAAATCAGTGCTAGGGAATTCCCAGAATTTCAGGGAAAAGCATGAAACCTCCATGTGAGTTTATACTTAGCTCCGGTCTGACTCGTTATTCGACATTTCTAATAGCCTCCCTGATCATCCAAATATGGAGAGTCAGGAAGCCACCATACATCTCCAAAACGCCAATAAATCTCCGAAAATAATTTCCTATTCCAAGCCCTGCTCACCTCACAGAATAGCGTCACTATTCAGGAAGTGGAGCGTCGAGGTATGAGCGCACGCCGCACAATTCCGTATCTGACTATACTACTTCCCTCATTTGCTCTTTTTCTAGCCTAGACTTGAAGAAAAACATCACGAGTATGTTCAATCATTGTCTTTCTTTGTTTCCAAACCTCTACCCACGATTTCAGATAACTGGAGAATGCGAGACTTGAGCGCATTTTTATCAGCCCGGGCAAGGTAAGAAAGCAATCAAGAGCTCGCATTAGAACACCTCATTTCTTCCGATGCGTCCATCGACCGTGCACCTCCATAGACCGTTCTATTTCACTCCCTGAGTTCCGTTGTGAAGGTGAGTAAGATATAGAGAATCTTGCCCGGAAGATTACTGTACTATTTCGACCTTAAGTTCACATAACGTGTCACAGAGGCCTGTGAAACAAAGATATGCATACCTCATAGCATGTCACAGCTTACAATGAAGAGTAGAAAGAAAATTCTAAATTAATGCTATTTTTGAGCAAGGAATAATGAAACACATGTCCTGAGTGTCTATACGCATTCCCAGATGTTTCCGTCATACCAGCGATCCGGTTTTATGATGCGGCGTCGACGAGACTATGAAAAGTTGTGGTATCAAGTTGGAGTGCAAAAATAGCACCAACTTTAGAAATTTTATTACCCTGTTCTCTTGCCAACATTCGGCCCTTCCGGCGAATTGTCTATCCAGCAATCCACGATGTCACCACTGGGTAGTAAAAAAGTGCATTTATCAAGGATTGAATTCACAGCATAGCGACTCAGTCACAGAAGATAACCACAAGGCCACAACAGTAATGAAGATCATACCACATGAAGATGAACATACCCTGTCACAACCATCCGTGAACATCTACTCAGCTGAAGATGTTGCATAACATGTCACAAGCCGTGAATGTAAGGTCGAAATAGTACAGTAGTCCCTTCTCATGAGATTCTACGATATGATCCGAGCGACCTTCCTCGAGCCTTGCTATCCTTCTTATTCTGAAGTCTATGTCGTAGCCATCAAGTTCAATTCTCAGTTCGCTGACAGGAGTTATGTCTTTAGACTTGCAGTGGCTGTGGTATGTGGCGCAATATGAGCAAAGTTTGGCTGCCTTATTGATGTCATGAATCCAGGAGTTTAATAGTATGCAGCGTTTCCTGGGACAAGCACCCGCGAAATACTCACTCAGTCAGGTTTGAGTGTAGCAATCTATAACGAGGTGCCGCTTTCAAGTCCTCTCTCTTACTTCCTCACGTGAAGTTTCATTAGCCACTGCTTCGCCGTACTGGCTCTCCTTACCCACAGATCCACCCAATGACCTTCACCTCCGATTCTTGCCTTTTGGGATTTCAAGGGTGGCACACTGACGAAGTGAAGAACTAAGATTCCTTTCGTCATCTGCTCCCAGTAAAACTACTCAACAGCCGATCTTGTCACGAGAGATCAGTACAAGCCCAGCTGATGCCAGGAAGATAGCAAGACCGCTTATACATCACGGTTGGCACATATTATTTTCTGATTCTTCCGCGTCGTTTTGCTCAACTCTTTTCACTGTATCTGCTCGCCACAAAATCTAGAAGTACAAACAAAAAGCTAATTGAGTAGGACGATAGGTCCGTTATGTTGTCATATTTCCATGCGACGATTCCAACTTCTCCTTTTCCACAGCTAACCTCGAAACACACCTGCGGCCCTAAGTATTTCCGAGGTTAGCAACACCAAGATAAAGGAATATTACCTACGGTAAGGTTACTGTTCTTCCATTTTCGCACCTGATACGAACTATTTGCATGCCCTATAATAGATCAAACTTACAGGTTCGTTATTTGAGAAAGCGAACTCACGTTTTCCATGGTACTGGTCGACTCGATAATGCCTCCTGTGAGGCGTCCGTTCGAGTTGTAGAAGAAGACTCTGGAACCAGCCTATAAGGGTAACATAGTAACGAATTATGAAAGATACGAGGAAACGTACCGGAAGTGAGCTCATTGTATATGAGGGACTATCCACTGGCAATTTGGATGGCCACGATTCATCGATATAAGTACCTTGTCTGTCGGGGAGTATTAATGAAGTATGAACATCTGATGAAGACACGCCACCTTGAGCTGAAGTAACCGCTGCTTCGGAAAATCTTATTGAATAGTAAGCAATAAGATGAGTATATACATAATCCCGCGAGCATCAGTCCGGCATGCCCGGGATGAGTAGATTATCGTTACCGTTATTATCGTAGCTCAACACTGGCTTCAATATGTTTCCGGGAATACACAAAGGTGAGATGTTGTGACACTACTGTCGGAATCCATGTTCTGGCGAGTGACCAGCCACATTAAGTTGTACTTGATTCCAGCGATTGCTTAACACAATGTGGAAAGCCATACTATAGATTTCATTCGACGTCATGTAGATATGAATGCCACATCAGATTCCGAGCTAGAACGAAAGAATGCAGCACTGAAATGCCGATGGCAAATAAGGCTCTTTGGACATTAAGCATGAACGCTGGACTCTCATATAGCTAACAGTGATCTCGAAAAGATGAATATGCGAGCTGGTCCCGCCACAGCTCGCGAGTAAGTATAATAGATTGATGGAGGACACGCACAGATTCATTTCCCTATGGATAAACAGTGCATTCCTTTCGTCCGTTTGAAAAAAGCAACACTGCGGCTGTGCCATGCACAAGGCCGAGTTCAACATCCTGGGATGGTCGATCACGGCAACGGCTACGTAGGTGTGGACACGCCCGGAAATGGACCTTCCAGATGTGCGTGCAGCATATTACGTTCTAGATGCAGAAGCTCATGTCTGGATGGTTAAGAAGCACCTCTATTTGAGGCATATGATTCGAATTGTTCCCTGTCCAGTCCCAGGCGGGAGTACACTGTGCCAAGATTGTACTTCGGAGATGAAATGAAGATGATATTAAGTATATTTGTGACTGATTAAACGCGAGCGACATGTTTTTTTTTGGGGGGAGTCTCCTTGATAGGATGTACGCGTCAGTCCTTCGATTGTTTGGGTGTGAGCGATCCGAAGTGCTACACAAGATAGATGCAGTTACCTCTTGACGATAATAACGGAACTTGTTATTACCGTCAAGAGGTACCTACATCTATTTTGTGTAACACTCGGAGGATTTGCCAAGCCGCTTGGAAGCCACAACTGACGCGTTCCGCCAGTAATGCGCGAAGATGCAGTCACTCCCATCCTATCGTTGTATTCTCATATTAACCATTAGACACACCCGTAGCCCTAAGATCTTACGGGGTCAACAGGTCACTACCACTACGAAGCTGAACTACTAACGGTAAGATTACGATTCCTCCACTGTCGCGTTTGTTGACAATCATGAGAGTACCCTGTTGAAAGTCAGTTGGAGGATGCGTCCTTCAGGACAAACAATACTCACGTCAGACATGCGGCTCGTCGACTCCACAACGCCTCCTGTGAGACGTCCAGCATAGTCGTAAAAAAAGACGCACGACCCGATCTAGAAATAGGACGCGGTCTTTTTAAAGCTACGAAAGGGGACAGAAAATTGCGAAGAGAGCATACTGTAAAGACGTTCATAGACGAAATGATATGTGGGAATATGCTTTTCCGATATCGTTATCTAGGCGACGCCGCGACTTAAATGCCTTCTCAAAACAGCTAGTGCTTTCGCTTTGAAGGGTCATGCACGCGAACAGAGTTTGTGACCGGCCGCGATGGAGACCATGAGATCGGCGTTGCAGGGACAGATTGAGGAAAATAATGGGCTGTGTGTGAACCTATTGTTGTAGATTTCTGCAAGCGCTTTTCTTCTATAGAACGACTGATACCAACGTTGGAAGTGTATCGTTTTGTTTTCCAGGACAACTGGTGCGATATTGCAAGGCTCCCTGACCCAAAGTGATCTATGAAGAATGATAAATGACGGCGAAAGTTTCAAACCTTGCCTTTGAGCTCGCTTATGAGGTCGCGGAGGACCGGACCGCGCCACAGCTTCCAATGTCGCGACTTGTGAAGTCAGAAACGCGATAAAGAAGCAAGTAAGAAGATTCCACGGCTTCCTGGCAAGCTGCAGTACTCGTTACCTGACAGCCTCGTAACTACTGTGCACCTCGCTGACTGGGAGTTCCCTTACAAGTAAGTATCCCGATCTTCTTCGCACCAGGTCAGTAACGATACCTATGGAATCGGAGACGGGAAGCTATAAAAAACTTGGACGGAGTGACTACAGCCGGTGTATTCGACACGTGGAACCACAATTCTGGGTCAGATACTCCAGAAGGGCCGGTGGACAATTTTGGAACATCGATGAATTCCAACATGCGATGTCTAGAATACCAGAAAAACACATATCTCGGAGCAAACGATGTGAATTATACTTGAATTGGAAGATATAGAACATGAAGTTGAGACATGTATTGCTATCTTCAGAAGTACTAGCTGGCTTGAATATTCTGGCTCGTTCTCCCGAATCCATATTCTACGGAAAGATGACTCATTTCCGGGTGAATCTGGTCCTTTGACAGCCTATTAATTCGACGGCATTATCCTAGAGGTGTTCGGATACCAATGTGATATCCCCCCATCCACCAAAAAATACTACAGTCACTAGCGATTGATGTGGCACTGATTGAAATGAAATAGGTTTAAACTTTTCACAAGGCTGAGAACTCTTAGGAAACTGAACGGATAAAGGATTTTTAATTTCCCTTCGGGTGATGATATGTTACAGATATCAGAGTTAAAGAAAACACGCTAACAACTGATCATATAACGGCCGATCTCGACTACCTAATGCGTCGGACGTGGCTAGAGCGTAATATACAAAGAGAGTCATCGTGACATCGCAGACGGCTACACTTAGTCGATAGGGCGATTCAAATCATAGTTACTGAGTCCGAGAGTGCGGGTCAAACAGCGATAGTATGAAAATTAACGGCGTCCGGTGACAGTGGGTATATTTGACGTTGAAGTGCAATGTCCTCTCTTTGCACAGGAAGAGAAAGGGCAATCATTATGATGTACTTATCTTATAGCCCTGGCGCCACCGGAAGCTGGAAATTCACGGTGTTTCAATTTCGGATGAAGTGGCTCCGGGTTTGTGTCATCTTTCCTTCCGCACCAAGAACAGATTCGAGGGTGACTTTGAACGTCGTTTTTGCAGCGACCCCGGGCCTGTAATGATGTACACACCACTTTCACAACGGAACCAAAGACGCCGACGTCCTACGGTGGATGTTATACAGTCCACATGACATACGGACATCGAACGTTGTACCTACGCAGGCGAATTCTTTGTATTGTCCGTGTACGTCTCACCTTCGTTCCTTGAACTTAAGCCAGATGCACATGTATCCTAGTAGCCAGGCCCTCTAACAATAGCTCGTAGACGGCGTTCAGTTTAGGACTAATGCATATAGAATGTGCTGACTGATCTAAGAATTATGGGGGTCTCAGAATAATGTAGGTGACATATCTGAGAGGGCAAGAAGGGGACTGAGACGTTGAACATAGACACCACGGACCACCGGAGCTTACACGTATCCCGAAAGGAACTGTCGCCCAATCGCTACCCTGCACAAAATCTCTGCTGGGACTCCGTCTGAAACAGGACCAAAAAGTATTCGTCGTGTGACAGGATGACTGTATGCACCGGCGCCAGATTCTGGCATGTGCAGAATCCTGACGTAGCCAGTCAGTTGTGTAGTATCTGAATCCATATCGTCGACAGGTTAAAGCCTCTCATCATCGGACGAAACAATACCGTAATGATGCTGGGAGTACCAGGTAACAGCAACAGCTGCTGAAACCCCATTCTCGCTGGTTCTAAAATAATGCAGTCAGCCCCGACATGGAATGGGTTTATCTATCGAAATCCATCACTAAAAATAGTGTTCTTCAGCTTGCACCATTCTCGAGATAACCTTTAACCCCGCGAGTCACCTTAGATCCGATGTATCTTATGTCACTTTGAGCGTCGGCATGTGTAGACAATCACACCTCATCAGGACGGTTACACGGGGAACTCAGTCGAGGACCGCCACAAGGGATAAGAGTGGTCCGCCTGCCACGCCTATTGAAAGTCACCGAGATTCTGGACAATAGCGGAGACATGTCGATACGAATCATGTTGGGGAGAGGTAGGATCATCAGTACAATAAGGTTTCAAGAGAAAATTCGTTCCCAGCAAGAACAGTTCGGATAAGTTAGTTTGTCAATAGAGCCAGGCTGCGGAGGAAAAAAGCATGGGCTTGACGGACAGGCGCTATGTGAACCAATCGGAGGAAGGAAGAATATCGCCGTGACTGTAGTCTGCGATACGAAATAGAAGGAGAAGGTAAGTTCCCTGAGGGTGTTGATATAAATTAGGGGACGGGTGACTCCCCGAGGTGCCGGGGGGGCAGGAGGAATGAGTCCCCAATCTGGAGGCTGAAATTTCGAAGTCCTTCCTGGGAACATCGACCGTAAAATCGAATTTCATCCGTCGTGTTTTTGAATAATTTGTAACAGAAATATGCGCGAGTTTCAGAGCGATATGAGTAAGGAAGGATGGGGACGATGCGAAAAAATGGTAATCAGGGACTTCGTTAGTCGTTTTTACTCGCTGAGCTGGAAAGGTGGGTCTCAAAATGATGTAGACGAGATAGCATCGGGAGAACTTGGAAGGGGACTCGACGCCGAACAAAGGCTTGGACTCGTTCTTCCTTTACGGAATCTAGCCCTCGACGATGCACGAATGGTGAAGCAGGACCTAAAATTCGGCAATCGCGTGAAGAGGTGGTTACATTCGCCGATGCCTGAGTTTGACATAATGGAAATAGCGAATGAGTCAATCCTTCCAATGAGAGGAAAGGGTACATCTATTAATGACAAACAGGCACAGTTTCCGAGACCCCCAGTTACGCGAGTTCTGAATGAATACAGTCAGCCCCGAAACGGAATGGTACTGCACATATCACCCACCCAAATTTCACATCGGAACAGACTCCTTGTTCATCAATATGCTACCAACAAAGCTTCCCGGGAGAGATAGCCTTAAGCCTGGGGCTCAGATGCCTCCTTGAGAGACTCTGTAATGTCTGGACCTTTGAATCCGAATCGTTGTGCTTGGGTAAGAGCATTGACTGAGGGAGTTAACTGACTAGGATGGTGTGCGTTCACTTCCGGTCAGTAAATGTAAGTTGTTACCACATCCTAGAGTGTAAGAGGTCAGGATGTAGATTCGGACCTTACATGTTCTCCCAAACACCTCTTCAATAAATCTGTTAAAGCTGCGGAGAAAGGTTCCCGTGATAATGGCCAACTCGGGTGAGAAAGCCAGGGAAACTCCTACGCTTTCCCTCCAAGCCCGGAAAGCATCCTAGCTGAATGACTGTCGTGAACGTGCCGAAGAGGTGCTCGGAACTACATGCGTGGTCTACTTCAGGCGGTGCAACCGGGTTGGATATTTAGGGTCCGAATTTCGTGTCGTCAGCATCTGCTTCTGTGAGACAGCTCAAGAAGAAAGGCACAGGCATTAGTACTACCTACAGAATGAGTTAACGCGCATGATATCATCCCTCGCCTCGAGAACTTTGAACCTGACCCACTGGGACGCGATAGGAACCTTTCCTGCCGAGGCGCGAGTTCCCAGTAAATCTTAAAAAATTGGAGGAAATGATCAGGGGTAGATGGCATACCCTGCCCGAGTCCAGCTCACTATGTGCGGCAGCGTTAAGCACGGGGATCTAAAGAAGCTTCAGCTACAGTTGATCATGGATGCTGTGGCCTTTTTTGATGAAAATAAAACAAATACGTACACTGAAAGAACAAATGAGGATGACTCTTCGAATGCAATATCCAATGCAATCGAGCCGGCATTGAGTCTGACGTGTTTTTGAGGCTACAGTGGGGAACGCGAAGAATTGCAAATTAAGACGTGCATCACGGGGAAGCTTGCTTGGTCCTATTTGGTAACGCTCCTTATTTCCTTCCCTAGATGACAGATACGTGATGATCGTCTTCCTATGGTCTGAGCGCTCTGGAGGCGAGTCTACAGCGATATGATTGTGAATACGACAACGGTCTACATTGACCGTGCACCCATTCAGTCACCACCCTGTTCTGCACAGCGTTGTCCGGATCTCACAGGCGTACGATCAAAACTTTCAAAGTTCATGCTTGGAACCGAGGATCAGCTTGTGACGGAGTTGGCCAAGTAATATCCAAAGGAAGAAGAGCTGGAACTGGTCCTGACGAGATTGCTGGGGCAAGGATGCTGGGCGGGGAGGTGGTATGACTCCGATTTTGTATAATCTCTGGCGTTGTTCTAAGGTGGGTCAATGACTGGATTTTTAGAAGAGCCATGACTGACTACGTTACCAGTGAATCCATATGGTTGTCGCTTCTGACAGTCCTTTCGTATTTCTCTAAGACAGGCTCCAACGCGCAGAAAGAGTCGGTCCCATGGCTCTTGCTTTGTAATGTCTGCTCGCCCTCGCAGGTGGGCGTACGGAGAGCCGGAGCCTGTAGAAGAAGATGGGTTGCCCTCGCTAGGCAGTGGCCGCTATTTGGTAAGTAAACATTTGCGCTGCTTTGATTGCTTTGCACTTATTCTTAAGAAACATCAGGGTTAGACTTCGAACGACTGGGGGAACGCGGATGCACCGTCGACTGTTTGCCTCGGTGCTCACAGAATTAGAGAATGCTGTGCCTAATGTGAGGGAAGGAAGAGACTTAGGTTTGTCTTACGACTGCGATCTGCAAGCAAACGATTAAGCTAACACTTTGATAGATGGCGACGAAGCTGGCATACTCAATTATTAAGAACACCTCTGGAAAGTTGTGTTCTTCCTGGCGTCCTTCCTTTCTACTGGGATATATATGCTCCCGAGAGGAGAATCACGCAGATACCGGGAGGAACGAGGATGGGGAACGCTTCTCCGTATCATCCCCTGGAACCGCAAAGAACGTTGGAAGGGTTGACTTCACGGCTACGAGAGAATGTGCACGAAAATGCAGTCGGCGAGAAGCTAGGGTACGTCAGCTGTCTCACACGCTGTATTCCAGTGTGCTTACCTTTGAGCTTAGGCACAAATATGCCGGTGGCTAAGACCTGTTTGCTCTTTCCTATACCGATAGAGCTTGTGGTCAGGTTGCGCAGTGTTGTTTCGATAGCAGGGGACCGTTAAGTACTCGCTCTTGGATACTTACCACAGAGCCTGAACGTAATATAAATGCTGTCACATATCATCTTCTCCCTTGTTACTTTGAACTCCTCAGGTGCACATCCTTTAGCGAGGGATTACAACGCCATTTTAAACGTACGAAACCAATATATGGACCAGTGAATACCATATCCAAATGGCCGACACAGACGCATTGTCCAAAGTGTGTACCCTTCCCATAGTTTACGTGCCGCCTCTCATATACGAAATACTGGTTTAGTATGCTGTTAAACGCCACGCGGTGTCTTTGACTCGGAAGGAGGCGGACGTCGGACTCCGAAACCACCACGGGAAGATCACCTATGGTGTGTATCGACTCTCCATCTTTCGCATAAACTAGCTACGGACACGGGAAATCCCTTACCACCACTCCAGGTTGTACACGGCCGTTGATGCTGGTTCAGCTCGATATTCCCTGGCCCTTACAGGTCTACAGCGCTTGCGAGGAGGAAACACGTCTTGAATCATAAGTTGAGTGTAATGAGGTCATCCAAGGGAAGAAGATGGCGACGTTTGTGCACGACGGCCTCCCATTTGGTATGTATTCATTCGTGCTCCTTCAATTCCTGTGTGCTTATTCTTAAGGACAGTCATATTTACGCCTGCTGCTACTAAATGTGGAGTAGATTGCGCAGTGATGAAGCTAAAAGCGCCATCTCGGCCAGTAAACCTATCTGATACGATCCATCCTCATAGATAAGTGCCCTTGCTATCGACCAGTGGAAGAACACACTACGTGTCGTGGTTCGACTCCATGTAGCGGAATATGCTAAAACTGCAAAGCTTTCGTCCATTTTCTCGGGGCTGAGAGACAGGAGTGTTTTCTTCATTCTCAATTCCTCAACATTCTACTCTTTGGCCAGGTTCGTAGCCGCACATCCGCTGTTGCTTCGGCTTCGAAGAGTATGGCATGTTTGAGTGAGGACTGTAGATCCTGTGGAATACTTTGCCAGGTGACGGGTCGCTCGATTTTTGAATGTTTGTTTGATATGAAGTGCTGCCTTGATGACCAAGGATTGCTGATGAAAGCATTCACGGCTCGATTTTTCGTCATGAACATCCCATCTCAGAGCGTATTTATTTTTTTGCTTTGATTCTGCTTAAAAGTCAGGTCTTCCCGAGCATCATTAAAATTTCACCATCAAAAACTGAGGTTTCATCGAATAGATAAGATAGGATGTGCTCTCTCCTTTCCTCGCTTCCTCAATATACCAGAGTATCTTTTTCTAACAATACCTATAGTAAAAGAGAGAGATTAATAAATTCATGGGTGAGAGTTATATAATGCTGTGAAGACTCGGCTGGAATTTCAGTGAACTTGTAAGCAACTTGTAAGTCATCCACTGCCAACTGGTACCTGGTCGTGCCGGAGTTCTTGCTCGGCCTGAGACGCATGAGGTCTAGGTCTGCGACATTGGTTAGGCAAGTGAGGTGCGAGCCCGATGAAGGTAAGGCAAAGGACAGGAAGGAAGGCGTAAATCGGACTTCGAATCTGATCGGCTTTTGTTTCAACTCCTCTTTTACCACCATTACCACCATCAACGATGCGTCTGCCTGGGATTAATAATCGTGAACCAACGCCTTGTAACTGCATACGTGTCACAACCTTCGGTCTCTGAAAAAAATGGGTTACAGATGCCCATTCTCTCGTAGGAGTGCTGGCCATTTGCATTGTAGAATTGGTGGCGGACCGTGATAGGACTGAAGGATGCTCCGTGGATGAGAAAGGTGTGATCTCTCTCTGTCCAATGGGGCATTCATGTTGAGCCGGCGATTCCAACAGACACCATCATCATCACGGTCTATCTAAAGAATGCACCGTTCATCGGAACAAGTGGGCACTCTATCTTTTTTGTCTCACTCTGCCTGGACAGGCTTCTATGGATTGACCATATTATCAGCAGTCTGCCTTCCCCTGCCAGAATATGATCCAACCCCTTCGTTGATTGTACTTCTACAATACGAGCGGCGGACTTTGGCCTGTTGACATGCTCTATGAGCATTTACACGTGTAATTTAGCAATTTCTACAATTGAATCTATGCTACAGGGCCCAGATACTAAGGCAATAAGAAGCACAACAGAGCGCAGTATTTATGTTGGAATTGCAACTTCAAGCTGATGCCGGAAGATTCCTGAACATTCGGCTTACTCATTTGTCACGATACTTTGATATATTTAGGTACTTTAGTAGAATATTCTAGATACATTCTGTAGTATTTAAGGAGCTCGTTGCGAGCTCTAGTAGCTAACAATTCAGTATATTTACCTACTGCAAGCCTCCCACTGTTATAGTTACAACAATTTATAATGCCAGTAATGGGATTACCAGAGTAAAGCTGGGTGGAGCGCTGACACGCTTGGAAAGCATTCACACATGTAATTTTGCAAAATGTATCAATACATACATTTTATAACACCTGGATACCAAGGCAATGAGATATACCTTAGAGTGCAATGTCCTAAGTGTGGGCAATGAAATACCTTGAGTGATGTTCGGTGGAGCACATGGCTTAACTGTAGAGTGGTACTATAAGGGTCACACTAAGTATAAAGTCCCAGCACTTGACACTGAGTGCACTGACAATGCACAGACAACACGTGCCAAGAATAGAACAGGCACTGGAGATCGTGTCAGCTCGCACAGCATCAGCTTCAACAATGTTCCACAGTAACATCCTCGGACTCAGAAGGATCACGGTTCTTCACCCGTTCTATTATTATACAATGACAATGAACGAGAGTCTGAACAGTGAACACTGGCCTTCATGTCACACAAAATTTCTTGAAAGCATTTGCGTTCTACGGTGTTTCAATGATAAAGACCGTATTGGCAACATTTGACTTTGCTTTGGGGTAATGTCTCTATCAATGTCAGGACAGGGGAACGGCGAGGGTCAAAGTTGAAAGATGACATTGCACGTCAGTACCCGGGAAAACACTGCTGTGAATTCGGTCACGTGCAGAACAGATATAGGGCTCGGTCCCGAACCTCCACTGCCCACCGAGCGCCCAGAAGACGAGAAGATTAAAACTTGTTTTTCTCATGATCCGGGACCGTCGCTGGCGCCAGTGATGCACAGCAATGCGCAGTTTCATTATAAATAGTAGTGACTCGCGAGGATTATTGGAGGACTACATCCCTTTAGTATCGGCGAAAACAACGATCGGGTCTTGCTGACACCGATGCTGAATGCTCTGGCGCAGTGATTGGGCGTCTCAGTCACTGATAAATATCCTGAGTGATGCGTTTCCAGCAGTGCAGTCCCATCTCGCTCTATGATCTACCCCTCAAGATTTAGCCACCCAACTGCCCAGAAAGAAAAACTGGGCACGGATGAGCGGCGAAGACTAGAAACCTTGACACTCGGGATCTGGAAGGTGTCAATCCTCAAAAGTACTCCATTAAATTTCAGGAAGAAATTTTTGGACTTGAAAGAGGCATTCGGATACTTCAAGCGTCTGGCGATTGATGTATACACCCTCGAACCCACGCTCGCGACGTTCTTCATACTCAACGAACTGTGGTCTGGAGTCCAAACCGCTCTACTATTATACTTATCTAGTCAAATGCTCCGGACTGTAAATGTCTCTTCATTTCCCTGTTTTATTCGCTATAACTTACGAACTATTTCCTAGATCGAAATAGGTCTGATCCAAGGTTCCCCAGGTACTGGCGCCATTCTCAAGGCTGTCGCCGTGAGGATTTTCTTCGTCGTATTTGCAGCAATACTACAATGGGAACGGTGAATTCAAAGTTCGTCCCATGCACCTGTTGCTGATGCAGAAATTGTACAGGGAGCGACTTCTTCCAACACTGAAGACACGCATAACGACTCATTTCGAGCTGTTTTTAATGCAAGGTAATGTGACGTGATGCTTCCACCCAGCCATGTCTGATCTCATATCTAGCTCAATTAAGGATAGACCTTCCCACTTCACAAAGTAAACATCCAATCCGTGAATGGCCAATCCTTCAATAATTGCTAACGTGTTCCATTTCAAGAACCCCGCAGCCAAGTTCGAGCGTCCTCTTACGATGCATGGGCATCGTTTGAAGGTATCGTTGTATTTTTGAACAATATATTCAAGGCGCTGGCCCAGCTTGTACTCATCGTGCAAGTTTCTCGATCTACCGGAGTGCACCTTTTTGCTGTCGTCTGCATCATAAAGCCCATTTTTCTCACTCTTACGCAACGAACGCTCTGGAATACAGGTACGATCGTCTTTGCGGTACACTTATTCATACTCAAAGCGAGTCGTAGCTCACGTCGTTCACACTGATAACGAGCACCGAAAGCGCGTGACGGCTTTGAACAGTATGTCGTCCCCAGGGTATCGGTCAGAAGTCCTTGGAAGTGATATCATCAACTACATCATCAATGGTAGACTTCGTCAACTTTTGCTTGATATATGAACTCAACACGTCTTCTTTTAGAGTACCGTAAGGCAACCAGGCTTCTCGGTGGTCTCTCAGATGAATGGGCTCCCATTCAATACATAATTAGGACGTCACCTGTATGGGAAATAACCAATGGTGTACTTGGCGATCTGCCTATTGTAAGTACACGATAACAAATCGCATCTGTGCCGCTAGCCGACCCATGATTCCAGATATACTGTGCAATCATCTGCATTCTCTACTCCCAGAGACTTTCCCTTTCTTCTATCGCCATACTCCAACAATCAGCGCAGTCCCTGGACTGGGCCATTCAGTATGTTGTTATGAATATTAACTCCTTCCAGAAACAATATCAGGACCTCAAGAATGTCTATGACTCGTCTAAAATCGCGAACACGCTCGCTGACGGCGACATCGCGTACCCAAATCCATCCTTCGAGCATAAACCTCAAGGGATGTCGTTCGAATTGCGCGATGTTTCATTCTCTTACCCCGGAAGCCAAAGTTTTAAACCCGTCCTATCTAATATCAACTTATCCATCCAGCCCGGGCAAATGGTCGTAATCGTCGGTTCGAATGGCAGTGGCAAATCGACTATCCTCAAACTACTCTCACGATTCCACGATCCCACATCTGGACCAGAATCAATTCTAGTCGACGGCGTCCCTATTTCCCAGTACCGTATGGCAGATCTGCGCAGGGCAACAGCGACCTTGACGCAGGATCATTCCCTCTTCCCACTCTCTCTAGGAGAGAATATAGGGTTGGGATTTTCAGAAAAAGTCAATGACACAGAGATGATTGATCGCTCTGCTGAGAAGGGAGGTGCGAGTCATTGTCTAAAGAAGCTCGAGTGGGGAAAGGAGACGACATTGTGGACGCAGAACGAGGCTTATGGATGCAATCTACCGGATGATCCAGATCACCCTCTACAGACCGAGCTGGAGAAATTGCAGAAGAATATTGAGCTCTCGGGCGGGGAGACACAAAGAATTGTTGCGTGAGCGTGCTTTTCCTTCGGATATATCCTCGTTTTAACCTATCTTCACCTTAGCGCAAGGACTTTTATGCGATTCGAAACTGGAAAGATCAGATTTGTCACTGTCGACGAGCCAAGCTCGGCATTAGACTCCGAGGGAGAATTGGAGCTGTTCGACAATCTTATTCAAGCACGAGCAGGAAAAACTATGATATTTGTTACCCATCGGTTCGGACATTTGACGAAGCACGCAGACCTCGTCGTGTAAGCTCCTGCTTTCTTCCTATGGATCACCGGAACTGACTTGGGTCTTTGAAGGTGTATGAAAGATGGAACAATAATTGAAACTGGTACTCATGGAGAGCTTATGGCAAGGGAAGGAGAATATGCAAAACTATACAATATTCAAGCGAGCGCATTTATAGATAACGACAATTTATGACTTCGGTTGAGCTGTATGAAATTTTACCCTTCCATCTACTTTTGTAATATCTGTGTAGAGTAAAAATCGATTTAATTCTATTTGAGTGGCTACGTGGCGTTAACCGACTAGTCACGGTTGGCACTTTGATACTATATGAAATCCAAGGCCTTCGCTTGATGAAGAATTCCCTGAAGACCGCGTCTCTGTAAATCAAACGAGCTTTACAACCATGGCAAACCGACGTACTTGCGACGTACACTGTCTATACTAAGTGAGCCTTCATACTATGAGTCATATTATATAACTTTGGATCTCCCTGTCGAAATTCCCTCGAAACTGACAAGAATTCGTAGACAGACCCACGAGGAAACATTGCAATGCGAAATTTGAATTAAGTATTGATGTATTCACGTGGTATACTTACGAGCGATCTCGGCCCGAGCCCCGGGGGATGATTCTTTGACACCTTCGACCAACAAGAACCCGAACCCGAACGATCTTCCTCCCTTCATCATCCTCTATCCTTCTGAATAATGCTACAAATAATGAATCAATGCATGATTAGGCGTTATACGAACCTCAAAGGCTCCATATACAAAATGAACGGAGACTGACGACTCTGGGGATGCCGAGAGCGACGAACTACATGCAAGCCAGAAGATGTTCTCGCCAGTGATGATAACATTATGACGGCGGAGATATCACGCGCACAGACCACCTCCCGATGGCTATACAAGAAGCGCGACCTTCGGCAACCTTTCTTCCTTCCCCCCCGTGATGACCTTTCCCATCGCTATGGCTCAAAAATGGAAAACGCCCGGACGTGCGTTTTCTTTGCCCCCTTGTATCTCTGCTCAAAACTCTTGACCTTGCCTGTCATCTTCTCACCAGTCCCATTATGTCGAACACTCGACGCTGTCCACTACGCCGGCATCAAGAGCTGCACTACGTTGTCCTTCATTACGCGTCGTCAACAATCGGCATAATTCCCCGCCTGTAGATCAGATGCTAACTACTTTGGCGCTGTCCCTTGCTCTCCTCGACACCAAAGAGATGCGATGTACTACTTACCGTCAATACGGATCTCGCTGCAAGCTGTCTTCGGCTGTCTTTCAGGGAGGGGGGAGACTGATCGATGATCAACATTCAATATTCAGCCTTGCGGTAACCATTTCAATTTATAATGGCGCGCACTTGGTGCTGACTCTGAGATTCCGGCGGCAGTAAGACGTCCTTCAGTAGACTAGATGCCCTAAAGCGATCGAAGGAGGCGCCCTATTAAATATGGATGCGCGAGGCTCTGGCTACCCACCGGTGGAAATATACTCAAGTAATTCACAAGTTTGCTGGAAGCCGTGCTGGTTATGTCGCGATAACAGTGAGTGAACCTCTTTCTGTATCTTTCCAATGTTCATCTTTCCAATGTTCACTGATCAAAGCGGCACAGATCGGCCCGGTGCTATTCCATGTGGAGCATGAGGCGAAATAGGAACAAGCAACGCGTCTTTCCCTCCAACGTCATCCTCTCCCTTGTCACCCTGGCCTCGTCTTCGCCGAACATGTCTATTCCTTTCGTGAAAACCATTTGCAGGGCGATGGAGATCATCGCACCCCTCCGGCTAGCAGAAAATGGGACAATGTAAGTGCCTTTTCTAGGACTGACTTTTTCGATGTTTATGTCATTAAAGGATCATAATCGCGTTCTCTTGACCATCGAGTACGTGCAGCCCTTTATATCCATCACGATACCTGATATTCTCTAGTCTCACTCCTTTGGTCGTCGAGGAATGCATTTTACTCGAAGCGCCTATCATAGTCTCGTACCACCCACCTATATTCCGACCTCTCCAGTCTCTGACGCTCTCCAACCCTCGCTGAGAAGCCCGCCAGGGAATTCATGCTCGTTCCTTTCACGCACATTTTCTCGAATTTTAATGCTTGGGATGTACACGCCGCTAAGAGCAAGTGTGTAAGGGGGAACAAAGGATACTGTTATAGTTCCGCAACCCAACAGAAAGAAGAGCGAGGGCGTGGAGGGACGATTGGTAGTTCTGGATGAACCGTTACTGGTAAACCAGCTCGTACATAAGGTGAAAACACATCTTG
The DNA here is from genome assembly GCA_030407065.1 of Armillaria nabsnona. Lineage (NCBI taxonomy): Eukaryota > Fungi > Basidiomycota > Agaricomycetes > Agaricales > Physalacriaceae > Armillaria > Armillaria nabsnona. Next base: position 454,554 of record JAUDQA010000031.1, read on the forward strand.
GCTTATCATAAGGTAAGGTCTCCTTCCCATCTTCACCGTTCTCGTGGACTGATGCATGTGCTTAGTTCAGGTGGCGTGTCCCTCAGTCACTGGCGACGTTCGAACAATAGCCATATGTGCGGGATCTGGCGGATCAATGCTCGTTGGACGCGATGCTGATGTGTACCTGACTGGCGAGATGTCCCATGTTCGTCTTTCTCCCCCACGTGCCGACATTGTACTGATACCTCGTTGATAGCATAAGGTATTGGCGTCAGTTGCTGTTGGCAAGCACGTTATTTTATCGAAGTGCCTATGCAAATGAAAGTAATATCAATTAATATCATGTAGGCGGTCACAAGAACACGGAACACGGTTTCCTTCCTGTTCTGGCGGAACGACTCCGGCGTGAGATTCAAGTTGACGACCTTGAAGGCATCGTAAGCCAGAAGGATGCGCATCCATCGGTCTTTGCGTGATGGTGAGGCTCTGATTGGAGGAAGCAAAGAGGGGCGTGTTGATGAACGAGAAGTTTCTCTTCCCGTTTCATTGAACATCTAATTGGTCCGGTTCATTGACCCTCCTTCGACATGCGAAGTCTGCTGGTTCATCCCGCATTGCATTCCTCACACCCCGCCAAGCTCAGTTATATTGGTTAGTTTAGCATTTTCCAGCAGAATAGCCGCGAATCCTAACGGAGTGCAATTTCAAAGCGCGTAATGATCACATCCAAATTCTCTTCGCTTCCCGCCTCTTATTTATCGTACGTTCGCGGCAATGATGATGTCAGACCCTCAATGCCAAGGCAACCGGCGAGCTTGCGCGTGCCACACATTACCTATGTTTCAAAGATTTCTCTTTTCAATTTTAGATACGAACCCGTATTTCAAGAAGTAGATAATGTTCAACGTTTATGGGGTGTCTTGCCTTCCTTTGCTAAAAAAAACTCAAGAATCATGGTCAAGGGCCAACGCTGGTATCGAACCAGCCCAGACTCGCTTTATAAGCCTTGACCCACTGAGCTAGGGCGCTGACATTCAAGGTATAGTCCACATTCAAGAGATAATAAAGTTGTCTAGTCTAGTAAAAAGACCAGTGACCTGCATCATGCCCGACAGGGCGAATCGAACCCACCTTACAACGCGTCTAACCTAGTGAGCTAGTGTTCATATTCTAAAGTTCGCTCTCTGATATCTACGTCTTGACAACCACAAGGAAAATCGAATCCTGTATCACGACAGCTGCTCGCCTGTAAGAAAAGAACTAAGATCGTCACCATGCCTTCAAAGATGTATCCAGTCTCTATAGTAGAACATGACAAAAAGAGCTCGACGCGAGTCAGGGAATAGAGTCGTAGAGTCATACGGAGGGATAGTAGTATCCTAGGATGAGCCTGCGTAGCAAGAAAGCAAGCGCGGGACGGCAAACCAGCAATCCCTCCCGAACCCAAACATCCGTTATGCATGCACGCTGGAAACGAGCGGCTGCAGTGTTGGCATTACCCAGGGCCTGACGAAACAAATCAATCAACGCACGATAGGTGAATATGACAAGGTCCTACGTCATCCGACTCTCCGGTGAAGACGACGATGCTGCCGGTGTGGGAATCACCAGCTCTGCCAGCACGAGCTTAGCATAAGAAGCAGGTCAAGAAGTAGAAAGCGTACCTTATAATCCTCCTCATAGTCCTCCAGAGAAATGCATCATCCTGGCTGCGGAACGTAATCCTGAAAAGGGGCCGGCAGGGATAGGACAAGGTGCACATGAATCCAGGTTCTGGTACTGGTATCGTCCCGATGCAAGTCTGAGGGTTGAGAATCGCGACAAGCGCGTTGGAGGATTTAAGCAGAGGATATGCTGCTGCGTGTTGTTCGAGAAGAGGGTTTTCGCAGTAGAGCTGACTGTATGTGTACGACGATATCCCCCCCCCCCCGGGGTGCATCTCGGTTGTACGGTAGCATGATAGCGTCCTTCGATTCTTGACACTCTCTATCCTCCAACGCCGAGTACTCGGCCTGAGAATTGCTGTCAAGGCGCCTCAAGCCGAGTATCAAGGTGCTTGGTATCCAACATGTTGCGGTCATCGAGTCAAGCAATACGTTTCAGGGATGGTCATGGTATAGGTGAAGAGAGAAGTCCGCGGAGAATAACACGTTGAAACAACGAAATAGGTGGCGGGCCGCTACGCCGGAGCACCCTATCTTCACAAATTCAGCCAAAAAGCTGTCGTAATACTTGGACGTCATGCCAGATGCTGGTCCGTCTGTTATCTGATTCCGCGCAGGAAGCGAGCACCATTTGGACTTGCTACTCTATTCTGGGTAGGAGCAAAGTATGAGTAAGTATTTTTGTGCTCGCCATCTTCCGCATCTGTCACCTTCACCAGGTCTAGATAACTGAAGTAAAAGACAAACACAGGCTGATAAGCAGACACGTCTCCGCAGAAACGCGGGGCATTGGGCGTCGTCACGACATTAACCATCAGCTGAAGTAAAAAAACGCGTAATTAGTCTAACCCTGGGGCCTGAACCAAAATTTTTTTTTCAGGACATGGAATTGACAACCGTCGGGATCGAACCCAGTGTTGGCCATAATGCATAATGGACCAGCAGAACTAGCCAGTTGATCGAGTAAACCCGCGAGTGGCCCTACGTCATCTGATTCTTGGATGAAGACGACGATGCTGCCGATGCTGGAATCACCAGTTCTGGCAGCGCACGAGCCTAGTATAAGAACAAATATTATCCTTTCTGGAAAACAAAATACACTATCCCGGCCTTGGAACGTAATCCTGGAAAGGGAAGGCTGACTCTTGATGAACTACTTAATTAGTTCACAAGAACCAGAAGTGGTGGAACAAGGTGCACCGGTGTCTTGGATTGGCTATCCTTGTGATGTGAGCCGGAGTGTTGATAACCGTAACCAATAGAGGCGCATTGGAGGATTCGATCAAGCAGAGATTGCGTTGTTCGAGATGAAGGGTTGCAGTAAAGCCGACTGTACGCTCGCGCCGACATGCCCTCCAAATCATATCAGGATGTACATATCCAGATCTGAAAGAGCTAGGACAAAACATGTTACATTTTGTTGGTACTGCTGGAGGGCAACGTCCTTCGATAAAGCCACGAGGACGAGGCACACCGGAATCCCGGTTCTTGTACTGGTAAGGCTCTGATGCGCAGAGGGCAGAAGTCGATGAGCTACTGGCGTTGTTCGAGAAGATATTTTGTTGCTGTGGGCAGTAGAGGTCACTGTTCCTGATTATGTGGAGGTGCATAGTGTATCTCCAGTTTTTAAAGAACTGCGCAATCGGGCCTTAAGGCAGAAAAATGATTGCCCATTCAATGCACAACAGGAGAACCGTCAGCCGCGTCCTTTGGCTAGGTCGTAAGAATGGAAGTGCGAGTGACCTGGCTGGAGAGAAATGGCAGCTCCCGTGTCGGTAACTACCTTCCTGGCGATATCTCTCCAACCGTGCTGAAAGGCAAGCGACAGGGATACCTAGGTCGCCAAGGAGAAAGACCTCGAAAACGATGGTGTTAGCGTTGGAATCGCCAGAAATACTGGTTCAGCGGACGAGACTCGGTCAACAGATTCATGGTTGTCCGGTCAAGGACGACGTGTTATTAATGACAACGAGCCGGGATCAGAGAAGCACGTTCCAACAATAAAAAGCGGGAGTCGGTCTGCTAAGCCGGAGCATAACACTTGGATTTGAAAGCCGCCGCCTTCGGATATTTTCGGCGGCCGTTCATCCATGCGCTGACCCGTGCTAGCAACTTTGCTGCGATTAAAAAAACATGGTGCAGTGTCCAGACTGTGCTCGGGATCAGCATGTGGCACTGGAAGTATGAACGTGGATAAGCGCACCGGGATGTGAACTCAAGAATTGGGCACGTCGGTCATCTTTTCACACCAATTGTTGGCGAACATTCAACGCATCAGTGGGCGCGCGCCGCGGATCCACCTGATCTATCCAATTCAGATTCCCATATCCTCGATTGTTTCTGTACCCATCTCAACATGCGAAGTTGAGTCACCTCCCGCTCTCATAATGGTCATTATCTCGCTTTAAAATGCTGAGGTCAGTGCGTGAGGATCCTGTGCACAAAATCTGTCGACGCATCCAATGGCAGATACGGCACGAAGGTTAATATTACCATGTCAGAAGGCATCTCAAGGTTCGATCCCTCGTATCCGTGTTCCTCGCTGTTATCGGTTAACTTTTGGATGTTGCTCACGAGGCAAAAATATGGAGACCTCGCCACCCTCCTTTATAAAGTCCATAAGCACGGTCGCAGCTTCGAGTAACGGCAACAGAATGGGGTGGGCATCGTATTCAGTGTAATTACATACACAGATGAGGGCATATTTCAGCCACGGTCGCGGTATCAACCAATCATGCCTTCAAAGATGTATCCAGTCTCTAGAACATGACAAAAAGAGCTCGACGCGAGTCAGGGAATCGAGTCGTTGGGTCATACGGAGGGATAGTAGTGTCCTAGGATGAGCCTGCGTAGCGAGAAAGCAAGTGCGAGATGGTATTCCAGCAATCTCTCCTAAATCATAGATCTGGTATATGTGTACACTGGAAACGATCGGCTGCAGTGTTCACAATGCCCAGGGCCTGATGAAAAAAACTAATGAACACACGATAGGGGAATATGACAGAGACCTACATCATCTGATTCTCAGGCGAGAGAGACAATGCTGCTAGTGTTGGAATCGCGAGTTCTACCAGCGCACGAGCTTAGTAGAGGAAACAGGCGAAGAAGGAGAAGGCGTACCTTCTAATCCTCCTCATAGTCCTCCCGGGAAACGCATCATCCCGGCCGCGGAACGTAATCCTCAAAAGGGATGATAGAAGCCGGCAGGGGTAGGGCAAGGTGCACCTGAATCCAGGTTCTCGTACTGGTATCGGAGGGTTGATAACCGCGACCAATAGAAACGCACGGGAGTGAGCAGAGAATATGCTACTCGCATTGTTCGAGAGAAGGGGGGTTCACAGGAGAGGCGACTGTATGCGCACGGTGACGTCCCCTCCGAGGTGCATCTCGGTGGTATAGCACAAGGGTAGCGTCCTTCGATTCTTGACTCTGGACAACAGTTGGAGGATTTCTCTATCCTCCGACACCGAGCACTGCGCCTGAGAATTGATACCATGGCGCGTCAAGCAAGGCATTTCGTATCCAGCACGTCGCGGTCATCGAGTCGAGTCATCTCTGATGGTAGAGGTGTAGAGAAGAAGTCCCCGGAGAACAACACGTTCAAACAATGAACACTAGGGTGGCGGGCCGCAACGCCGGAGCACGCTATCAACTCGCGCTTAACTCGATGTTGTCGACTGTCACCAGGCCGATTCATTCGAGTACACGTCATGATAGATGCTGGTCCGTCTATCATCTGATGCGGCGCACGGATAACCATCTTGACTTGGCGCCCTACTTATTCTTGGTTCCTAGCAAGTCCCTAGACTTCAAATTTCAAACTTCACCTTCATGCTGGGGTATGAGTATCCTATTATATCGAGACTGCATCTATATCGCTACATCCCTACATGTGTAGTCCTGCCTTGAACAAAGAAACGTATGCATCAGCCTTATAGCTTGAAGCCAGAGCTCAATGAACTAGCGGTTGACGAGCGCCCAGTCTTCGGCACGATTTTAGTATCCCATCAAGGAGAAGCTTCTTTTTATCTGTTCTGAATGCTGATACTTGAATTCGGGGTTTCATATCATCGCAGGTTTTTATCTCAATGGCGGTGTATCTCCTAGACCACCGATGGATTAGATGTCAAACTTGGCACAGATGTAAGTGCTGCACTTATGAAATCTTTCATGCGCTGTACGGCGGCTACGAACCTTGCTCTTCTACTCCTAGACAGCAGCCTCCAGGTGGGGTGATTCCTGAAGATGCTACTCCTTATTATTTTGTGAGTCAATACTCACTGCGTAGACGCAAAAGGTTTACGGCTGTAGATTTTTCCTCCAGGTTTACATTTTGCACGGCTTTCATTTTGACAACTTTTCAGGGACTATAACTGCCGGGATACCTATAACTCTATCCTGGCATCGCAATGTAAACGATTCGAACCAGATGGACTTCGCACTAGAAAACGCCACAGGACCTATTGTTTTTCTTGACGCTCATTCATTCTCTTTAACCAACCTCACCCAACTGTCCGGGACGCTCGATGTTACATTTCCTGAATCGGGGTAAGTCCTGACTCCTGACTATCTTTTCAACAAAGAATCGTTCATTTTTTACGACCATAGAGAATACGTCATTGAGGCAAGGATCAATCAAACCACGTTCCCGGCTTCTACCCAGACATTCGATGTGGCACCTCCCTCAGAGGACGCCGTAACCTCAAGATCTGTGAATCCGTTGACGTCTTCTGTGACAGAGACCAGAAAGCCCCCCGGGTCCGTATTCACCCATCACAGCACCCGGAGATGTCGCTCAACGTCGCTGTTCCAACAGTTCCACCATCGAATCCATAGGAGGCACTGTAACTGCCCCATCGTGCGTCATCCATGAACGTAGTCAATTAATCTGATTATTACCGTAGGAACGGTCCCACCACACAACCAGTACCAAGCACTGTAACTGGCTCACCGTACGCCATCCATCAACGTAGTCAATCCACTCTGATTATTATCCTAGGATGTCAAATTCGACCCATCGAAAACGTAAAACACCCATCATTATTGGCGGAGTGATAGGATCTCTGGTGTCCATGTTGCTGATCTTTGGAGGCGGTACATTTCTCTTCATACGGCGGCGGAGACACCGAAGCTTGAGGGGCCTTCGATCTCCCAATCCGAAGATACTACCTGAGCTAAATTCAATACATTCGCATCTTCCGCCAGTCGGAAATAAGAACAGTGAAACCGTCTCTCCCATGTTAGCGGGTGATATGCCTCCGAACCTAGGGAGTGGGAGCCGGGAGCTGGTCGAGGAGAGTCCAGAGGGAAATCCGACTGAAGATGAGAGAGAGAGGAGAAATAGCATTGGGACCCCTGTGGATAACGATAATTCTGAGGCTCAGAGTCCACGGGAACGAGAGGGGAGTCCAGAAGCTCCCTTGGATGATGTAGGGGCTGAGGTCTTGAGGTTGAGGGACCAGGTTCAGCGGTTGGTCGAACGAGTTCAGGGCAATGAGTTCGATCCGCCGCCAGCATATGTGTAATGGAAATTCCTGAAGGGATTCTTTTTTTGTTGGGATGTACTAGTGTTAATCTGCAGGTCACAGCTGGCACTTTAGTCTTTGATGGTGTATGAAATTAGAGGACTGACTTGGCGTGATGAAGAATTCTTTGAAGGCGTGTCTATAAATCATGTTGGACTTACAATGATGTCAAGGTTCCCGCACGTACCGCGTCTATCGAGATCAACAGAGCGAAGGCAAGTAAGTAGTGCATAATGACATACCTGTCTACCGTTGATTAACCCGCGCACGTAGGAAGAAACAACGTACAGAAGACATGCAGAGCGTTTCCGCAACGTTTGGTTTTAGTTTTGAAGTTATTGAGTAGTCTTACTAACAAACGAGTAAATTTTTAGCCAGAACTGTCCTACAAGGCAGATAATGTCGTTCCTCTTATGAGAATCGGTAAATCAAAACATAACAAATTTTGCTGAGAACATGAGACGCGTTATATTGCAAGAAAACGCGGAGGCGCGGAAATGGACGAGACTTACACTGTATGTAGAGGCATTAAAGAAAGATCTTTGTAGTCGTTTATGAGCACGTTTGTTCGATGCTCAACGTCCCACCTTTATCTGTCTGTCGGAACTGACAAGAAAAGCAATGGAATTCGGAATTAGCACGGATGCATGCACGTGGTATACGAGCGACATCGGGCCGAAATCCGAGGATGATCGATGACGCTTCAACGAACACAAACACCATCAATCTCCCTGTTTTCTTTTTCCATCCACCATTCCTGCATAAAATTACAGATGAACGGACACCGACAACTGTTGGGGACACAGAGAATGACGACCTATATTGCCGCACGAAGAAGAAGTTCTCGCCGCCGATGACGACATTATGACCGGGGGAAGATATAACGTGCACAGACCACCTCTCAACACGGCGACGGGTATGAAAGACGCGCAACCATCAAAAACCTTCCTTCTTTCCCTTCATCATGCACCATGTCTGGGTCACATCGTGGGGAGTAATCCCGCTTCAACATATGTCCTGCTAATCCTCTCAATCAATGCTCTTCTCCTTCGTTGGCATCGTCTCGCTTGGCTACTTCGTCGTAGACTGATGCCGTCCTCTACGCAGTCATCGCTACCAACAGCGCGGGGCAACATCGTTCTTCATCATGCCTTCTCGACATTCGGTATCCATCCCCCTTTGTGAATCAAAAGGCCGCCTTTTCAGCTCCTCCGCGGTAAGGAGAGGCGACCCGTTGACGTGCTATGCTGTCGCTGCGCGTCGAGAGGTTTCCTCACCTATGGATTCACTGAATACGGAGACCCAGATCCATGATTAGCAAGCTGTCCCTCTGTAAGGACTTCCGTTAAAAATGGCACGCGCATGGTGCTGACTCTGAGATCCTAGCGACAACAAATTGTACTTCCGTTCTCTCGACAGTGGTCACCTTAAAGCCACTGTAGGAGACGCCCTGTCTATACACACGGCTCCGGCTGCTTACAGGTCGTAATATGCCTACTAGCTCATAATTTGGTTAGTAGTCATGCACGATTCCAGTGAGTGAACCTCCCTCTTGCATCTTTCCAAATTCAACGGCTGATCCAAGTGGCAGACATTGTCCCGGTGCTTTTTCACGTGGCGCATGGACGGCAAAATCAGAACAAGCTACGCGTCTCCTCCACATTACTGGCCTCCTCGTCGTCAACGGATCCGCGAAAATACGTGCAGGACTATGGAGAACATTGCGGAAACCTGTCCGTCTAGCGGGAAAATGGGACAATGTAAGCCTATCACGTGGACCGGTCCGATTATTCCGAGCGTTAGCGACGAGGAGGATATCACTAAGACGAATGGGAACGAGACTAGCGCAAGGGATGATTGGTAATTCCGAAATAGCCGTTGCCGCGAACCAGCTTGTGAATAGTGTGAATACACTTCATGGCTTGCCGCAGGATAATGTCTCTCTTCCCTTTTCGTTGTTCTTTGGACTGGTCTATGAACTCACTTCAAGTAGCATATTTCTCCATCTCGGCCGACGTTTGAAGAGTAGCTGCATGTGCGGGATCAGGCGGATCGATGCGCCTTGAACGCAGCTCTGATGTGGTTTCACTGGAAATATGTCCCATGTTCGCATTTCTCCTGCGTGTGTCGACATTGTCCTGATATTTCGTCAACAGCATGCGGTACTCGCATCAGTTGCTGCTGGCAAGCGCGTCATTTTATTTAAGTGCCGATGCAAATGAAAATAACGTCAATTAATACAGCGTAGGCGGTCACACGAACACGGAACGCAGTTTCCTTCTCATTCTTACTGAACGGATCCGGCGCCAGATACAAGTTGACGTCCTTGAAGAAGTCGCGAGCCAGGAGAACGCCCATCCGTTAGTCTGTGTCCAAAATGCACCACCACCGAGGACCTACCCCAAAAAATGCATAAGACCGAGCCTGTACACACAGGACTCGGAACCTTGCGCCGGTACACACACCACACCACACACCACCAAAATTCAGTCGGAGAAGAATTGTAATAGTAGACATGTTACCAGATTGATCCAAGGGAGGCGAAGCAGATGATGAAAGCTGCTGGTCCGTCTGTTATGATTTATCTGATGCCCTGTGCCAAGCAGCATGCTGAACCGGTGCTCATATTCTCATAATTCAGTTGCAGGACCCCATGCTCCATATCCTATCATTCTATACTGCATCTAGTACATGGGTAACCCTACTTTTGTCAAAAACACATACACAACACCCTTAGAGCGTAAGCCCGGGTTCAAGCTTCAAGTCTGATCAATTGATCTGGGTCAAGAGAATTCTGCGTTCGACCCCTGCGTGCGTGCGTTCAACTGCGTTCGTCTGCGTTTGGGTGAGTTCAACTTGCGTGCGCTTGTGCCCTGATCGATGCGTTTAGATGCGTGGTCATCTGATAGCTAGTGTCATTTCAATAATACGTCGTAATTATGTTTTCTGTTGAAATTAAACTTACTTGTCCGGATTTCCTGGAGATATCTCCATGACTTATTATGACTCAATAATGAGGTGGAATGGTCTGGAAAGGCTATAAATGTGTGCATGTTAGTAAGTTCTAGTATCACAATGAATATAGTACCCTCTGCTGTTGAAGTACTTATGCTGTTCTCGATTTTGAGTGAATCAGGCACCTCTAAAATGAACGCAAAGACTCACGCATCTCAAAAATAAGTCACGCATGCGTCCAAACATTGAACGCAAGCGTTCAGATAGCGCACGCATGCGTTCCTTTTGAAAACGCACGCGTCCGAGATTAAACGCAGATGTGTGACAGTGTTGTGACAAATCTGCGTTCGGTGCGTTTGATGCGTTCAACTCCGAGTTGAACTAGTTGACTTATGATCGCTTCAATTTATCCCGCCCGTAATTGCTTCTAGTCACTCATTCTAGGCAGGTATTTTATTTTTATGATGTATTCTAGTCGTGCATAGCCAGGTTGCTGTCAAGTCGTCGTTTTTGAGCCAGGATTTGGCTCAGTTTCTTCTTGGTTTCTTCAACTTGTTCCTGAACAAAATGGTGATGGTGCCATGGTTTTTACTGACAGTTATCATACCTCATGGCCACTAACACTCTCAAAACCTCCAAATATTTTTACATTTAAAATACCAGCTCCAACATTAATGGACTCAGCTGTACAGAGACTCTACCACAACAAAGAAAGTTAATTATGGCCGGTGTCGATGTCATACTTGGTATAAATCTAATAAGAAGTAAGTCTTACTTACACTGTAGCTAATAAAATAATTTAACAGGTGTTTGTAAGCCCAAACGCACAAGACGGCCAACAAACGCATCCATGTCACGCTCACGCAGACGTGACAAACGCATGCGTGAAAACGCAAACGCACGCACGCAAACGCAAACGCAGAATTCTATGTGCCCAATTGATCTGCGACTGGTCTTTCGCATGTACTGTATAACAGTATCCTATGAACGAACGGCGTCTTTGTTACCTGTTCTGATATTTGAATGCTGGATTCCATCTTATCACGGAGTTTTCTCTCAATGGCGGCATATCGATTCAGTCATCTCCTTGACCACTGACAGATCGGATGTTTTCCCTTGAACTGGACACATATATAGCGCGCTTATAGTATCCTTCCTTCTCTCCACGGCTACGGGCCTCTCGCTTCTCAGACTGCTGCTACGCGATATCTCCTCAAGTCGGAGTGATTCTTGGAGATGCTGCGCCTTATTGTTCTGTGAGTCAATGCTCCCTATGTTTCTATGTAGTAGACGCTAAATTTTTAGGACTGTAGGACTTGCCTTCATTTTACCATTTCGCACGGCTTTCGTTTCAACACCTTCACAGACCCTGTGGTTGCCGAGGTGCCTATAACATATCCTGGGATCGCGATGTGAACGACACGGGCCAGGTACACTTTGTGATGGTCCCACAAACAGATGTTAAAGCCCTCTCAACTGACACTACTCAACCTGACGGGACGCTCAATGTGACTTTCCCTACACCGGCCGGGTGCGCCCTAGCATCGTCCAATAAGGAATACTCACTGGACACCTTCAACAATAGAGCATACTTGACCGGAGCAATCGATCAAAGCGACAACATCATTGCTGCATCCCAGACATTCAAAGTTGCTGTGGTAGTATCGTCGTCGTCGTATGTGAAATCTTATTCTTCCACTGTCATACCGCATACTTATACTCTCTTGATGTGGTCTAGAGCCGTACAACCGTCATCTTTGATTCGAATGCCGTTTATGGTGTCGTTGTCCAATCAGCCATCCAGGTCCGTATTTGCACATCATGGCGCTTGCGGATGCCACTCAATGTCGTTATTCCAACAGCGCCTCTGCTATACCAGTTCAAAGTACTGCAACTGCCCTAATGTGGGTCATCCATGAATACAGTTGAACCATCTCATGACTATCATAGAACCTATTTCTCCACGAAGTCAGTACAAAATACTGCAACTACCCCACCGTGCGTCATTCATCTATGCAGCCAACTGAACTCATGATTATCGTAGGATCTCAAGTTCGACCTATCGAAATCACAAAACACCCATCATTATTGGTGCAGTAACAGGATCCCTGGTGTCCCTGCTGATCATCTTTGGAGGCGGTACATTCCTCTACATGCGCAAGCGAAGGCACCGGAAATTAAAGCACCGTCTACCGCCCAACCTTAAGATAAAACCTGAGCTAAATTTGTATTCTCCGCCAGTTGGAAATCAGAATGGCGAAACCATTACTCCCATGCTGGCGGGCGGGTTGACGCCATACTTTAGGGACAGAAGCCAGGAGACAGTCGAACAGGGTCCAGCAGGAAATCTGACTAAAGATGAGGTAGAAAGAAGAAATAGCATTAGCTCGCCAGCGCATGTCAATACTTCTGAACCCCAGGCGCCGCAACAAGAGGGTCCACAGGCTGCCTTAGGTGATGTAGTGGCCGAGGTTGTGAGGTTGAGGACCCAGTTTCAGCACTTCATTAACATTGTGGAACAGGAAGCAGGGAGAGTTCACGGACATATGTTGGATCCACTGCCAGCATATACATGAAGACAATACGGGAGATGGAGTTAGGGAATCATCGCTCGTCTGATATCAGTAAATATGTTGAGGTCATGTAACAAGAGAACTAGTAAACGGACTCCATTGAGGAAACGCAGACTCGGATCGAACGAATCTGGCAGAGGCGAGCAGCAGGTCATTTTGGACAAACTCTAGATAAACGAGATAGTTTGCATACCAAAAGTTAATACGAGGGATACACCTACGTCGCCGGATAGCGTAAGATGCTAAGGTTCCCACCAATCTCAAAAGTTCAAAGTTCTTCCAGTGAAGAAGGCTTAGTTCGCATATCATACTGCGGAGAGGGCAAAAGCCCACCTTTCCCATCTAATTCTGTGACTATCGCATCTCTTATAAAATCAAGCGAAATACGAGCACAAAATCTTGCAGTGACATACTTCGGACCCAGAAAGATCACGGTTCTCCGCCCACGCTATTATTACACGATGTCAATAAAATATGGACTGTGGGAGTACCCACATTTTTCGAGCGCAGGCAAGCCATAGTTCAAACATACTAAGAATGACTGGACAAGTGGTGCCTCTCAAGTGCCTCCAGTAAATCCCGATGAACGAGCCGAGTGCGGACAATACCGGCGCCAGCAAGGAAACAGAAAGACGACGACATACTTATTTTCACCCGTTGAAACAAGGGGGTGCCGGAATGTCGGTCCGGCACACCGGGTAGGTAGGTTGGTTGGGCTGGCAGGCCCGAAAAAAAAAAAGTTGACCTCTCTTCTCAGGGCCTAAAAACGACTTTTTAAAGAGTATTTTGGGTAAATCTTGATACAATATATACCACAATGCATTCTATTTACTTCTGAGAATATGATAGCTAGCTCTACAGACATCTTCACCAACACTCTTTGGCATCAATGCTTACCATATCATGATGATGTTATACACCTTATTGAACTAATCCTGAAGTACGAGTCTGATAGGATACAGATTGTGCTCGAAAATATTCAGACAGGTACTATTATATAAAAAATGAGCTAAAAAGTGTTAAAATAGACCTAAATTAGGCAGAATGACATCATAAAGGTCACGTGGAGGTAGGTAGGTCCAATGCCGAGGCACGAAAATATTTAATGGACCCCATGTGTTTTTCTGACATCCCGGCACCCCCTTGCGTTGAAAAGCTACATAAGCATTCTTTATACACACGAAAACAACATTGCCAAGTCTCAAAGTGATACGATAAGAAATGAAAGAGATACGACCCAACGAAACGACGAGGTGACGATGGCAAAAAAGTTATCGGGGATCGTGACATTTGCACTTGTTTGGCACCCCACACCGGACTGGTCTTTCACACGTTAGCCAATTCTACTCGCTGCGCTCGCAATGAGAGAGGAACACTGGCCTTCACATGTCACGCGAAGGTTCAAGATGCGGGTTTCACGGCGTCGAGGTTTCAGCACTTTCAGCGGTGATCGAGTTAGGGACGGCGTGTTGTCAATGGGAAGAGTGGTACAGATAGGTGACTCTGCTATCGTAAAATATACTTATCAAGGGCTGAACAGGGAAAAAGATGAGGGGCAGAGTCTAAAGATGACCTTACAAGGAACGTCTACTTGAACGTCTAATTGGCCCGGCAAATGCCGTGCAAGACAAATATAGAACTCGGCCCCGACCCACCACCGCCAATGAACGCCCACAGCATGGAAGTCGGGGGACAAAAATCCAGTCTATCTCATGATCAGACACCCTCGCCTATGCCACTGATTTGCATCTCAACGCAGTGCACTGCTGTCCTTTCACAATAAATGGCTATGATTCCGGACGCCTACACGAGTCCTCTCGCATCGGTGAAAAACGACCATCGGGCCTTGCTAACCCCAACGTTCCGGCGCACTGATTGTATCTGACCGAGTCACCCGAATGTTGCTCATACTGAATCACAGCGGACAAATATATTCCGTCACTGATCCCAAATATTGCACGCTTCCAGCAGTTTTATCCCCCCTCTCTCTATGACTTATTCCTCAGCCTTCAGTCTTCTAACTGTGCCCAAGGAGAATCTCGCCACAGAAAATCAGCGAGGACTGGAGACCTTTCAACTAGGCGTCTGGAAGGTGTCACTCCTAAAACGTGCTCCGTTAAATTTTAGAAAGCAACTTTTGGACTTCAAAGAGGCATTCGGATACTTCAAGCGTCTGGCCCTCGATGTATACACCCTCGAACCCATCCTAGGGACCTTTTTCATACTCAACGAATTATGGTCTGGAGTCCAAAGCGCTCTGCGATTATACTTATCTAGTCAAATGCTCCGGATTGTGAGCATCTCTCCTTTCCTTGCATTAGTTACGATAACTTACAGGATATTCCGTAGATCGAAATAGGTTTGATCCAGGGTTCCCCAGAGACTGGCGCCATTCTCAAGGCTGTCGCCGTGCGGATTTTCTTCGTCGTATTTGCAGCAATACTTCAATGGGAAAGGTGAATTCGAAGTTCATCTCATGCGTGCATTGCTGATGCCGCGGTTATTACAGTGAACGTGTTCTTCCAACACTGAAGACTCGCATAATGACTCATTTCGAGCTGTATTTAATGCAGGGTAATCCGACCTGCTGCTTCGATCCCATCATGTCTAATCTCATATCTAGCTCAACTAAGGATAGACCTTCCCACTTCGCAAGGTAAGCGTCCAATCATGTTATGGCCCATTTTTACTGGCTAAAGTATTCCATTCTAAGAACCGCGAAGCAAAGTCCGAGCAACATCTCACGATGCATGGACATCATTTGAGGGGATTGTTGAATTTTTAAACAATGTAATGAAGGCGCTCAGCCAACTTGTACTCATTGTACAAGTTTCTCGATCTACGGGTTCACCGCTCTTTGCAGCCGTCTGCATCATGAAGCCCGTTTTTCTCACTCTCACACAACGAACGCTCTGGAATACAGGTATTCTAGTCCGTTATCAATTTTCATTTACGCTGAAAGTAAATTGTAGCCCACATCGTTCATACCGATAACGAGCACCGACAACGCATGAAAGCTTTGAACAGGATGTCGGCCCCGAAGTATAGGTCCGAAGTCCTTGGGAGTGATATCGTCAACTATATCATAAATGGTAGACTTCCTTGATCTTTCCTTGATATTTCCCAACAAGCCTTCTTTCAGAGTACCGAAAGGCAACCCGGCTCCTCGGCGGTCTATCAGATGAATGGGCTCCAATTCAATATATGATCAGGACGTCACCTGCATGGGAAATAACCAATGATATATTTGGCGACCTGCCTATTGTATGTACACAATATCATATCGAAGCTATGGGACTATCTGATTGTCCATTCCAGATATACTGTGCAATGGTCTACATCCTCCACCCCGAGAGATTCTCACTTTCCTCTATCGCCATACTTCAACAATCGTCACAGTCCCTGGACTGGGCCATCGAGTACGCTGTTCAGAATATCAATTCCTTCCGGAAACAATATCAGGAGCTAAAGAATGTTTATGATTCATCTAAAATCGCGAACACCCTTGCTGACGGCGAAATCGCATACCCGAACCCTTCCTCCGAGGAGAAACCCCAAGGGATGTCGTTCGAATTGCGCGATGTTTCATTCTCTTACCCCGGAAGCCAAAGCACTAAACATGCTCTATCGAATATCAATTTGTCCATCAAAGCTGGACAAATGGTCGTTGTCGTCGGCTCAAACGGTAGTGGCAAATCGACTATCCTCAAACTACTCTCACGACTCTACGATCCAACATCGGGACCAGATTCTATTCTAGTCGACGGCATCCCGATCTCTCGGTATTGTATGGCGGATCTGCGGCGGGCCACTGCGACGTTGACACAGGACCATTCCCTCTTCCCGCTCTCCCTAGGAGAGAATATAGGGTTAGGGTATTCAGAAAAGGTTAATGACGCGGAGATGGTTGATCGTTCCGCTGAGAAGGGAGGTGCGAGTCATTGCCTAAAGAAGCTTGAGCGGGGAAAGGAGACGAGACTGAGTGCTCTAAATGAGGCATACGGATACAACTTGCCGGATGATCCAGTTCATCCTCTACAGATCGAACTGGAGAAATTGCAGAAGAACATTGAGCTCTCGGGCGGGGAGACGCAGAGGATTATTGCGTGAGTGTCCTTTCCTTTTGGATATAACTTTGTTTTGACTCATCGTTGCCTTAGGGCAAGGACGTTCATGCGATTCGAGACTGGAACAGTCAGGTTTGTCGCTGTCGATGAGCCAACCTCGGCTTTAGACTCCGAAGGGGAATTTGCGCTGTTCGACAATCTCATTCAAGCGCGAGAAGGAAAGACGATGATATTTGTTACCCATCGGTTTGGACATTTGACGAAGCATGCGGACCTCGTCGTGTAAGCTCTTCTTTCCGTTCCGTGTATCGTAGGGTCACTAATTTGGGTCTCTGAAGCTGCATGAAAGATGGAACAATAGTGGAAGCTGGTACGCATGAAGAGCTTATGGCATTGGAGGGGGAGTACGCTAAGTTATACAACATTCAAGCGAGTGCCTTTTTGGATGATGGGCCTTCGTGACTTTGATTGATCTGTATTTATTTTCGCGCATGCCTATGATGGCTTGTGGAGTGATTTCGCTCGCCCTATGCCGTTTGAGGAATGAAACCATCCCTCTTATCTTTAGACAGCGTATTCTGTATATC
The DNA here is from genome assembly GCA_030407065.1 of Armillaria nabsnona. Classification (NCBI taxonomy): domain Eukaryota; kingdom Fungi; phylum Basidiomycota; class Agaricomycetes; order Agaricales; family Physalacriaceae; genus Armillaria; species Armillaria nabsnona. Next base: position 471,907 of record JAUDQA010000031.1, read on the forward strand.
TCCAAACCTCGCACAGATAGCGCATACAACGATGTACGCGTCGTCTTCCATATGTTATCACCGCCACGAAGGCAGAAATGCACTGAATCGCTTTCTGATATTCCTGTGCCACAAGCTACTAGCCTTTGTTTTAGAACGGCGTTGTGCAGATTCTAATATTGGTATGAGACCTCAACCAGTTTGCTTCGATGATCAACAAATCATTAATGGCGGTAAAATAATATGATTTACAATATTTACGAGCTGGGACAGGGAAGATTCTAGAAAATGGTACGGGACGAAGCGCATGCAGATTGAAGACTATGAAAAGGAGTACTACAGTATGAAGAAATGCACGGAATGTTGGAAGCTTCATCGGACCTTGCTCATGCACTGAGCGTCACCATCTTTCTTTCCCGCCAAACGCTGACTCCTCCTCGCAGTAGGATGCTGGACGTCATAGATGGTACGACCAGATCTATGCGTCTCGGGCGTCAGACTCGAACTGGTCTTCACCTTGGGAAGGGGTGTTCTTGACGGATGGGTGACGTCGTATATGGTGCGAGCGACTCCGCGTTGGGAAGGTTTGGCCTGGATCAAGAAGCGGTTAGCCATAGGGAAAAGGAGGGCCGGGTGTAGGCGTTACCGTTTCCTGTGTGACGGATGATGGGCGTCGACGTTTCGCGTGCACAGATTGGGCATCGGGATTGGCTTTATGCCTGGGTGAAGGCTGTTTCTTGGGGACTGCATGAACGTATAAGAGCCGAGGTGGCAAAAGGAAAAGAAGGAACGAAACGTACCGGGTTTCGATAGTGTATCACCCTGATCAGCGGTATATTTCTTGGGGGCAAAAGAGAAGCATGATCCGTTCACGTTTTCGAGCTCGATGTGATAGCTATGACGACTTCTAATCTCCGTTTCAGCTTTGTGATTCGCGTGCTGAGCGAAATGAGTCTTCATTTCGTCGTATTGGGTGAAGATCTCGAAAGTGCGTGGGCACCCGGTGTAAGGGCATTGCAGGGATCCTTCACGGAGTTGTCAGCAAAAGAAAAAGGAAGCAGAAAAGGATCGTGCCATCCTTGCCGTAAATATCCCTGCCCTTCGGTTGAAGTGGCGTACCGTAGACCGAAATGTAGTGACACTGCTGAAGTTTGGGTTTGGCTGAAATGATTCTTGAGCACGACACGCAGCCGGTAAAAAAAAAACTTACGAGGAGCACGCATCGCTGTGTTATTCCTATAAAACTTCGGCTTTGGCTGATCAGCCAACCCTGAACTAATGCTCGACAACCGACAGTCGGGATCATCGATCTCGTCAAAACGTCGTTTGTTGCTCTGAGATACCGATTGAGGGTAAATTAAGCCATTCGAAGCGGTTGGGATTTCGTTGAAGCTAGAGTTATCGTCCCGAGGCTGAAGAGGTTGCCGAGAGTCCGTACTGAAATCAGAGATATCCCATGAGGACATTCGTTTCGGTACGTCTTCCTCGACCCGAGTTTCAAGCCCAGGATGTGCAAGAGATTCCTACGAAAATATCAGCGTCCAGGTCATCTGTCACGGGGAAAACTCGTACAGCTTGGAATGGATGTCGCGACGACGCGTCTATCGTCGAGGCGGGGTTCAGAAGCCATCTAACCAGTCAAAGATCGATAAACAGAATTGAAGAAGAACAACTGCGAGCCTCACCGAAGCGATGGGGGTCCCTCGAGTGCTGCCATTTTGTATATCGACGTGGAGTGAAGAAAAGAAGGAAAGGTCAGGGTTGCAGTGCGATTTTCGCAGAGGTAAACGTAAAGCACATGATCCGGTGATTTTCCGGCATTTTTAGACGCGTCGCGCGACGCGCGCGTCTTACCTCCCAGGGCCAAAGGGCAGGGTCCGTTCCATTTCGCGCAAGTACACCGAAGGCCAGCCAATAAATAGTAGCAACGCTAGGGTGTCTAGTTTCCTTGGCAGTCTTCAACCGCTATGCGTTGCGGGACGCATGCATCAGTGCGCGATATTTGCCAAAGACTAAAAGCTGCATTGATCAATTAATGATCTTATGCCGAATGGTCTACTCCGTGTTTCATAGAGGCTAGTTCCTGAGCAGAATGAGAAGTATGATTTGAAATGCTTGAATAATTAAACTCTGTAGTCCGGAGCATCAGTGATTTTGAATTTCCTTGGATCAGCAACTACCTTTCCGAGACGGTCCTATACGTTTGGTGAGGCAGGCTGGATGCCAGTACAATTGATCCCGTTCCACGCGGACTTTGTATATCGGAGGCGGGAGTACTAATGAGCATTCCTTGCTGTCCCGTCCGGTACGGAATTTCTGGAACGATGAACTATCATCGAATCAAGCCTAGCCGTCTTTACAAGGTTTCGTGGCCTATTCGAAACAGCAGATGCTATTCTGGAGCGGGGTTGACGATTCCACACTCGGACGAGTTGATGAAACGTCCGATATGTTATTGGTTGTTGGACACGTGAATTATATTTCCGGATAATTATCTGGCAGTTAGGAAGATCAGCTCGTAGTCAATCCACTTTAACGGAGACTTGTCTTCCAAATTCATGCATCATGGCCGAAACGACATTAATTGCCTTGTGATAATGAGTTGGAGTACGAGAGGTCGAAGGATACTTTGGATTGATGACTATCATATTTCGGCGAACGTAGTCTTGGCATTGACCACCATGACCAACAGCGCTTTTGGCTACAACATACCGCTGCAGAAGATTCATGTCAACTAAGAGCTAAACATTGATTTAGTGGGAAGAAATACCCAAAACGACAGTGACATTTGGCTGATGCTGCGGGCGCCGGTTGCGCGGCTAAGGGTAGGATGATTTCCTTTTCCAAGAGGCTCTGGGATCCTGAAGTGGTCACGAGAGACGGAAACGTCGAAAGAACGCTAGCGTAAATGCAGAGGTTGTCCAAATCGGCGACGGAGTGAACGAATCTATACGAAGTCAATGTGATGACGAAGAACCTTGACTTCTACCTGCTTTGACCTGAAAAACACTGAGACACTTTTCCTTGGCGCTAGATCCAGACCAAATATCTTTTATATTCGTGAACTTTCGTGCAGGAAAGAGCGGGCGCATCAACGGTGTGTGTGCCTGAGGTATGCATTGCGGCGGGAGCATCACGATTCACGATGATGTGGCGTGACGTCACTTCGGTCCCTGCATTCTTTCGGAGATAACCGGCTCCGTGCCTCCTCGCTTTCTTCTTTCGCCGCACAACGACAGCTTTCCGTAGCTTCTTCTGTTGTTAAAGCGCCTTCAGATCTTTCCTCGATTATGGTACGTTACAGCATTACTTTTCCGTTTATTCAATTTTTACAGTGCTCTGACTGTGATAATTGCGATTGAATGATAACAATTGAAATCGCTGATGCTGATGAACCGCGGTCCATTAAGCAAGGACGGGGCCATTGAGTCGGTTAATCGAAACAGCTTCCTCCAATTCACTGGAATCTGGGCTTCTCTAGGGCGTTTGAGCGGAAATCGTAGTTCCGAATCGGTCACCGAGAGGCGCCCACTCCCCATTATCCGCAGATGGCAGCATCGGTCATCACTGTTGGCTATATTAACGCCAAGGCTGATCCAACTCTTTACCAGCCAAATTACTCAGTGTTTCGCCTAGCTTCAATACTCAAACTCAAATTACCCCAGGCAAGCCGCTCTTCATTATGTTGTCATGGATGGCAGATATATTCCCCACAACACATTCACCGCCACCTGTCGTCACCCAGTCCGATTATACGCCCCTCACCATCGAGTGCATCCAAATACCTGCAGATGGCTCGGATCCTCATATGGTTCGCCTCGAAACCACCTACATTAATGACGACAAGCTCGATGACTGTTTCCTCTTCCACATCCCCGACGTTCGCGTCTTCTGGACGTTCCACTACGCCACCGACGCCAAATCAGAGGAGGGGATATGGCGAAAGCGTACCCTCCGTCGCGTCGACGTGGCCGACCAACATACCGAAGCTCTTAACGGGAGCTACTATTTCTTCCGCTGCATCGACGGTCGTCTGCAGCGGAATTTGCACTTTAGGAAGGACACCACGGTGCGGGGGGACGTCTTTGTGTCGAAGGTGAAGGATTGGGATGGGTGGTCGGAGCCTGCGGAGTATATTGATGTTCCGACGGAGTTCGTGGAGACGAGGGAAGGAAAGATAACGCTGCGGAGGATGATGGATGCTTTCGTGAGCGCTTGCACGAATTGAAGGTTGGAAAGACGTTCCAATCTTCCACGACAGTTCACTATTATGGGATCACACGGACTTTGATATCCTATTGTACGACCATTTAATATTTCTCCTCCCATGCAGACCACAATTCGTTGACAACCAGCAGCTATATACCATACTCATTCATTCTAAGCGTGTATATTGTTCATCTTCCCAAAAATTCGTTGCTACTTTGGAGTACCTACATTTTATCGCATTGGCCTACTCTTATTCCTTTCTGGCCCACATACTACGCCTTTGACTTTCGATCTTTGAAACGTTGTGCCCCTCCGCAAACGCCTCTTTGAGATGCCCGTCTGTCAGGCGTCATTGGTGGAGAATTCAGTTAATGAGCGACAGTTGGAATGGTGCGGAACCGGTATAATAGCTACCGCGATTCTCCAAAAGGATCCTGGGCCAGCTCTCCGATTGAATAGGAAGCACCCATTCAGGCCTATTATATCCCGTAAGAGACCCACTACTTGAACAGGATAAGGAGGGGCAGTGAAACCTTTACCGTCCTGGTGCCTTTAGAGTTTGCAGTTATCTTTCGCAGATTATCTTGCCTAGCAGTGTACTGCGACTCGAAGCCAGCAAAACATCGCACTCTTCAGTAACTTAAAAAACAGAACTGTATTCTAGTCACGAGTATAAGGGTCGGCAGGCATGGTCACTTGGTATTGGCAGTGTCATCTGGGAAACTAAATACACAGACGGCATGCTATATAGGCCCGACATTTTCTACGGACTAACGCGCACCATACTCCGCCGTTAAAGAAAGCCTTTCACTCTTGGCAGGTGACATACCCCGCGGATAAAGAAAGCCTTTCACTCCTGGCGGGTGACCAACTCGCGCCGGTCAAAATGCAAAGGAAGTAGATGGATTTTTGACATGCCCTTTTAACGTTTAACGTTAACCCCGACTTGTTTTACTGTGCTCGATTGAAAAGTGTAAACCTAAATCTGACATGATATCCACGGATTTTACCGGACCGGAAATAGCTGATGACCGGGATTCTGAGAGTACTGATCACTGGGAGGTAATTGATCGGATAACGGCACGATGACAGTCCTGAAATCCAGCGACCTCTCGCAGTCTATGATATTCTCAGAGACATGCATGAATGTTCTGAACCTTGAAAGGAACGATCAAATTGACGCCGTGAAGCCCGAGCATTTCGAACCTTCGCGTGACATGTGAAGGCCAGTGTTCCTCTCTTGTTTATTGTCATCATATAATAATAGGGCGGGTGGAGGGCGGTAATCTGTCTAAGCCCGAGTATACAATTGCAAGATTGTGTGCCCTTATTTCGCTGGATGTTATGACGAATGTGATAGTCACAGATTAGATGGGAAAGGTGGGCGTTCTCTCGCAATATGGTATGCGAACTAAACCTTCTGCACTGGAAGGACTTTGAATTTTGATATTGGCGCCGCCCTTAGGGTCTTATACTATCTGGCGATATAGGTATACAGTATCCCTCGTGTCACCTTTTGGTATAATGTCCATCTCGTTTGTCCAGGATCTGTCTGAAAAGACTTCTCTCTCGCCTCCGCTGTAATCGTTTCAATCCGAATCTGCGTGAGAACTGTTTGGCGAATGATACTGATTCTCTGGTTACATGACCTCAGAAAGTTTACTGGTACTGCCGAGCCATGAATCGCTAACTCCATGTCCCCGTATTTTCTTTACGAGTATGCTGGCGGAGGATCGAAGGCATTGCCTTGAACCCGCTCCGCTTCCCGTTCCACGATGAACTGCTGAAACTGGGACCTCAACCTTGAAACCTCAGCCACTACATCATCTAAGCCAGCCTGGGGGACCTCCTCTTGCTGCGCACTCTGGGGCTCAGAAGTATCTACATGCACAGGCGTGCCGATGCTATTCCTCCTTTCTCCCTCACCTTCAATCGGATCTCCTTCTGTATTCTGTTCGACTGTATCCTGACTCCTGTCCCCTTCATTTGACGTCATCTCACTCGCTAACATGGGGGAGATGGTTTCGGTGTTCTTATTGCCAGCTGGCGGAGAATGCGGAATGAGTTCAGGTATTATCTTAGGGTCAGGCAATAGACTGTGGTTCAACTTTCGATGTCTCCGCTTCTGTATGAAGAGAAATATGCCGCCTCCAAAGAGGAGTAGCAGGGACGCCAGTGATCCTATTACTGCACCAATAATGATGAGTCTTTTACGATTTTTATGCGCTCGTGGGACCGAATTTGAATTCCTACGACAATATTCAGAATAAGTTGACTACATTCATGGATGACGCACGCTGGAGCGGTTGCAGTCTTACTTACTGATTTCGTGGAGGAACTAATGAAACAGAAATATGAAATTGTATCCCAAAGCCCCACGATGTGCGAATACGGACCTGGTGCTTTGTGCTGATTCTGAGGAGGAATCATTCCTATGATAACAATCAGATTGTTTCACTATGTTCATGATTGACGCACGGTGGGGCAGTTGAAGTGCTTTGCGCTGATTCCGTCGAGGAACTGTTGGAATAGGAATGTTGAGTGATATCCCCAAGTGCCATGTATGCGGATACAGACCTGGACGACTCTCCAAGATCCGGCGCTGAAGTGGTCGATGGATTAAAGGTAGCTAAGGGCACAGTGTAACCAGGGCCACTGAGGGGCGAGGCAGCTGCAATATTGAATGTCTGAGGGAAATCAGTTGTGACATTGGATTGATTGACTCTTGCTTCAACTATGTATTTTCTACGATCAGAAAACAATGAGTGAGCAGTACTTATTGAAAGGTAGTACTCGGGACACACCCTGATGTAGGAAAAGTCACATTGAGTATCCTGTCAGGCTTTGTAGTGTTGGTTCCTGAGAGTAAGGAGGACTCCTGAAGTTGAGCTAGAACAGAATATTGTTTCTGGAAGATTCCTAGCACAAAATATATTATGCCTGTATCGTTCAGATCACGATGCCAGGATAACGTTACAGGTAAGCCGATGTCCACAGTCCTTATATCGATGTCCCAACCAAATCCCCGCGAAATGGAAAAGTTAAGGCAGGATCTACAAAACCGAAACCTTTAGCATCTACATGGTAATATGAAGAGAATTGACTCACAAAACAATGAAGAATAGCATCTTCAAGAATCACCCCGCCTCGAGGAGATACCACGGAGTAGGCTAAGAAGCGCGAGACCCGTAGTCATAGGGAGAAAGAAGAATATCTTATGCATACTATATATGTGTCCAGGCTGCCCAAGGGAAAACATCAGATCTATCAGTAGTCTAGGAGATGGATGAATCTACACCGCTATTGAGATAAAAACCTGTGATGAGATGAATACGTCTTGATTGGCCCGTCATTCAAATATCAGGACTTAGACGAAGTAACAAAGCAGCGTTTATTGATGGAATACGGTGAATGCGAAAGGCCGATCCTCAGGTTAGCTATTCAGACACTCGAGATGCACGGGCAATGCGTATGTTTTTCTTTCTTTCAAAGCACAATTAGACATGTAAGGCTGTAGTATAGAGATAGGCTCGAATAGCAGGATATCGAGCGTGGAGTGCTGTACAGAATTCTAATAACAAGGATCCAACTCAATGTACTTCTTCACATGCGGTATCAGACGAAAGCCTGAGAAATACTGTTCCCCGTCTGTCTCGTTTCCCTCACATGGTTCTGTTGGATAACACGCGCTCCGTGTGATCAGGCACACAACAGGCACGTTTGCCTAGCGAGTAGATCATGTTTGCTTGTGAGGCAAACGAGTACAGTATACTACGAAATATAGCTACTTAAATATCATTCTGTATCTTCTAGTACTTCCTTGAATTCCTTTCGCTTAGTAAACCTTTACTCAGCGAAACTAGGGCTCACTGGACATCTCGCCAGCTCGCACAGCCACAGGCTCATCAATATTCCACAGGTTCTGCCACAACGTCTACTACGACAGCTTCTCGACTGAATTCGGGTGGCGACTGTTAAGAATCGGAGTGGTTTGAGTAATACACGAGACAATGAATACTCAAGTAAAACCCAAGTCATGAGCGAGGATGTCCGAGAGCAAGTTCCAACCACCAAGAGGGATCCGATACACGTGCTACCAAGTGCGAGGTGTAACTGACGAGGTTTCCAACAAGCGCTAGGCATAGTTGGAAGGCAAACGGAACAGCAAGCGCTGGGCGTAACCGATCAGATATGCTTAGATCACACAATGAAGTGGACGTCGAAGATTAGTAAAATTAGCTTAAGATCTCCTAGTACAACGGTAAGGACAATATTTATAGGCCACCAGTAAGGTATTGAGTCATTATAATTCTACAATGTTCCGTAGTATTCTAGTATCAGCGAGAAGAGTAGATAAAGTAAGGGAAAATACTGGTAAGCCGAGGTCAAGACCGAGAAGGCCGAGAGGAGGCATATATTGACTCATGCACCAACCGAAAAAGGCATGATATCCATAACAGCGACAGTTGATAACATTGAGTACGGAGTTAAGGGCCGTTGAGTCTCAGTAAAAACACAGGCCTACCATAGTAGTAGTCGTGTATGTAGCGTCAAGTAGCATCTGTCTCCGAGAGGCAATGTTGAGAGCGTGCTTCAGCCCAGTGGCCGGCCACGCACTGCTGATTGTTTAAATGTTTCTGTGTATCATCCGAAGGCGTCTCTCTTCACGTTCTACCATTGCCTAACACTTCTGCCTTGACTCGATGACGAGAACCGTGAACGTGTTTCAGGTCCTCAATATGTGCTGGTTGATGCTGGACGTTCCGATGCTGGACGTTCCATGACAGTGGATGTTACAGAAAATGAGTGATAGTTAGAGGTGCATCCAGGCATTGAAATCTCTGCCATCAGATGGCTCACAGCCGTGCAGATATTGACAAACCATAGGCGTTTGCGGGGCGGCGCACTACGTCCGTTGCAGAGCAAAGGCTGCTGTTACGAATACTATATTAGCATAGTAAGAAGTACATAGCTAGGTTTTCAATGAGACGTTGAGTTCTTTTAGCTGAGAAGGAGTTTGAGAAGTCAGTGATTTGTCGAGCGCTGAGCCTTGTCAAGAGAATGACTTAACTAATCGGTAAGCGCTAAGCGTAACCGAAAAGGACCGAAGGCAGCAAGCGCTAAGCGTAACTGGCTAGGATACTCGTATTCACACAAGGTAAAATGGTAAAGTCAAAGAGAGATGGATATTTCGTAGCTAGAGTAATACTTAGAGGAAACTACTAAGGACATTCTAGTAGTACAGCTTATTGAGAGTGTTCTGCGTGTTTCTGGTACTTTCAGGATATGAAAGCATGGACGGAATATACGAGAAGTTAAGAGAAACAATTAGTCCTTGTTTAGGCGTGCGAAGACTTAGTAAGCCTGGTGGGTGGTGTATTCATAATAGCTGTTGTACTGACTACCTTGCGAGTTTCAGAGTCGTTGTCTAGGATCAATAATCGAAGGACGCTGGCTCCCTACATTACAGCCGAGATACAACAATATTTACCCCTAATTGTACAACTCTTTGAAATCCGAACATGTACGCCTTGATATGATTCAGAGGGGACGTCGCCATGAACACACAGTCGCTTCTACTGCAATTCCTCTTCTCGGAGGGGCAGTAAAACAAACTTTAAAGGCAGCAGGACGCTAAAAGTCGTTATCGTTAGCAGATGATCATGCTTAGCAGTGTACTGCGACTCGAAGCTACTAGGAAAACATTGTAATCTGTAGTGACTTCAAAATAGACCTGTATCCTAGTCACGAGTATATGGGTCGGCAAGCGTAGTTACTTGCAATTGGCAGTGTCTTCGCGGAAGCTAAATACACAGACGACACATTGTATAGGCGCGACTTCTTCTACAGACTAACATGCATCTTACCCCGCGGTCTAAGAAAGCGTTTATCATTTATAACAAAGGCTGATCGGATAACGGCACAATGTCTGTTCTGCAATCCACTGACCTCTCGTAGTCTACGATATTAGCGAAGCACATACATGAATGAACCTTGAAACGAACGTTCAAATTCGAATTTGCAAAATCCATACCCAGTTGGTCCTCACACGTGATTCTCACGCTTCCTTTAAATTTCTTCTTCGGCTGCCGTAACTGCTCTTTCTTCCACTTTTTCATCATTCACTCGCCACTCCTTTTCGCTTCGTCTGGTACGAGGCCATCTTTTACTTCATTCGACTGGTTCGTGTCCCAGTCCGTCAAGTTTGTTCGAAAGGCTTTTCTTTGAGAAATTCTCTCGCTCCGCCTCAGTGGCTCACGTTGTATTGGCATTTTGGGAGACGCTTGCGTACGTGATACGCCCAACCACGTTATCAATATTCATCCTTACTGGAATTTCAGTCAGTTCTTTGACGCGATGAGTCAACCGGTAGAGTCTGGACTGGGACTTCCATTGGAGCTCGCGGAGAAAATCATCGACGAGCTCGCGACCGACAGGAAGGCGTTGCGAGCATGCTCCTACGTATCGCGGCTCTTTTATAGTCGCACGCGATTCCACCTGTTCAAGGCCTTCAACCTCTACTATCCCATACCCCAACACGAGCTCACGCGTCTCGCTGCATTCTGGGACGAATCCCCCCACATCCCATCCTGCATCCGCACCTTTTATTTCTCCACAGTATTTCTCACAGAACCCGAAGCACCTCGTATCCTGCGTCACTTACGGAACGTCAAAGACGCGCACATGAAGCACTTTTTCATTGATCATTTCCAGTATACCGAACCTCTCGAAGCCTTAGCCGGTCTCCACATCGGGACCCTGACGATCAACGAGTCCCACTTTACGAGCTTCAACGCATTCGCTTATGTCATTCGCTGCTTTCCCCGATTGTACTCTCTCAATCTCCCCAGCGCTTCCATCTCTGCCGGAGCTTCTGCCGAATTTCCATGGGTCAACAACCTGAACGGATGTGGTCCTCCCTATATCAAGCATCTCAGCATCATAGCCAGGTCCATCGCGACCCGAAAATCCAACACATTCTTATTCGCACAGTTCCCCTTCAATAACCAGCCTTTTCACATCAATAACCTGAAAACGTTCGAGGTTAAATGTGCCAACCAGACAGACCTTATCCGCCTCGCCCGTTTCCTTCCTCACACCTTGAGGACGCTCAGGAACTTTAGTATCACAAAGGTTGACAATGGTGAATGATCTCTCTTTGATAATATCGACCATCCATCTCACCATCGTCTCAACATCAGGTGTTTCCGGTCCTCACCAGCCGCTTCCCTGGGCGCTATCTGTTCCCCCGTTGGCCCTCGATTCAAGTGAATACCTGATCATCGACATTGGGCTCAAAGTCGGGAACTACGCCGATTACTTGCGCTGGTGGATCTCCGGCATATCCGAGGCAGCAAATATTCGATGGATCCGCATTCGAATCGCCATGGCTTTCATGTATCTTGACAACGCGGAAGACAAACCTTGGCGAAGCGTATGGCGAGCGTTCAATTCGGTCTTGTTGGATAAGCAGTCTTTGGAGCATGTGGCGGTCTTGCTTCAGATACCTTCTTCCCCTCAAACGTTTCTGCCGAGGAAAAAGGGCATCGAGAGGGAGTGTAGGGATTTGATAAATCGAGGTGTCATGCACGTGATATTGCCGGAGAGTATAGGCTTGGCGACGTTTTAGATATGCGTTATTGACGAGGCTAAGACGTATGTAAACCGTAGCTATGATTCTCTATCGACACGGGTATATATTAGGTAGATCTAACTAATTAGGAGTAATACTAGCTATGTAGATAATAGCAATAGGCGTACGATAAAAGAAGATTAGTGTTAAGGGACCGGTGCCCTCTCCGAGAAAAACCTGCTCTTGACTGGGATGGTAACATTAGACGATTTGTGAATCTCAGCCTCTAGCTGAGGATTCTGCGTTCCACTTCTGCAAGAATGTCATTCCAATGGGTGAGATAGGCGGACATCGAGGAAGCGACGCTCTTTTTGGGTCCTCATGCGAATCTGGTAATGGTGGACGCAGAACTGTGGACACAATAGTCATCGGTGAACGAGCGTCTCCTTGTCCAGGCTGCATTTCGGTCTTGACGCTGCCTGACATTATATCAGAATTAAAATCGCCACCACCTCCTCCCTCGAACTGTTGAAAAGTCACCCGGCCCTCCGGAATGGACCCTAATGCGGAAGTCTAAACATGAGCAGTATAAATCAGTACAGTCTTGGAAACGTGCGGTCAAGAACTAACTGAAGCTACACGGTCGGTTGCCTGGCTCTGAAACTACAATGAGGATAACGTTTTTCTAGAGTCCGCGAACAAACCTACCGCTTGCGAGTCTAATTCCTCTTTCATCCGCCGTAGAAACTTCGCAACCACTGGCAGAAGACTGCCATCCCCGGCGATCGAAGCATGCTCCGGGGACCTTCCCTCGAGTAATTTTGACAGTGCAGGAACAAATTCATTAATTCTACTAAGCGAAAGTAAGTATCAGGGTCGAGTAGGGGGTAAATCACGTTTAGAAGATACCTGGCGATCGAATCGATCTTTCTTTGTAGATCCTTGGGTATCGAAAAACGGTCTATCAGTGCGACAAATTGAGCATTTATTTCTTCCATCAGGTCATGGAAATCTTGAAGCTCGTGCTCTTTGGATGACATCTTGGTGCGTGAAATCAGCTAAGGCAACTAAGTAATCTGAGAAAAAAACACACGCGCACCCCTATCAGATCAACTACATCAAGATTCATTTTGACGAAATTCTGTACACGAGGTACAGATGATGGCGCCTTTCCGAGCGTGGTGCGCATACGATGAAGTGTCGCCTTTAATGCTTGACCGACACGCTGCTCATGTTGATCTCTGGCGAGGTTTACGGGAGCCTATGGCGGAGATATAGCGAGAGTCGATGAATTCGTGGTCGGATTAAGTGTCTGTGAAGGACTGGTTGAACATAACTCGGTCACATCCACGGGTGGATGTGTTGTCGATGAGCCTAGTAGCTGTGGTGGTTCTGTTACGGTCGGCGGATTGACGGAATCGTCAAAGGTGGTGATCGATCTGAAGGTGGCGTCGTTAGTATGTGCCTGCCAGTGGGTGTCTGTGGATTCTGGATGGATAGCGTCTGAGAGTCTAGCGTCGATGGCTGTGGATCCTGGAGGGGTAGAACTGAATATGGTGGTGGCGGGGCGGATTCGGAGACCGGCTCCGGGGGCGGCGATGGTGAACTTGGTGCATCAGGGAGAGGCGGCCTGGGTGTATCCTGGGGAGGTGCAGTCGGCGTATCCTGAGGACGCGCCCTTAGTGCATCCCGAGGAGGCCGGCTAGGTATATCCAGGAGAGCGCTTCCCTGTGGATGATGCGGAGGTGGTATCTGTGGATTCTGGAGACGTCGCGTCGACGAGTCCTGAGGACGTGTTCTCAGTGGGACATGGTGAGATGCTCTTGGTGGCGGATCGACGGCCTTAGGTTTAGATGAGAAGCAACAGCCCATTTTGATGTGCCCACAATTTTTCGGCAACACCTGTCTTCTTCATATTTAAGCTTTGGGCACATTCGACTGCAGCAGTCCATAAAAGGCTAGTGTCGGAGGGTAACGTTTTCCCTCAAGCATCAGCTTCTAGCCGACCGGGATACATCTGTTGTCCACGTTGAGTCCAACTGCATAGTGTGATATGCGGCGCGGTACTGACCATCACCGCGAAGGGCGCTTGAAAGTTGTCCTTCTGCATTAATGCCAGGCTGTCACCAAAGAGTATAGTCTCTTCAGATAGCTGCTAACATCTCCTTGATGGCGTCTCAGAACAGACGGAAAACGAACGGAATACAGACGTGCATCGGTAGCGCTTGTGTAACAGCTGTTACAATGTGTTGTCCTCGCCATAACTGAGCGATGATCACACAATGAGAATCACTTTGGCAAGGGATTTTCACATTCCAATGTCTGATCCGAGTCCCTGGGGTCCGGCTGTTTTGTATTAGAGAAGGAGCGGGCGGTGAAAAAGCGAAACACTGGCTTATCTGGCGCAGATCGCGCGGATTTAGAATCTTCATGCATCTTTCGAGTTATCACCCTACACGGTCCACGTGTCCCTGTTTTCACTGGAATAATATCTCAATGGAAGGTTATATTTCGGGGGCGTTGAAAGTGGAAAGGAGGACATTCCAGCGTATGGTATCAGAACGCGCTGCCTCTGTCTGCATTCTCGACAAACCAATATTTGGAAATCTTTAACCAGGAATCGATGATGCGTCTAATTGGCGTCTAAATCAGGATTAACTGATCCATGTTGAACGGAGCGAAGTGTGAGGTATCTTGCCAGACCCTCCTATCACCAGGCCTGACACGTTGCGAGACCGCGAGATGGGGGGCAGTCGCAACGTCAATTGTTCAACCCAACACACCGCTCACTGCTCTCGGGTGCCAACGCGCGTTTACGATGGCATGGTGGGCACAAAGGACACCAAAGTCGCGTTCCCCGGCCTCTGGAATAGGGTACATGGAACTCGGCAGTGCTCAGTGTATGGATAGGAGTGGGGAGACCTTTGTGTGAGGGTGTCAGCCGCTGGGCCATGGGTAAGTACCCGCGTCGCCGTCGTCGCTATCCACTTGATACGACCAATGTGCTTGCAGATGGGTTATTTCCGGGAACTGTGATGGTGCCGTCCTGAGCGCTATCTCAAGTCAACATGCTCGTGGAATGAAGAACAGACACGGACGACCCTATGAAGGGCTTCTGAAGCGTAGAGGAATCATCGAAGGGCTTTGGACCGGGGATGGAGATACCGCTAGCTGCGGCTAGTCCACACAGTGCGAATTATTGGGCCTCTGGAGGGTGCCGCACCTGCTTATCGCGCAATGTTCTAGTATTACCTAAGTGTGAGAGTCGCTAAGCATAGGGTGGCTTTAACGCGCCTGACCCTTTCCGACGATCTCCTAGCCGTTGAATAATTTCATCTCCACGGCATGTACTTCCTACTCTGTATTCCTAGAGAGGATCGCCTGTGTCGCTTCTGTCTGGAGGGAATCGAAACATCCGAACATGCTTTGCTATTATGTACTGGTAGCAACGATGTCGTCGAGTCATGGGCTACTAAATCATTCCTCGTCTTGATCCCGTTATTCCCGACACTGACTCTCTCTCTCATCACCGCAGGAAATGCGCGATGTTCTTGAGAAATTGAACTTCACCGGTTCGACAATCCATTTGGTAGCCAAGTTCATTTGGGAAATCTTACAGATCTTCGGATCTATCCCCATTTACCTTCCAGACAGTTCAATCCCAAACTCGACGAGCAGCAGTGGCATCCCTACGTCGGATGCTTAACTTGTCTCTCGAATCTCTCACATCGCTTGTGATCTACCGTAGCCTGAAACACGGCGAGCTCGTCACCTGCGCGTGTGTTGGGTAGTATGGTATATAGATGTCTTGGCTAGTTATTTATACCGTACGCTACGGCCGTCTCTACAACGGACCATGTCGTGTAATATGATAATGATGACGAAAGGCATCTGCTTGGGATGTATAAGATAATGTTGCACAATAACTTTGGAGGCAAATCTAAGCAACGAGACGAAGGGATGAAAAGGGCCTGGAAACCTGCCGGAGGTCATGCATATCGGTACCGGGTAGAAATCACCAAACCTTAAAAGTAAAATGCGATATAGGTCCCGTGTTCGTGTTTCAGCGCGAGGTGATTTGCCTATGGCCCTTGACAACTTGCATGGTATCACGCGCTAAGCATCGGGTAATGTCCTCCTGCGCCCCCTTTCACTTCCGCTTTGGCATGCCGGAAGGATGGACACTTGTCTTAGGGACAATGATCGGAATAAAATTCCTCCTCCTCCTCCTTGAAACCCCTATCGGTCACGATGCTCTGCCAAGACTAGACCCACATAAATATATATGACCAAGATATGACACGATGTTACCTACCTAGTTTCTTCGGGCTATGGGAATGGCGTGCGCTTCTACGACGGGTCTTTAAGATTTTGGGTCACTTCCTTCGAAAATAGTTTCGACATGAACTACATCTTGGGTGACCTTATGTCATCATATCAGCAGCTGTTTACAACTAGAATGAGAGAATGATTTGCGAGCGTATATGCGGTCTTGGAGCGACGGAATAGCTTTGAACTTAGACATAATTATATATGAGAATGAGGTTCCAATTGAACACCGACCCCTAGGCCATGGTGTTAGTGCTGCCGGCGACCGCGGACGAAATTGAGGACGAAGTACTTCTTTGGGAGATATTAGACTTAGTCCGGGCCTGCGGCGCTTGTGCGAGATAGGAAAGGAGTGTAATAGTCCTCACTTGTACAATGAGGTGAAGTCGTTGAGGGCGATGACAAAAGTAATAGAGTCTTTCGCTGCATACCGAAGCAAATGGTTACTTAGGATACGTGAGCTTTGGAATACTATTCAGATCATCTGTTTGGGAAGGTAATTGAGGTATGAGAAGACCTTGAACGTCAATTGTGTACCTATTCTTCCCTTGATAGTTGTCCCAGAAGAGATTGTAAAATAAACGTGTGAACCTGTGAGATAAACTCAGTACCACTGATTCTTATTCTGCTACCTTTGGCCCTCCGTTGAAGCTGTATAATCTACCTGGGAAGAGATGTGTGTGAATACCGCAAGCAAAAGCCTCAAACGATACGCTCACCCACGTTCGTTGAAGAGTTTATATTGATCCCAGAGATTTAACAGAAGCGAGATTCACATAATGGATCACCATTCATTGAGGAATGCTAGAAACGATTTTTAGTTGGCAGGCGATGGATAAGAAACCAGATATATTCACCTAGATTAAACTTTGGACCAAGACTTCAAACATGGAATAGCACTAAGCAACAAAGTCATGTTAATGGCAACGGAGATTAGCTATCCTTTATGTACCAAACTTGTGAATGCCGTATAGCTTTCTGATGTATACGGAGACTAATTCACAATGAGAGACGATCAATAAAATGTTCAAATCACATACTGCATCTTGAATCGTGTCTCAAGAGAAGATTACGCGCATTCTGGACGTCTACTTAAGTGAAATCGACTTGGCCTTGTAAACTGGGAGAAATCTGTAACACTTAAACAACTCACATTTTTTAACATTGTGGATTGAAATCACGAGACACGACCCAATGCTCTTCCGGACCGAACGTTCCGATAATTGATCCGGCCTGGCACGCGTCAACTTCTTTGCGCGTCCAATGCGCGTCTCGCTTCACCTGTCATTCCCAAGGGCACGAGAACGAATCCAAGACACCCGCGGGAGCATAAGCTCAGTGGTACTTTAACAATGTGCTTCATCCTATGCTGACTTTGCTCAAGTGACTGAGGTATCAAGGAGGGAGAAATTCTCAGCCCTTACTTTATACTCGGAGCCTTTTCAGAGTGTCAATCTTCGGACACTCCCTGTTTGCAATACTCTGATGCCAAAATATCGATTCTCACATCAGTCTCTGAGTCTGTCGCTTCCATGTTTCTTGAGCACCATATTCATTATCTTTTCCCAGCTACAATGTAGACCAGATGCTATGTATACTTCAAGTATGTCATTTTGATCTTTTCTGATCCAACGCACTTATTGATATGGCCGTAGGTGTCCGCTCTGAAGTCACTGTACGATGTACGAATACGAGAGACCTGACAAGCACCAAGACAACCATCCGTTCGAGAACTGGGATAATATCGGTGAAGTTCTACGATGGTAAGCATTCTGCCACAAATACATCGACAAAGGACACGTTTTCGGTAGCAAAGAAGCCGTTATATGGGGAGTTAATGTTGCACACCCGAAACATATTCTGGTTCAATATGTAATGGTAAGAAACGCACGTGATTTTTCCGAACACCGAGAGAACTATGTCACAAACGCGGGCCGTCGCAAAGGCGGCCTACGAGCAAGTACGTGTATGAAATCAACCAAGTTGGATACTGGGGGTCATGAATGAGAGAGATCCGTAGATCGCGTCCTATTACCAGCGCGCTACCACCGTACTTTTTCCGTGCGACAGAGCACAAGGTATTTTATGTCCTCTGAATATCTGGCGGTGATCGTAGGTGCAATTTGTTGCATTAGAAGGTGAAAGATCCAAATGATGTGATTCGTGCGGTTCCAATAGCACTCACGCTGATCGGTCGACAAGAAGCTGTGGATTATTGAATGTGGGATCAAGACCAAACTTGAGAGGAGAAGTAAATAGCACTAAAAACACCAAACGGAGAGCAGAAAATGCGGATCTATATACGCAAAAATAGATACCTGTTTTTAGAATGGATCTAATTTCAGCATTTCGCTTGCACCGACATTGATGGTAGATCACTTCCATGTTCAATGCGGCGTTCCGCCACTTACCACATTCATTACACCAGATGTGATTTCAGGAAAGGATGCCTCGAGCGTGATGCTTACATGGGGGAGCTGCGGGCCTAATTATCAGCAAAATTTGATTAGAATCATACAATACATCATAGTTTTCGTATGGCTGAGGTACGAAGAGGCATTTTTGCTATACAGTAACATCTATATTCCATCGGAGTCCAAGGGTACGTAGCCCAATAGATCCTCGCTTTCCATCCCTCGAATCTCGACATACTTCGCCATCCATTTATCCGCCCCAGTATGACCCGGCTCCGGTCTACGTTTCCAGAGTGAGGCGGATGCCAAGAGAAATTCGACATCGGGATCCTCTCCCTCCATTATCAGACTTCCCGTCAGATGCCGCTTCGCTGAATGGGACAACTTGACTATCTTAACCGATCCTTGGCGATCGCGGACTAGATCACACAACCACAGCACATCTTTGGCGCGTATGGAATCTAGGACCACGCTTTGAAGATTCGGCCAGATCACGGACGACGCCTGTGCTTGCTCTAGGGGAGGAGATCGCCTGATACCGAGCGGGTCCCTATCGGCATTCCTACTGGTTTCCGCACTACGGAGTGCCATAGCTCGTGAACCGATAGAAAGTCGTCTACGCGAGGGTTGAGGCTGTGGCTCTCCGATGGGGAGAATGTCTTCGCAAGCGGAGTGATAGAATTGGACGTGTGCCACTGCGGGAAGGGTATGCAGTGCGGCAAAGTCCATCAGCCGTCCATTGCGGGAACTGACAAGAATGGAGCACTCGGTGAAACGAAGAGTACGCAGCTTGACAAGCTTTGAAACGAACGACAGAGGGATGCCTGTGGCAGGTCCTCGAAACTCGAGAAATTCGAGATTGGGGCATAAAAGCATGGATAAGACGGAAATATTTGTGGTATGGGAACGAATTTGACCGAATGTCAGAGACACAAGAGAGAGAGCCTCGATTTCAGGTAGCGTGTCAATCCTGGTGCCTTCGTCTAATGACCACACCCCTCGAAGAACAAGGGTCTTCAACGCAGGACATTCTGAAAAGAGAGCCTTGCACGTCGACGGGGTCATCGACACGCGGTACATGTCAAGCGAACTCAGGTGAGTAAGCGGGCAAAGGGGATTGGTGCCAAGGAGTCGCTGGTGAGATAGCCGGGGGACACCGTGCATGAAAAGATTGTACCTCCCGTTTGTCGTAAGCTCGGAAGCGAAGTTTTTGTAATCATAAAGGATAATCTCTAGATCTGTGAGTGCCGGGGCCAAAATAGGCCTGAGGGGGGAGAGGAAGTCGATACCTTGGTAGTTCAGTGATGGCGCGGATACAGATAGTCGACGAAGGCGATCAACGTGATTAGCCACGAGTCGCACGACCTGGCGCAAAGACTCCCCGGTTGTCGCGTCTTGTGCGGACGAAAGCTTCAATACAACATCGAAAAGGCACGCTTTCGACCGCTCTAGTCGGACTGATGCCCATTCGACTGGATCCTGGACGCGCGCTTGGTGAAACGGTATGTCGATAATGGTCCAAAACTCTGGATCATCGAGACACAGACTCCTCCAGAGGCGACTAACACCACAGAGGGTAAGAAGGTGGGGACGGGAGCTGGGAGGAGACAGTGGAAGGTTGGATGTAGTCTTGAAAATCTTCAGGAGCATTTCGTTAGGCAGAGAATGTATTCCGGAGCCATTCGGAGCCTCTTGATCCCCGTCTGACATGATTGATGATCACTTAGTTGTATTCTGCAAATGTTAGGGCTCTAGAATTGTGCCACAGCTGGAACGATGCGTACTTGTTGAAGGTAGGAAGAATACAGATAGTCGTGGCTGTGATAGGGGAATTTGATCTGGGCACAGGGTTTACCTATTGCAATCAATTCCCGTGATGAGAATTCTTCCCGTTTTTGAAAAGCGCGTATTCTTGGCAAAACGCATCATTTGTGCTAGAACATTTGAGCTTTCTTGGTTATTTTATCCGGGAATATGCATGGCCCCGGGAAACGTGGTACTTATTATCATCGACGATCTAGGCTAGCAGGGGAGGGTTTGACGAAAGTCGGACACGCTAGAAGCATGTGGTATGGTCATTGGACTAACGGAAGAGAGAGAGAGCAGCGCCCTGAAATGAGATTCATAGCTAAACAGACAGACAGAATAAGCCGACGAACAATCACAAACGGAACGAACGAACCACAAGACTGAAGATGATGAGCAGAGTTAAAAATAATGGAAGAATCTAGGCCTTTGGGATATTTTAATGCGACAGAGTACACAACGAGCCTCAATGGAGCCTTCAGCGCCTCACTTGTTCAACATGGTGCCGTCGGCTACGAGGTCGGGAGAATTCAACATCCGATTCAAGTCCGATTCAAACCTAAGCCACGGTGCCGATGTTCGCATCAACGTCGCACGCCACTTTTCAGTCACCGGACATATTCTGCCCCTTGCTTTTACCTTCAACATATCAATACCGGGACATGTCGACCACAAAGAAAACAACGTTTTAATTTGGAATGCCTCATGCTTGACACAGCCTTGACATTGGCGATTAAATGTGCTCCGCATCAACGCGCAGGGCCCGTTTTAGAGCATCAGATACTCGTCTTCTCTAGGTTTCATCTGCAGCAAACGAGCAAGATGTTTGAGCCAGCGGCAGGTATAAGCCGTCGTGGTGTACTTATAGCGAAGGTCGGCCAGTGCATCAAAGAACGCGGATGGTAAACCGACACAAAGGAACTCTAGACGCCTGTAGGTTAAGTTCCTGGACCGGTGGTAAGACTGGTGACTTGGCATGAAATGAATCACTATCTCTCGGGATTCAATGGCGATCGGAGGATTCCCGCGCGGTCAACGGTAGAGGGGCACCGGTATACTATCAAAGTAAGAGAAACTTATTCCTGTTTCTTTCCTGTAGCCCTCTACTTACTACGTCGGCCAGGGCAATTCAGAGATTTGACGGTATTCAACAACGAAATGCCTTCGTTGAAATACGTGAAGGTAACAAATCCGCATTCTCCTTGATCTCCAATTGAACATCCAAATTCCTCCAGGTTCCCGAGGCCGCTAGCAGTGACAATGATGGGAGCCCCTTCTTCTTACCCCTGGCTCTATACATACCCAAGGTACGAACACGTCTCTCGTAATCGCAACGATATACTCTTATGTTAGTCTAGAGCTGCCAGACGCTCGTATCAGATTCAATTACATTGCCGCGATGTCGGACGAGTGAGACATTTTGTTGACCATCCAGAGGTATAAAGAACAGAATGAATGATCACCACTTCTCTATCAGCGAGAACGATGATTTCCACCAATCTTCTCCTCGTTTCCGCTTTGCTATCTGGGGCATACGCTGCTATCGGCCCCGTAGCCAACATGCAAATTGTCAACGCAAATATTGCGCCTGACGGTTTCACCAGAGCGTACGCCCCGCTCTCTCTCCGCACGTTTACTCTTGCTAACCTCATTTTAGCGCTACTCTTGCTGGCGGAACCTTTCCAGGCCCGCTCGTTAGCGGAAACAAGGTACACATCCTCACTGAACAAAGTCGTTCTGCTCTCATTCATTTTTTTTTCTTCCAGGGCGACAGGTTCAGGATCAACGTCATTGATAGATTGACGGATAATACGATGTTGAGAAGCACCAGTATCGTAAGTAGTCTCTTCGTTTTGATGTGCTGTCTAGTTTCTCTGACGACCGTAATAATAGCACTGGCATGGTCTATTTCAGAAGGGATCCTCCTGGGCTGATGGGTTAGTATATAATAGACATCTAACGTTTCGCATCTCACTGCTCCCACGACCATAGGCCTAGTTTCGTTAACCAATGCCCCATCGCTGCCGTGAGTGAAAATCCTCCATTTCCGCTCTTCAGACACTGATCCTGTCTAGAACCACTCGTTCCTATACGACTTCACAGTTCCTGATCAGGCGGGAACATTTTGGTATCACTCTCATCTCTGTACGCCCTCCTCCGTTTGCATCTTCTTACGTTTGGAATGGTGACACCACATTCACAGCTACGCAATACTGTGATGGTCTACGAGGACCTATGGTCGTTTACGACCTCTTTGATCCTCACCGATTGCGTTACGATATTGACACCGGTATGAAAAAGTTTCCCTTCCGATCTTTCGCCTTTTGACACGTATTCTAGAGGCAACTGTGATCACGCTTTCAGACTGGTGAACACCTCCCTTCTGCCGACTGTCGAACGTACAGTTCTCATGACGAAACATACTAGGTACCACACACCGGCCCTCGCAGCGGGACCAGTACCCGTCTTCGATGCTACCCTGATCAACGGTACGTCAGAACAAACTCATCATATCAACCCTAATTTCCTAATTTCAAAATAGGTAAAGGACGTTACGCAGGTGGCGTAAGTACTTCTCATCTCCTTCTCACACCCTCCGTTTCTGACCATCAATCCAGCCGACCTCCGACCTCTTCCAACTCAACGTCGTCCACGGACTACGCTACCGCCTCCGCCTCGTGGCCGCCTCCTGCGACCCGAACTGGGTATTCTCCATCGACTCACACAACTTCACCGTCATCGAAGCCGATGGCGTCAACACGCAGCCTCTCGTCGTCGACTCCGTCCAGATCTTCGCCGGACAGCGGTACTCCCTTATCCTCAACGCAAATCAAAGGATCGGGAACTACTGGATGCGCGCCAGCCCGAACCTCGGAACGCAAGGTTTCCAGGGAGGGATCAACTCGGGTGTGGTGCATTACGTCGGGGCACCTTCAGGGGACCCGACGAGTAACCAGACGACGAGTGTCATACCACTCCTTGAGACGAACCTCCACCCTCTCGAGAATCCCGGTGCCCCTGGGTTGGCACAAGCTGGCGGGGCGGACATCACGCTTAACCTAGCCCTCGCGTTTGATATCACCAACTTCAGATTCACAGTGAATGGCGCGTCCTTTACTCCGCCCACCGCACCAGTACTTTTGCAGATCTTGAGTGGAGCTAGCTCAGCGCAGAATCTGCTTCCTTCTGGGAGCGTTTATACTCTCCCACCGAATAAGGTCATTGAGATAAGCGCTCCGGCTTTGGCGGTTGGTGGACCTGTACGTGTCGCTTTTTCTCGTGACGCGCTCCCAGTCTGACGTTTTGTGCCAGCACCCGTTCCATCTTCACGGTGTAAGATACTTCTCTACTGTCCGCCGATCTGCTAATGAACCCTTTTTCTAGCACACCTTTGACGTCGTACGAAGCGCAGGGAGCACCGACTACAACTACGCTAACCCAGTAAGTCCTCCTCACTTCCTTCTGTTGTGTGTGATAACTAACTGTACTCCCCAGGTCCGCCGTGACGTCGTATCGACTGGTTCTGGCACTGACAATGTCACTATCCGTTTCACAACGGACAATGCCGGACCCTGGTTCTTGCACTGGTAAATATCTTACCTCGCGCTGAAAGACAGTACGAATGCTAACCATGTTCCGTCAGCCATATCGACTGGCATCTGGAAATGTGAGTCGTTATTTACTTCCTGTTCTTTCCCGTGCTAATTTACCTTTCCTAGCGGACTTGCGGTCGTGTTCGCTGAGGATGTCGCCACGATCGAGACGCAAAACCCACCGAGTACGAGCGTCTTTTTAGTCTCGGACTTGACAAATACTAAGAAACAAATATGACAGCTGCCTGGGACCAACTCTGTCCGATTTATGGGAACCTCACCTCCGACCAGCTGTGAATATAACTTATCCTTAAGTGTTCCGACTATTCTTATTTTTTCTTCTTCCGTGGACATAATATAAGTTTATGATTTATGGTAGATCATGGCAGGCGTCTTATGTATTATACCACTTCAGTCACCGACGAATGTACATTGTTCTACTTATCAATTAAATATGGGTTTCAAGTTATGTTGCGAGAAGGGAAATATCTATCTTCCGGGTTTGGTTCACCGAAGGGTACTTCATGAATAAACGACTGACACCATCGCCTGGCATGCATTGGTAAACTATATAAAAAACAACCGGGAGTATCATGGCCAATTTGTGAGTCGAACCCCATAATTTTCGATTAATATCAACCACATACATGAGTTCCACCGATACAAGGCTCTAACCAATCAACTACTTGACCGGCATGCGTCTTTTATACATCCACGCCGAGATGCAGTCGCCTTAAGAAGACGCGTCCTTAGGGATTTGAGGGCTTGGAGCAAGGAACGACAGTAGGTAACAACCGTAAAAACGATAGCCCACGAGGTGCATATAAGTGAAATCCTTCACCCCGCTGTATTGGTAACTAGGAAATGAGCTCTCCGGTTAAAAAGACTAGTTGGATCCTATTGAGACTGAAGTAATTACTTATGCGGGGACGAAATCCTTAGCACGACACCTGACCAAGTCAACCATTACACGAATAAGTATGCCAAAACTTGGTCTATTCTTCTATCGACTATCCAAGGGTCCTCTGCCTCCGGGAGCCTTACGAGACTCCGTTCCTAAGGCGCCTCAAAACGACAGAGCCCGGAGGGTACATTGAAGGTGAAGGTACACAGAAAGCTGAGTAGCAAAGACACCAGTGGAACCCGCCAGTTAATCTCAGCAACACTAATCAACGGAGAGGGGCAACCGCTGTATATACCATAGTCGCATCGGTACACCCCCGGGTCTAAAATTTCCACCGCTGTCCGGAGAGAAGCCACTCCGACTAAGCTAATAAAGGGCATTAGACAGAAACATGAATTGGTATATTATCAGTTCTGAGCAGCCTATGTGAAAGAGGCGGAAACACTAAAAGTATCTGCTTACTCTAGTGGCCAACGTGGGGACCGAAGTCAAGGTAAAGCTAACACTCAGCCTATTGAGCTAGTCCGCCGACGATGAAGCGCTTTATACTTCTCCGAACCACATCACTGCCCATGGGATGAAGCATTCAACCCGAGCTATTGACCTCATATCCATCGAGTGTACTTGTTAAGTATTTACCGTCCGTCTCAGTAAGTGTCACTATGTATAGGTACTTGTCGCTGCAAAAAGAGCAAGATACGTTTTCCTTGGGATTTTAGCCGCCATCAAGGGGTAGCATGTCATTTCATCGGTTACCTCTGATGCGCGTTAGAAAAATAAAAATAAAAACAGAGACCGGTAAAAATGGTGCATCCGCTCTTCATCGATACGGCTGACGGGGGTCGAACCCATCTTATGGCTCCTAGACTGGTCGGCCAGTTATTCACGTATATAACACGATAGACCTTAAGAGTTTGAACATGCTGGAGCATCGAACCCATGCAACGTGACGTTGGAGTGTAGAGCTGTTTCATACTACCAATCTATACATCTGTGGCCTGAGATGTAAGCAACAGCGAGCAGGTATTCCGGTTTGAAAAAAGAACTGGACGTCTTGATTATTGTCAATGCCAAGATTTAACCCTGCAGCCTGTATCGACTCGTCCCGTCAACTTACCGCTTCTTGGTCTCTGGGATTATGAACCCTTGGTTTCCGACTTAAGGCGTGGCTACCAGACAGCATTCATTTCCTCGATAAAACCTCGCGTTTCGAATTTGAGCCCTCACTCCATCTAGCCGCTAGCGTACCCCATCCAAACAGCTTGTTCACGGCTGGAATAAGTAACCTGAAAGACTTTACCGTGAAGTATGGCTAGAAAAAGAAAAGAGTCTTCGGTTTATAGACGACTACGATATCCGCTGTCAATGCCGGAATCGAAGCCTTGGCATGGTGTTCTTTGGTTGCACTGTATCTTCTCGGCTTTTATTGGAAGAGGGTGAAGTTGATGTAGAAAGGTGTCTGCAACACAAAAGGGGCGCTCCAGACGAAAGGACTGAAGTAGGTGTCCCAAATTCCCTAGTATGTAAATACAGCATATTCCAAGGAACTGTTGAAATGTGAGACTTGGTTCATGTTCCACGCAGGGCCCTTAATATACTTACAGCTCCAAGCTGGTCTGGGAGTCAAACCAGCCTAACAGATGCTTCGGATGTCCGAATTTTCACCGCCGCTTTAACGTAAATCATGCAATGGCCCATATCGGGCGAATATCATAACCAAACAATAGACATTGCACATTAGAACATTGAACAAGTCGCAAAGCATTAGGGTAGCGCACGAAACCTAGGTTTCGTTACACTTGGGTTTATTACCGGTAAGTTACTGGTAAGTTACCCCCCCTCGCTGGAGGGGTTTTCCGTCGAGGTAACTTACACATCATGTGACTGCCTGATAAGCATGAAAATTCAATACAATTACATGTATATTCTGCATATGTGGTGCAGGAGTGAATATGCAATATATTCAGATGACTTAGAGCATCCTCGACAAAGAAAATGTCCTAAAACACAAACACGGACGTCCTGAAAAAATAATTTACAGTTACCATGCGTTCATCATGTGATTGCGCACGTGATAGGTAAGTAACGGTAAATTACCGTATCAAAACACCCCCTTGAGGAGGGGTAGGTAACAAACGGTAAGTTACCCCCCCCTTGGAGGTTTCGTGCGCAACCCTACTCGTGACTCGGGAATCGGAATGCAAATTTGTGATAAAAAAATGTTTTTCCAAACTCAATAAGTGGCCAACGTGGGGATCGAACCCAAGACCTTCGCGTAACACAGCTGCACATATACTGTATATTAGCACGACGCTCTAACCAACTGAGCTAGTCGGCCGACATCGTCACTGCGGCAGTATCCCTCCACATCTCTAACGATTTACGCGCTCTAGACCCATCCTCCGTTCCCCCCCGAAGCTCCCCACTTGTCCACTTGACCCCATCGTACGCTCTAGAATTGGGAAACCGCTGCTCGCATTACGATGTGCTCGAGCCCTCGATTCTCGGTCGTTCTATCCTATGGGTATATAAGAAGTCGTGTATCGACGAGGGATGACATCAAACCCCGAATAACCACTCTGTATACGCCTCCCCACTTTCCAAGTACGAGTTCGTGTCCGTGTCGTTTCTTCGGCGTCTACTGACGATAGGTTTAGAGTCATGTCCGAGATAACGCGCAGCATCTGGGCCGTCGTTCTCATCGCTACCGGCGAGGGCAAGAAGCACCGCTAACGCAGAAGGTTCGTTGCCTATCTCGCAGTTGCTTGCACCCTCGCTAACCGAGGATCTTTCAGGGCATTTTTCATTATTCTAACAAATTCACGCCACACCCCACGTCTTCCAACGCCCCGGTCAATTATTTATTCATCTCGCATGCAAGGACCGGTTCCCCCACTCATCTAAATTGGTACGTGTACCCTTCCCCGCATTTGTGATTGACTCGGGTCTGATGAAACCCCATTAGTACCACCAAGACTTCTTTACTCTGATATCCAAAATGTTATGTACAATGAGCGCGTGTATCTGTACAATTATCCATAGCAATTCTAGCGCCGACCTTGAATAAATCCATGTGTGAATAAACGTGCGCGTGTCCCCCAAGCCGCTAACGATAGCGCCAAGGTCGAATTCGGTCACCACTTGAATGCTAGCGCGTCTCTGACCCAGTTATTTATAGGCGTTCCACCAGAAGCACATGCCTCTACACCTTAGCGTTATCCTTCAGCCCTTTTCTATCGGGAAAAAACGGGATTCCCTCCAACGACACCGCCAACGTCTAAATTCGGCCACCAGTTGAGTAATGCTGCACATGCTAGCGGGCGTCGGAGGAAAGCGGGCTAGCGTATGAACTGCATGCGATGCGCCCAGGTCAAGATAATTGCCAATCGACGGGGACTAGAACGACGCCAAGCTCCTACGCCCCCGATGTCGGGACGTGATGATATTATTACAATCCCCGAATAATGAAATGGACATCCAGTACGCATTACCTATAAGATATATATACTATACGAAGCGTCCAGTTTATATAGTATTGATGCGAGACCCAAGAAAAAGAAAGAGACGTTATGAACTATGCCGATGGTGGTGGTGGTGATGATGATGATGCGGGCGGTGTTCTCGCTGATGATCATAGGCGGCGGGGGCAGGGCTATCACGACGACCATGGGTAAAGGGAAAGACCTTCTGCAGGAACGAGCCTGACTGAGGCTGACGCTGCGGTAGCGGCTCTGAATCCGTCGATGAAGATGTGGAAAACACGACCGGTTGGACAGAAGACTACTCGAATAAACGTCAGATCTCAGGGATACACGAAAGGGAGAATACTCACTATGACTTTTGAGGAACGACCTTTCTGAGGGATTACTACGTATCCTCCCTGTGGCGGGGCGTACGCTACATTTCCGCCGCTGCGGTAGTACTGCGGTTGCGGTGGAGGAGGAGCGTATGGGGATGGCCGCGCTTGGTAATACGGGTTATTATAGCCCGGATAATAAGGCACTGGAGGCGGCGTAGGTGTAGGCGAGATGTAGAATGTCGACCCGGAGCGGTGTTTTGAGTGAGATTGATGTGATGATGAATGGCGAGTCGAGGAACGACGGGTAGGTGAATGTGTGTGGCGCGAATGAGACGGGGGAGGGGCAGGGCCATGTAGTGGGACTGGTTGGGGACGGGGAGGAGGCGGCGCAGGACCATGGCTGTGTGGCGGCATGGGGCCCGGCACTGGAGCGTACAACGGCGGAGGTACTCGATGGCTTATACCTCTGCTAAGCACAGGCTGAGGTGGAACATCGTCATCCCCAACATCCGAACGTGGAACAAAAGGCGACTTGTACTCGCAAGCATGGGCCTCAGCATCATCCACCCAGCGAGAGATACGGCGCATAGTCGCCTGGTAGCGCTCAGCAGCCTCTGGTGAATAGTCGTATTCCGTCATGAAGAGAGAGTGTGAAAGAGGGAGAACAATAAAGATAATTGTAGAGAACGGCGGTGGTATATATATCGAGTCAAGGTTGCGTGGAAACAATTGCCTTGAGGCCCATGGCGGTTCTGTTGCAAAAGAAGTGCGATCTCGGCTGTGACGCTTCTTTATCTGCGCGGCACGTGCCCGGCATGTGCCTGCCCGCGGAAGCAGATTAGATTGGGACTCCGCGGGTTCTTGACGCGCTTCATTCTACAGCTTGCCCTCTCAAACAAGACTCTCTGGATGCTGCAGCGCCAACAACTTTTCATGGATTAGACTCGTTTAGCTGTGTCGGGGCCAGTGTCACATGCGGTGAATCCAAACTTATTCATATTGTAGGGTCCCCGTCGGACGGGGCCACTAGTGAAAGCCACCGACGTGACATTCCAGGTCTCACGTTAACGGCCTGGGACGGAAGGAGTATCTGCAAATCCGCGTTAGGCCTTATTGTCACACTCCCGGACCTACGACATGTTACTTCCTAGATTACCCAAAGTGACGCGACATCACCTGTACTCCCTGTATACGTTATCGGTGTCTAACTGTACCTGACTCTGGGGTAACACTTAAACAGGCGCTTGTAGGTCCTTCATCTTCTGCCACTTGCTTCGCTTCATTAATTAATCTCGCTCTTTTCTACAAGCTCCGGCGCTTCTACAGTGGCCCATTCTATCCAGAGCAATTCTGTTACCTTGCCGTCATCTCAATCCGTGGCGGGAATTGGTAAGTAGACGCATGACTCTATTTATCCAGTCTTTTTATATTTTTCGGTTAGCATGTATTCTCACCGTCTCAGCCCGATTTCGGAATCTGATGACGCATGATGGGCTACTCACTTGTCTCTGAGCGAACATGGATCATCAAAGCCTGATTATACATTCGGCTGACGGCTAATGATGCTCTACTCATCCTTTCCGGTTCCGCACGACAGCGATAGCGCCTCGGATTCAACTCGCATGATCATTGACGTATCGCGGGGTAACAGGCGCTTGTGGGTCCTTCATCTCCCGTTCGTTAATATCGCTCATCTTCGGCAGTTCTACAGCGGCCCTTGCGACTCCTGCTTGGCACAACCCGTCCGAACAGATTTGTGATTATTTCGTCTGTCAATGTCTTCGAGCCTTTTGACGCCGCTTGTCAAAGGGCTATCTAATACCACGTCGCCGTCTTATCCCGGTAGACTACAACGGTCAGACACATATACATCTCAAAAGTATAAGCGCACCGCCTTCATCGACACTTCATTAATATCGCTTACCCCAGCCATTGAACTTTGACATTGCGTCAGGACCTCAGTTCCGATGCTGCGTGAACTACTCCGATACCTCCGGGGTAATAAGCACTTGTAGGTCCCTTCATATCATTCATTTATTAAAATCGCTCAACTTCGGTGGTTCCACATCTCCCTTGGGGTAACAGGCACTGGTAGCTTCTCTTCATTAATTAATATCTTAATTTCTGGGTTCCACAGCAGCGCTCATGATTATGGTACCCACGAACAAAAAATGGTCATCATCTTCACCTCATTCTGAACGCATGGCGGCAATTCGTGAGTAAATCCATTGTTGCGTCGACTCCATCTCACGGATTTTTTAACGCCGTTCGTCATAGAGCTCGGCGTTGCCGAGTAACATCTCCTGTTCGTCCTCTGCGATTCGCTGTGTTAATCCTGTTCGATTGCAGATGAAACCCTGCCTTCTACGCATTGATCCCCCATAATAACAGGCACTTGTAAGTCCTTCATCTTCGACCCCCTTCTGTTCATTAATCGATCTTGATGCTATACCAGCGCTTCCCAATAGATATGTGAGTAAATAAAATGTTCCTTTTACCGGCGTCTCCTAATTTTTTTCAGCGCTTGTCGCAATTATATTATTCAATTCCACGATGCCGCCTCAGCCCGAATATGTATGACATTCAGGCGCCTGTGCGCAAGTCTAGTCGTCCCGGCGTACCAATATCACACGAGAAAACAAGCGCTCGTGTGTTGTTCATCTTTGATATCACTCAAGTGCCGGACGGCCCAATTCTAGCTGTCGCGACTCGGACAAGTGTTATTTTCCCGGGTTCTAAACATACCTCCGAGTCACAGACACGCGTCCGTTTATCTTCCCCTGTGGTATTCAATAACGTTACTACTTGCTCTCTGCTTATCTGATGTGCGTATCTCAAGGGGGCTTCCTATTCGCTTGAGTGTATTCTGAGTGGGTTGGACGGAGCTCGCGTGACCGTCATATGACATCGACCGGAACCTTCAAAGCGTCGACAAGAAGGTTGGAACGTAACGAGCCCAGAACGTGAACCCACACTCACACACTCGTCTCTGCGCGGACATATACAATACCGGCGTTCGGACCTTGCTCTCCGGGGAAACAAGCCCTTTATCTTCCGATCGCTCACTTATTATTGGGCTTGCGACTGGGACTACTAGTGATCTCGGTACCGCAGTATACTCTCCAGTTCACGTTGATGACGCCTCTGGGTTCCTCTACACGTCATTGACGTCCCGTGGGGTAACAAGGGTTTGAAATTTGTAGATCCCTCATCTTCCCTTCACTACTATCACTCATCTTCCGCAGTTCTGAAGGCTCGGAACATACGCGCGAGGCACAAGCCAAGACCCTTCCGAATAGATTTGTGAGTAAATGCGCCTGTGTCTATGCCTATGCGCCCGTTGCAAAGATGTTCGATTCTATCATATGTATGATCTTTACATCACCGTCTCACCCGTGATGTACAATGGCAGATTTAGCCTCTTCGCAAACATATCAAAGTACCTGGGTACCGGTATCTCACGCGGAGAAACAAACGCTCGTATGTCCTTACTCTTTCGTTCATTGATATCGCTCATTTCTTGAAGCCCTGCCGCGGCCCAAATCCAGGTCTCGCGACTCGGAAAAGTGGCGCAGTTTCTCGGGAACCAATAATAACCCCGAGTCAAAGACGCATGTCCGTTTACCTATGCCTCTGATACTTCGCGCATGACCTTAATACCTCACACTCTCAAACACTTGAATCCAAACGCACACATCTCGAAGGGGGACGGGGAGGGTCCCAGTTACATAACTTGCATGAGTCGCCGTCTTCTGACTCCAAAAACACACACTTACGGGGGAATCCTTCGTCGACCGGAACGTTGAAAGCTACGGTAGTGTGTGTTCATGGTTTTTTTTTGCTTTGCGTCACGAGTTCTGTGATTACTGGAATGCACACGACTAGCCCCAGAATCCGGAAACTGGACCACAATACATTGATGGTCCCTCGACTCGTAGGGAAACAAACTTTGGTAAGCCCTTCATCTGCTGTTCATTACTATCACACACATTTCTTTTTTTAAAAGTTCTACACCTGCACATCCCGACTCGGATAAGCATCGGAACTATTTATACCTCCGAGTCAAAGATGATGACGCTATAATCCATCCTTCCCGCAGTCGTGGCGATTTGTTCCTTTCCTTGTATTTCCCGCTTACCC
The DNA here is from genome assembly GCA_030407065.1 of Armillaria nabsnona. Taxonomy (NCBI): domain Eukaryota; kingdom Fungi; phylum Basidiomycota; class Agaricomycetes; order Agaricales; family Physalacriaceae; genus Armillaria; species Armillaria nabsnona. The sequence goes on from JAUDQA010000031.1 coordinate 504,653, forward strand.
TGATCATCAAAGCGGTGCAATGACAGCCCGAGTCTAGGATATCGCTATCACTGCTGTTTTATCTATACAGCCGAATGCAACCGCTTCCTGCTTCTTTTTTTCCCGCAGTTATCATTAAGAAGCAAGATGATTCCCTGGGGTGCAGTGTTACTGTAAAGTGGACAGCATCTCGCAGGCCAAGAACTCTTGATCGTCCCTTTTCCGTATCAATGCCTACCGGCGGTTCAGCGTCTATATCCATGTCCACGTGAGGATCCTTAGACTGGGTAAATCTTCCTTTCTCCACAACGCTTTGCTTTCTCCGGATACGTAACCGGTAATCGGCATCCCAGACAGCCGTACAGCCATATCACAGGAAACGGTTTATGAACTGCGGATCCCAACGCCGCTGCTAATAGACCAGCGCAATTGTCCTTCGTTAATAACACTCCAATGATTATACTGCGAATGAGACGCAGTATGTCTATTATTCCCCTTTTCCTTGGCACGTTTCTCACAGAAACACGTTGTATAAAGTTTTCCAGAGTTTCGTTCTGGGGTTCTCGTTACCGAGGTCGCGAATAACAGCGAGGCGACTCGTGAGTCATATGAGCTGATACTGAATGTCGAATAGCTGGCCATGCAGCATCCACGCTTTTTCGTGTTCTCTCCGCATTGCGAGTTGATGGCACATATGTCTCAAATAAACTACCCTTCGATCAGAGGTCATTATCGATCTTCCCCGCAGTTATAATTGAGAGCAGTGGAGATGACGGAGAGTCCTTGGATGCGTTGCACATACCTATGCAGCCTGACTCTGCCTACGGCCCAGCGCAGTTCACAGTTCTCCCCTTATGGTCCGAGCGTCCTCACTCTTCTCCGGGACGTTTATTTCCCACATTCATAATTACCGGATCTTACTTCCATCATCGTGGGCGCCTGTTTTCCCTCAGAAGACGGTCAAGTGACGAGGTGCAATCCAACCTCGCGTATCATTACGATGTCAATGTCTCCTTGGCTTGGAGTCAAGTGACCATTCGTTATCCGAATACTGAAAAAGTCTTTTGTAGGAATCAGACTTGCATGTGTAGTTTTAGTACTGCACTTTCTTGTGACGTCTGTTAGACGTTGGGCGTGTTCCATCATATGCTCTTGTTTGGTTCACTATGGTCCTATAGGCGACTCGTAATCAAAAGGCCAGATGATACCCGGGACTACAACGTGGAAGGAAAAGACTCGATTTTTTTTACCAAGTCTACGGGAGCGAGAAACATCGCGCATTGCACCGCTGCGTCTTCCAACTACTGAAACATGGAGAATATCTGCGGGTAACCGATCTTCGCATTTCTGCTAACGCAGAGACTGTAGAAATAGTGTACTTTGTGCCCGATCATTCCCGCCTTGAGTACAAATCGCCGTCAGTTACATTCTGCGACTGGATCCCACACTCTCCGGACCGGTGGTATCACTGAAACCACCTCCTGTCTACGCGTTGTTCTTGTCTCCGAGAACGCCGTGAGCACAGAGAATATGACGGTCCGAATTATTCAATGTCCCCTCGGAGTCTGGAACTTTCCACCTTCACTCGCACGTACTAGCTTCGCTTCCAGTGCTAGGACCTCGCCCATTAACCATCTACATTCAATTCTAGATGTGACCTGTCTTGAATTCGTAACTTTCTTGATCCGATACTCTTGGACTAGAGGATTTTCACGCCCAAGAGACTCTTACCTTTTGGATTTCTGTTTTAACCTTTCGTCTTTGACATTCATTTATTCTCTTCTTGGACGGTGACTGGACCTGAAACACATGAGCCTTTTTTTAAACCGAGGATCCCGTGAAATTGAACAGGTATCTTCAAGACGTGGTAGCTTTGTTTGCAAATAGTACAGTTTCGAACAGACCTCGATATGTTTCCGCTAAGGATCATTTTCGACAAATAAAACACCTTTCCTTCCTTCCGCTAACCTACGATACAAGGTTTACTTACACGAACTAGCAAGACACTAATCAATATATGTCTGCATCCACCTGTACGTCGTACCCTCGGATCTAGTATCTTCTGCTTATAGCCTATCTTTAATTACTTCACACTAACGGGACCAGCTACCTTGGCCTTGAAATTTGAATGCTCGACAAACATCGTTAGTCAACTCCAAGGGCGTGAAAACAGTCCTTGGCCTGACTCAAGCGTAAATGAGGCATCAATGCTTTTTCGTTGCGCTCCGCCGCACGTCTCACGTTGAACTGCCTCCCCAAAGATTTGATCGAAACGAAGGTTAGTTCATCCCTTGGTGAATCACCTGCGAACTCTAACTAAATATAACTGTAGGTCTCGACTTCGAGTTCAAGGTGATGTTATCCTGTACGTTGGTGGGCATGCTTACGTCTATGACTCAGCGTTGTTAAGAGATACATATCATACCTATCAAGGAAAGTAAAGGAGATTTACGCTCCGCGCTGTTTCTTTTGCTAGATCTCGTTGGCTCTCCTTTCATTTTTCTTCTTCTAGGAGACACGGCACGCCGGTGGATAGTTTGACTTTTGAAGACGATTCTCGAACCTCTGGAGCACCGACGTCGCCCCAAAGGCCTGCCACCGGTCACACCTATGCCAACTGTAAATGTTCTTAATTTAAAAGGACTTACTAGTCTCCGTCACAACTCCGTCGGTCGGGGGTACGTACTCGTGAGAGCCGCCGACCAGAGCGGCGACACTTCTACAGTCTCATGGTAATGTCCCTGAGCCAAGGGCCATTTCAATCCTGAGATTAAATGCTCGTTGCTCCAATGCTGTTAAAGGACGCGGCGAATCCCGCCTTGCCTCAATGATTACTCATGCATCCCGCCGGTCATGGGAAATTTCTACTGCGCATTGCGTCTTTAATGTCACTGTACTCTTGGACGGCTCTTGGTCTAGTACTTTCCGGCAGGCTATTTGATTTCTGTCTAAAGCCCAAATCTTTCTCATCCGTAGCATTTGAATCTTATGACGCATGCTATCAGGCCAGCAGTGATTGCAACAAGATTATAACATCGACTTCCCTTTGCCTCCTTCCAGCGAGCATCATAGGTGGACGATGTTTATGTCTTTGACGTCGAGAAATTTCCTCCTTGGTCCTTCCTCTTGGACAGACTTCTGTTCATTAATATCGCTGGTTACTTCAGACCCGGCGGCAGTTCTACAGCAATGGCTTATTATACAGGGTACCGATGCTCTAGGCCTTACGACTCGGAATGACTCAATGTAGTGATCCGGGACTAAATGATGGTGGCACTGTATGCGCTTGCATCGCAATGGAGATCCATGACGCAACTGCGAGTGCATGATTCCGTGAATTCGTCATATCCTCCTAGTTGACGCGACTTGCTGAGGCTATGCAATACACGTAGATTATATCATAATCGAAAAAGTACAAAGCGCGTCGTCTGGACAACTGGGAATAATGCAGGCATGACGCAGTTTGGTTACTTGCATTCAATTTTCTGGTCTCGTGCCATGGTCTGCTGTTCTACGGCGACTGGGCCTTCGGAATGCCCTCCCCGGGGACCTGAAGTGACCTGAAATTGAATCCAACTTCGTCTGAATCTTTCATTAATTTCCCAGTCCTCTCCCTTGAAACTTCGCCTTACATTTAGAATGCTACAAACATACTGAAAGCTAGGAAAGGAGCTAATATCAGTTCCCGAAGTACGCGGATTGTTGGTTTCCGGTTCAGCTGGGTCAGTTACCGATGTCATCAGTTACACTCAATCACTGCTAGAGCCTGTATATTTTCTCTGCAGAAAAATGAGACCTCAAATTTTCCGTAAAGAAAAGCCACGACATGTCCAGAATCCTGGTTTCGTACTGACAAAGAACCAGTAAAAACAGTGAATGACAATCTATTTTCTACGGAGCGCTGATTATCTACGGCTACTTCAGTCCTCCCCTTATTACCCTCATCCTGAGTGGTAATATCCCAAAGGCGAATAGAAGGTCACAACCAGCCTCCCCCTTTCCCGAAAGTAGTGTTAATGTACGGTGCCTCTTCTCCAGGAAGCAACTACTTAATACGCCTGCTTCTTCATAGGAATAATTGAAAGATCTTGCTTCTTTGGAACTTGTTTTCTCCGAAAGAAGGTCAACTGACGATCATGGGCCTCAGAAGTCCGGTATCCAAGCTTCACTCGTATCAATACTTCCCGCGATTTCATTCGTCTCGTGGCCCAATAACCTTCAGGTGGCGCAGGACATTCCGTCCCTGAACGAACAGTCGTCTAACATTTCGTATTCATACGGTTCCAACTTCCACGGATTCGCACGTCGCCCCAGATTTTTCTCTTGTACTAAAGGAGGGGTCTAAGTTAGCCGATGAGAATGACCCAGAGGGATTTCTTATAAATGACTCTACCAGACCATGCGGAGTACGCTCATGTCCGAGAAAACTGAACTTTTAAATGAAGTGATAAACGGGAGATGAATGGGTGGTCACGGGCTAGTTGACCATCCATCCTCCCCGTCAAGATCAATTCTATCCCCCGCCGAAGCCCGAGCATCTCAGCATGACATTTACCTGTTCTATTCCACAGCTACATCACCCTCGCTAAGAACGCTAGAGCTGGTGAAATCCCCTCGCATCCACGTTGGTGACACTGCGTATTTATCAAGCGTCACACTTTGCAGAGCTCTTGCAAGCAAATGGCGGCCTGGATTGGGCCTGGATGCGTATATTTCCGTTAATTGTCGCGAATTAGATGTGCCTATAGAAGTTAAAACACACCATCAAGCTTCAGTAGCGGAAGCCGGAGAAGTGTTATTCTAAGTGTCTCGTCCCCGACGGTGCCGTGTAGATGAACGAAATTATGTAAATCGGGTGCTTGACGCATAGTAGTGTTTCTCACATTCGTATCCACCTGCAAGGCCTCTTGATTTAACCGAGTCGCCAAGGTTGGTCTATGTAGCCCCGAATGTGCTAGGCGCAGAATCATGCATCGCTGGATTGCAGAGCTGAGTCCATGTTGGTGACGATCCTAGGATGAAAAAAGTAAGACAAGACTCAGTACGAATATCTTTATATTGGTAACCAGTCGTCGAGCTTGACTTGTACTATGACGCCTTCTTCCCAGGGAAAGATTGGTCAAACCAGGTTCAGCCAAATCAAACCGAAGGAAATGTCGATCAGATTTCGTCTCGCTCGCCTTGGGAACGCTTTCCAGCTCGGAAAGAGCTGACAAGACGGTCGAGAATACTCACGAAAGACAACGGATGAAACGCGATGGTACCACGTAGAAACACGGAACGTAATGGTTATCCACCTTGCGTCGCACGGCTCCAAAGCGAGGTAGATCAGGGAAAGGATGGAGTAACCAAGAAAGGGTACTCCTCATCCTGTACTATCAGATTTCGTCTGTACCAAGAACACGGTGGGGACGTAAACCGAACTCCTCTTCCTAGGGGCCCAATTGATCAGCGCATCGTTCCTGCAAGATCTAGTTCCGAACTCGAGATTCCTGGGATTAGAAGTCCCCAGCAGAGTGATCATTCGATTGCGTCCCCAGCAGCCCCAAGATCCTCGCAATCTCGCGACACGATCCTAATCTCGCCAACAGGACGTCCGGGTACCCTTCACTCCTCGTGTACTGGTGCACAGTCAAAATCGAATTAGATAACAAGAAAGCACAATAACAATAAGTAGATTCTACACCTCTACCGGTCCCCATGATACACATACGGCGCTAATCGTACATTCTCATCGTAGCTTGTCCTTGGATTGCTGGTCAACGGGTACTCGCCTGCACCCGTCTCCCCCGCAAACGAGCCTGTGTCCATATGTCAGGTTAATTCTATCCCCTGGGTGTGGACTACGTGCCGGAACTGAGATTGTTGTAAGGCGTGGTCCGAGCGCCATTCAATCCAAAAGCCTGTGCAAAGTCCGCCTGCGGGAAGGCATCAGCTGCGAGGGATAATAGACGGAACTACGGAAAACCGCGTACCTTGTCTTGGCGTGGTCCGTGCGCCCAAGGCTTGCCCGTAAAGTAGTCGACGAAGAACTTCAAAGAGAGCCAGATTTCATGGAAAAAGTCGGCATAGTTTATCGAGTCCCAGATGGCCCGCCACGCGCCTGCAACGCGGGGCTTTTGGGTATATTCGGCAGGGGTGTAAGCCCAGAGCATCAGCGCCGAGAAGAACACCATCTGCGAAATGAATCATAAGAGATTGGGAATGAAAGAAAGAGGTGAAGGTACCTCGATGCAAATGGCAAGGGCGTTCAAACCGTTGGCGATGTTGGCTGCGGTCCAGTATTTTGTGGCGTGGATAGCACGGCCTTCGAGCCAGCTGAAGATGAACCCCTGGTACCAGGGGAGCATGACAATGAGCTTGATGCACAAGAACTTTGCTAGGGGTCGCCGGCCCACTAGCTCTTCCTTGGTGAGGCCGTAGAATACAAGGAGACCATACAACGCGACGCTGAACTATCGTGAGAAGGATACGAAACGGCGGAGAGGATACGTACGATATACTGATGAAATCGACAATCTCCAGGTACGCATTCGCGTAATGAAAATCAAACCCCTCGCTCTCGCATAGCACGTTGTACTTTTCGCAGACCACTCCCACAATCGAGCACAATGGCCGTATGATGACGTACTGCAGCACGGACCACTTGACGGTGTACATGAAGTACGGCTTGGTCGGGCGGTAGCGCCAGTAGCAGAATGGCATGGGGAGCTTGTTCTTGTCCTTGCGGACCATAGCGTTCTCTGCAGAGTGTGCCGAGCCAGTCGAGGCGACGTATTCAATAAGGAGGAGCAGGAAGGCGCTTAGGGTGACGGCTTCGTACGCGACCTCGATGAGGGAGTAATAGGTATATGATCGGAAGAAGCGGTACGAGAAGAAGGAGATAATGGCGTAGACGGCGGGCATGTAGATGATTCTCAGGCTACAGACGATTTAGTACGCGCAGTAGCAGTGAAAATGAAAACGGACATTTGTCGTTGTTCATTAGGGTTCGAGTAATGCCTAGCATGCTTTATCGTCGTCACCAGCGTGATGATCAGGGTCTGCAACTCCATCAGAAAAGGTCGCACGACAGGAAATTGAACGCACCAAAGCACTGCAACCTCCAGCTATAGCCCATCCTATCCTATGAGCATCCCAATTGACCCCATCCGAGTCCCAAAATGAAGACTGGTCGACAGCGTCTTGGTTTTCTGTAGCGCAGCCCATGCAAACGTCGTCGGGTGTGGTTGTCCTGAGGGGTATAAGTACCTTGTCTGGTCGTCGTGGCTGCCTGCAGACTTGGATGAAAGAGGAGTGGGTAGAAGGAAAATGCGATGCTGCGGTGAAGACAGCGAACGCCCGAGAACCCGCTAGTGGTGATGGTGATGACGTGAAATTCGCAGAGCCACGTGGTCAAAGAAAACACGCTGTCGGCGGTTGCCTTGGCATTGAGGGTCTGACATCATCATTGCCATATACATAAGAGGCGGGAAGCGAAGAGAATTTGGATGTGCGAAAACTATGCGCTTTGGAATTGGACTGTTGGTATTCGCGCCGTGCGGCTGTTTTGCTGGAAAATGCCAAGCTAGCCAATATAGCTGAGCTCGGCGTGGTGTTAGGAATGCAATGCGGGATGAACCAAACTTCGCATGTGGAAGGAGGGTCAATAAACCGGACCAATCAGACGTTCTATGAAACGGAAGGAGAAACTTCTCCTCGTTCATCAACACGCCCCTCTCCGCTTCCTCCAATACGATCCTCATCACGCAAAGACCAACGGATGCGCATCCTTCTGGCTTACGATGACTTCAAGGTCGCCAACTTGAATCTCTTTCCGGAGCCGTTCCGCCAGAACAGGAAGGAAACCGCGTTCGGTGTTTGTGTGACCACCTACACGATATTAACTGACATTACTTTCATTTCTATAGACACTTACATAAAATGACATGCTTGCCAGCAGCAACTGATGCCAATACCTCATGCTATGAACGAGGTATCAGTACAATGTCGGCACATGTGGGAGAAAGACGAACATGGGACATCTCGCCAGTCAAATACACATCAGCGTCGCGTCCAACAAGCATCGATCCGCCGGATCCCGCACATATAGCTATTGTTCGAACGTCGCCAGTGACTGAGGGAGACGCCACCTGAACTAAGATCATGCGTCAGTTCACGAGAACGGCTAGGATGGACGAAGATCTTACCTTGCGACAAGCCAAGATACTTTTTCACCCTATCCGCGAGCTGGCTCACCGGTAACGGTTCATCCAGAACTATCAACCGTCCCTCTGCGCCCTCGCTCTTCCCATTCACGTCAAGCTTCTCGCCCACCAACGCGCCCACCTGACCTTTACCAAGTCCTTTTGCTAGCCAGTCGTTCACGCCTCCCCATACAGAATCCAAAGCCGAGTGAGGGGAGTACACAGAGATACCCTCGGCTGCACAACGGAGAAGCGACGCTTGCAGCGGGCTGGAGAGCGTCAGAGACTGGAGAGGTCGGAATATGGGTGGGTGGTACGAGACAATGACAGACGCTTTGAGTGAAATGCATTCCTCGATGACAGAGGGAGTGAGACTAAGACAAGTTAGGCATTGTAATAGATATGAAGAATGGCACATACTCGATGGTCAAGAGAACGCGATTATGATCCTTCAAACGGTGCGAGCAGGATTCTGGTGATGCTGATCAGAGACATAGGGCCGAGTCCAACAATAGACGTACCGAGTAATAGTCCGACCTTTAACGACATGAACATCGAAAAATTCAGAACTAGAAAAGGCGCTTACATTGTCCCATTTTTCTGCAAGCCGGAGGGGTGCGATGTTCTCCATCGCCCTGCAAACGGTTTTCACGAAAGGAATAGACATCTTCGGCGAAGATGAGGCCAAGGTGATGAGAGAGAGGATGACGTTGGAGGAGGAGACGCGTTGCCTGTTCCTATTTCGCCTCATGCCCCACGTGGGAAAGCACCGGGCCGATATGTGCCGCTTTGATCAGTGAACGTTTGAACATTGGAAAGATACAGAAAGAGGTTCACTCACTGGAATCGCAACATAACTAGCACGGCTTCCAACCAACTTGCGAACTACTTCGCATATTACCACCGGTGGGAAGTCGGAGCCCGGCGTATGTGTATGAAAAGGGCGTCCTCTTTAGGGACAGGTGCCTAGCCACCTGAAGGCCATTTTGCTGCTCCTAGAATCTCAGAGTCAGCACCAAGTACGCGCCATTATGAATCAGAATGGTTACCGCAAGGCGTCATGTTAACCATCGATCAGAGTCTCCCTCGCTGAAAGAGCCGAAGACAGCTTGCAGTGAGATCCGTATTGACGGTAAGTAGCACATCGCATCACTTTCCCGTCGAGGAGAACAAGGGACAGAGCTGAAGAAGTTGGCATCTGATTTACAGGCGGGGAATGATGCCGATTGTCGAGGACGCGTAATGAAGGACAACGTAGCCCAGGGCTGTTGTGAAGCCCTTGATGCCGGCGTAGTGGACAGTGTCGAGTGTCGACGTGATGGGACTGGTGAGAAGATGACAGGCGAGGTTAAGAGTTTTGAACAGAGATACAAGGGGGAAAATAAAACGCACGTCCGGGCGTTTTCCATTTTTGAGCTGTAGCGATGGGAAAGGTCATCATGGGGGGAAAGGAAGAAAGGTCCTCGACGGTCGCGCTTCTTGTATAGTCATCGGGAGGTGGTCTGTGCGTGTGATATCTCCGCCGTCATAACGTCGTCATCAGTGGCGAGAATCTTCTGGCTTGCATGTAGATCGTCGCTCTCGCCATCCCAGAGTCGTCGGTCTCTGTTCATTTTGTATATGGTGCCTTTGAGGTTCGTATGACGCCTAATCATGCATTGATCCATTATTTGGGGCATTATCGAGAAGGATAGAGGATGGTGAAGGGAAGAAGATCGTTCGTGTTCGTGTTCTTGTTGGTCGAAGGTGTCAAAGAATCATCCCCCGAGACTCGGGCCGATATCGCTCTTAAGTATATCACGTGAGTACATTATAACTAAATTCAAATTTCGAATTCCAATGTTTCCTCGTGGATTTCTCTACGAATTCTTGTCAGTTTCGAGGAAGTTTCGACAACGGGATTAGAGTTATATAATTATGACTCATATGAAGGCGCACTTCGTATAGACAGTGTACGCAAAGTGTACGTCGGTAACTTGAAGATTTGCCAATTTGATTTACAGAGCTGAGAGACGCAGTCTCCAGGGAATTCTTCATCAAGCGAAGGCCTTGGATTTCATAGAGTATCAAAGTGCCAACTGTGACTAGTCGACTAACGCCGTGACGTAGCCACTAATATTGAATTACATCGACTTTTAGGTATACTGGCTCGTAAACAGACCAAAAAAGACCCGATATCCATGAGAAGCCGAGTAGCTACGTCTCCCGATATGTTCTTTATGTATATGCCGGCGGCGGATCCGACGCATCGCTTTGGACCCTCTCTGCTTCCCGTTCAATAAACGGCTGAAACTGGGTCCTCAACCTCAAAACCTCAGCCACTACATCACCAAAGGCAGCCTGCGGAACCTCCTGTTGCTGCGCACTTTGGGGCTCAGAAGCATCAGGCCCGTCGAAGCTATTTCTGCTGTTTCCCACATCTTCAGTCCGATTTCTTTCTGGATTCTGTTGGACTGTCTCTGGGTTTCTATCCACCACGTCTCGTGCCACCCCACCCGCCAGCATGGAAGTGATGATTTCGCCATTCTTATTTTTAACTGGTGGAGAATTCGAATTTAGCTCGGGTATTATCTTAAAATTGGGTGATGGACCGTGATTCAGGTTGCGGTTCTGGAGTCTCCGCTTGCGTTTGAAGAGGAATGTACCGCCTCCGAAGATGATCAGTAGGGACACAAGGCATCCTATTACTGCACCAATAATGATGGGTGTTTTATGATCTCGATGTGTCGAATTTGAATTCCTGTGATAATCATGAGTTTGATCAACCTCACCGACGGATGACGCACGGTGGGGCAGTTGTAGGGATCTGTACTGATTCCATCATGTAAGCTGTCCTACGATCATAATCAGATAGGTTCATTATGTTCATGATTGACGCACAATATGCCAGCTGCAGTGATTTGTACCACCTCCGATCGCGAGTAAGTGAAAGTAGTGAAAGTAGCAGAAGAACTGTTGTGTATAAGCATCCGATATGACAGTTTACGGATTTGATGTTACGCACAACAATGTAATACTGTAACCGTCATCGGGAGAGTACTATCCAAGAGTAGCGTAACTGTCATCTGGGGATGCTGCAATTTCGAATATCTGGGGAGTAACTGCTGATACGAGACCAGTTTCATTGGTGGATGCTTCGACAGTGTATTTTCTATGGTTTAAAAACTGCGAGTGAGGCCTTTTTAGGAAAATACTCGGGACGCACCCCGATGCAGGAAAAGTCACGTTGAGTGTCCCGTTAGATTGAGTGGTGTCCGTTGCTAAGGGTAAGTCGCGCCTTTGTAAGGAATGCGGGACGCTTCTTAGTAGGAAATATATTTCGCCAGTATCGTTAGGGTTAGGGTGGACCCTATGCCCCTCCTTCAGGGCCCCCCCGAAGGGAGGGAGAAGGAGGCGGCATAGGGGACTTATCATTACTAAATCCGTACGTTGGCGGAAGCGGAAGGCGGGTTGTTAGTGCGAGAGTGCGGGAAGCGAAAAACGTACTTCGTAGACGAGGTGGGTCAACGAGGTGGGGAATTCCCCACCGCCCCGTTTCGTCTTTATAGACTCATCAGGACCCTTGCTCGAGTGGTGCCACTATTGATTAATAATAAAGTCTTACGACTTCTAACGCAATAATGGCATGATTAATTTCGCAACGTCATCGACGACGTCATTAGACCGGTCCAGACCTACTGCGGAGAAGTCGAAGACTTCTTTATTACTCAGTAGTGCTGACTCATTAAGCCGTTTAACCGTGCCGGCATGCCGGCACCACGTGTAAACCTGATGACACATACCTTATGTCATCTCAGGGTCCTTATGATTAGTAAGGGCCTGGACCTTAGGGTTAGGGTTAGGGTTAGGGTTAGGGTTAGGGTTAGGGTTAGGGTTAGGGTTAGGGTTAGGGTTAGGGTTAGGGTTAGGGTTAGGGTTAGGGTTAGGGTTAGGGTTAGGGTTAGGGTTAGGGTTAGGTTAGG